>JARHVA010000219.1:4712500-4777500 GCA_037957365.1 Torreya grandis | reverse complement strand
TCATTTGTGCATTATAATTTTTCATTATAAAGTCTTTAAAGATATTTGAGCATAATAAATTTACACCAAAATAACTTAGAAATGATGTTAATGGACTCTCTATTTATAGATTTTTACAAATGGCTAGAATCAACTTGAACCGTCTATCATAAGATTAAGATATGTAGCTAAGGATTAATCTAATTATGCAATTAAAATTTATAAATAGGCTCATAAATATTTGGGATAGAGGATTAATTAAGAGGCATGGAGGGATTTGATGAGGCATGGGAGGCATGAATCCTGATATTTGTGGCATTTATGGCCTAGGGATGTCTTCCCAAAAAATGAGGTCACCTAATGATGTAAATATTCAATATTATTTTCCAAAAAAAATTATTTAACAAGTTTCCATGGAATTATTAATTAGGCTCTAATTTGGGTTAATTATATCTTAATCATGATTAAGCACTTTGTGCACAAATTACCCAAATTGATCAAAATGCCTTGTTATTGGTCTAAAATTTGATTGGATTAGAATTGGAAGTCAATTCTAGATGCATTAGAACCATATTACCATTTAGTATGTTACCAAAAACAAATAACAAAGGCATGCATCTTGTGCAAGAGATTTGATAAGAAAGAACAACCCAGAGCACTTAGGTGCAAAATTAGCATTTTGACTTGGAATGATCTGATCAAATTTAGTTAGCCCATAAATTGAATCACCCCATTTAGGGATAACCTAGCCAAAATTGGTACTTGAATATGTTAGTTTCAAATTATTTATCATGTTTTAGTGTTTTTAGGCAAAATTATGCATTTTGGGTGGAAATTAGCCAAAAGCATGATTGGAGGTTATTGGTGGCTAGATTTAGGTGTCTATAATTTGCCCCTATTTGGGAAGGCATTACAAGATATAATCATTGTAACATCTTCTAAAATAATTAAGATTTATTGTATGCCTATAACTTCAATGATTATAAACTAACTATATGATGTCCTCTCAAGGGAACAGTTGGCACAAGTAGGTAAAAAAATAGTCCCTTGAAAATAAAAAAGTGAAATGAGGGGACCAAAGAAAGGATAGATGATGGGGTGAAAACATAATGATATTAAGAAAGTAGTCGAAATAATTGAGAATTCAAGTGGGATGATGTACAGTGGTTTTCCCAAAGGTGGTTATAATCATTGATAAGATGGAGCTTCCCTAGTTAGGACAGACAAACAAGATAACAACATGCCCTTGTATGGGCAAAAAAAGTAAAGTGGTGACAACATAATGATTTACTCAAAGGTGGTTATAAACATTATACCTCGATTATGGAAAATATGATAAATTTGGTTGAGGTTGATGATAACTTAACAAAGAGAGTAATGATGAATTAGAATAACCTACTAGTAGGGAGATGTTCATCCAAACTAATAAAGGTTAAAATTATTTCATGGTTAATTACTCTATTTGGGATATGATTAGGATTGAATTAGGATGTTAGTGCTGAAGAAATGTTGCCATTGCTGAATAGACTTCTTGAAACTAAGGTTTGTTATAACACATGTCAGTAGGCATCATGATATAACATCATGAGGACTTGGTCAAAATATTCATGAGGATTGACTCTCATAATCCAATACTCAATATAAAATAATGCACCAATGATAGAAACCATGATGATAATGTAAACATATGAATATGGATGGCTTCAAGTGTAAGTGTGGGAAAATAATCACCCAATGAACACACATAAAGTAAATCAAAGAAATAATGTTGAAAGAAAACAAATAGGTAGACAAATAAACAAAAAAAGTAGAAACAAACAAACAAACAATGCAATAGAAACCCTATGAACATTACCCCTAGAAAACAGGTGAGAACTTAACAAATGAACAAAATAGGGGAATAAAAGAAAAGGAAGGGGGTGGTCAAGTTGTCTCCATATGCACTAGGCAAGTGGACACTGCCTACATAGTTCCATGGATGTAATATCCAATAAAAAACTTTAGGCCAAATGTAGTTCTTTTAGGGAATGAGAGGAATGTGATAACTGATGAAAACATTTAGAATGAATGTGATATAAGAATAGGGATGGTCTTGCAAAATGGAAAGTTCATGAGAGAAAAAGGCCAAAAAGGATGGGGAAACTAAATGATAAGTGATTTTATTATAACTTAGTAAGGGTTCCCAGAATCCTTAAGGCAAAGAAGTGGTCAATGTTTTTGGAATTTTTTTAGAGTATCTCAAGGCAATCGAGAATGATGAGACCCTAAATAGTTTAAGCTCATAAAATAGTGAGAGAATGGATTAGGTTGCTCACAAAATGATGAGAGCATGGCTTAAATTGCTCGAAAAATAGTGAGAGCATCGCTTAGGTTGCTTGAAAAATAGTGAGAGCATGGTGGAAAGGGTGACTGAGCTGACCTCAATAATTATTGAGTGTTACCTACATAGTCTTAGAGTAGGACCTCAAGTCACTATAGTTCTACCCTACAGTGGATAAATTTGACTAGTGTACCTGTCAATTCCAACAAAATAGGTACAATTGGGAAAAAGTCATAGTGTGACATAAGAAGTGGCAAGTTGGTATGTTAAGGCTTAATGTTTCCCCTAGTTTTCCCATAAGAGGTTATAACTAGGACATAATGACATAGATCAATGGTACTAATCTTCCCAAAGGTGGTTATAATTAGTAGAAAGACTAGTGGTGAGAAAGGAATAACAAATGAATGATGCAACTATCAAAAATTCTATCACACTATCCCAAAATACAATCTCTGTCTAAAGTACTTGAATCAATTGATGAAATTAATCAGATACCTTGATGCTAAAACTACATAACAAATGGAGAAAACCAAGGTAAAATGGGATAGGCTTTAGAACACACTGGGTCAATAGAATAGAATGGTAAAATAGATATGGCAAAGAGGACAGATAAAGATGGTATTTGTACAAAGAATAATATTAATAAAATGGCAAAACTAAAATGGTCTTTATAGACAATACACCTTAGTGCTCAAGCATAGTACTACTTGAGATGAATAATATTTATCAACTCTGAAAGTTCATCTCCATCTGGTGTGGCAAGCTTGTATGCTCCTAATTCATAATTTGTAGTAATGATGAAAGGCCCTATCTATTTTGGTTTGAATTTCCCTTTATGCTTCTTCTTAACCATGGTATTCGTTTGATTTTATTTAAGAACAAGATCACCAAGTTCAAATGTTATATACTTAACATGTTGATTATAGTGGCCTTTGAGTCGTATCTAATATGCTTGAAGATTTTTGAGCATGACTATGTATTTTTCATCAAGTAGGTATAGCTCTTGTAGGCAAGCTACTCGATAGTCATGATCATCCAGGACATGCTTGAAAGATATGCACAGTGAAGGAAATTTGACCTCAATAAGAAGGATGGCTTCAGTACCATAAAAAAGTGAGTATGGACTAGCTCTTGTGGGGGTATGATGATTGGTACGGTATGACCAAAGGGCAAGGAATATCTATAAGTGCCAATCATGACTAACATCATTGACCATCTTTTTTATAATATTGACAATGCTTTTGTTGGATGCCTTGACTTGGCCATTACCTTGAGGGTAATATGCTATAAAAAAATGTTGTGTGATGTTATATTTAGTACATATCTAGTCTACATCCTTGTTCTTGAATGATCTTCCATTATCAGATATAATTTCAGAGGGGATACTGTAGTGACAAATGAGATGGATGAAAATGAATTTAGAAATTTTTTTTCTAGTCACTTAAGTGGGGTATAACTTCAACCCACTTAGTGAAATATTCACTGGTAGTAAGGATATGTTTATGGATATTAAATGAAGTGGGGTTAATATTCCCAATGAGGTCAATTTCCCATGTAGAAAATGGCCATGGTGTCAACATTAGTTTTAGAGATTTTGCTGGGGCATGTATTAGATTAGCATGCCATTGAAATTTGTCACACTTTTGTACACATGTAGCGGTATTTATGCCCATTATGAGCCAATAATAACCAATACACAAGATATTTTTGGATAGGAATACCCCACTAGAATGAGTTCCACATACTCCTTCGTGAACTTCTCTTAAGGCTAGTGTAGACTCTATCAAAGTTAAATAATGAACCAGAGTTCTATCAAAACTATGATGGTAAAGGGTGGATCCAAGTAGAAAATAACAAGTGGAATGATGAAAGAAGGATTTTGTTAATTTTTGGGATAGGTTAGGTGGTATAACTTGGTCATGAAGGTAATTATAAAGGTCTAATTACTAGATAGAATTAGGACCAATAATATCACAAATCATGGCAATGATTAAATGTTCATGAGCTGGTGTTGATAAATTCTTGATGAGGAACTGATACCCTTTAGATTTATTTTTTTGTCAAATCAGAGAGACAATAGTAGCCATGGCATCTGAAATTCTATTACTATCCCTTAGTATGTGCTCAAACTAAATATTGGCAATTTATTTCTTAAGAGTGTCAACCATGGCTTTATATGGAACCAACTAGTCATCTTTGATCTAAAAATGATCTGTGACCTGATTGATGATTAACTTAAAATGACCATAAACTTGGAGATGAGATATATTCCAATGCACTACTTTTCAAAGTCCTGCAACAAGTGCTTCATACTCAACCATGCTTTTTGTACAAGGAAAGCTAATTTTGAATGATTTAGGGATTAGATCCCCCTATGGTGTAATAAAAAATAAGTTTACCCCTACTCCATGTGTAGTAAATAAACCATCAAAATACAAATTCTAGTTATGATCCTCAAGGGGTGTGTCAATGATGGTAATTATGGATTCATCAATAAATTGAAACATGAGTGGCTGTGTGTCTGTGAGAGGTGTTTTAGCAAGTTGATTTGCAAGATCTTGTCCCTTGATTGCCTTCTAATTGACATAATCTATGTCAAAATCACTGAAAAGCATGATCTATTTAACCATTCTACATTGAAAATTTGTTTTAGATAGTATATACTTGAGTGTATCTAATTTTTAAATGACCATGGTCTTATTATTCAACATGTAATGGCATAGATTTTAAGTTGTAAAGACCATGCCCAGATAAGATTTTTCAATAGGTGCATAGCTATGTTCATATGTAACCAAGGTACAACTTAGGTAGTCTACAACATGCTCTTTTCCATTGTCATCATGTTGACCTAAGAGTGACCCCAAAGCATTGTCGGTAGTTGATAGGTATAACAATAATGGCTTTCCTGGCATAAGAGGCAATAAAATAGGCAAATTAACAAGATAGTATTTGAGTTGTTGAAAAGTTGTTTGGTAGTGATTGTCCTAGTGAAATTTAACTCCCTTATTTAAAATGTGTGTAAATATATGGCACTTGTCTTCTAACGGAGAGATGAAGCATCAGATTGATTAGATCATACCCTGCAAACTATAGAGTTACTTTAAATTGGTTGGTAGTGGCATTTTGGTTATAGCATGAACTTTAGTTGGATCGACTTAAATAACTTTATGAGACATGATGAATCCATGTAGCTTTCCTAAATTTATATCAAATAAAAATTTCTTTGGATTGAGTCTAACTTTTTACTCCTATAATATTTCAAATATCTTATGCAGCATTGCTGGATGGTTGGCCCTAGTTTTGGATTTTCCTAATATATCATCGACATAGTCTTCAACAATATCATGCATCATATCGTGGATTATGATAGTCATGGCCCTTTGATATGTAGCTTCAACATTCTTAATGCCAAATGGCATTACCTAATAATAAAATGTTCCCCATGGAGTGGTGAATACTATTTTATGTTGGTCTTCTAGTGTTATTCTGATCTAGTTGTATCCTGAAAAGCCATCCATGAGTGAAAGAATTTCATAACCTACCATGGAGTCAATGATCATGTCAATATTAGGCAAGGGAAAATCATATTTAGGACAATATTTTTTGATGTCTTAAAAATTAGTACAAATTCTAATCCCTTCAAGGTTTTTACTAAGAAGTACCACATTAGAGATCTATTCTAAGTATTCAATGGATCAGATACATCTTGCTCTAAGAGTTTTTATAACTTTTTATTTACCAATACAACAATGCGAGGATGCATCTTACATAAATTTTGTTTTATTAGTTTGGCATCAAGATTAACCACAAGGTGGTGCAAAATGAAGGTGGGGTCTAAACCTAGCATGTTAGGATAGGCCCATGCAAAGATATCTATAAATTCTCTCAACAAAGCTATAAAGACATCACATTATTCCTTAGTGAGGGATACTCCTAATTTTATCCATTTTAGGTCTAATAAAGACCTAATATTTACCTCTATTATATCTTTAATTGGAAGGGCTAAACCATCTTCTAAGATAGTAGGCAATGAATTGAATTACTGAATTATGTCAGGGTCCTCCATTAGGACTTTCTCTTCAACTTCTCCTAGGCATGATGAATTTGAGTCCCCTATTGGGAGATATAGCCATATGAAAAAAATAGTAAAAAATTCTTGAAGAATTTGATCAAATGGTTGTTGTTTCTCAAAACTAAACTTGGATCCATAAGCAAGTTCATCATTGGTGGTCTCTTGGTCTAAATTCGAAGAAGAATGAACACCCCTATCTAATGGCACCTGAAACAAGTTTTCACCACTAGACTGGTCTTTATCTTTACTTTTTCCCTGGTTAGAAAGTGCCTCAAAGAGGTTTTCACTTTGGAACCTCAATGTTTTACTTATTTTTTTTAGCTAAGGGTATTGACTCACTCTCCAAAATAGGCTGTAGGATCCAATGTGATTGAGAATCTTGATTTGTGATCTCCCAATGAAACATTGTCTCTAAGGCCTAAAAAGTCATAGAATGCCTCATCATTCTAGAACTCATTAATCAATAGGCTGGATTCTTGTTGGTCCCAATCTTGAGGATAATATAATGGGAATGGATTGAAATGAATGGCCAAGGTAAGGATACAAATGACATGGTTATCAAATAGGTTGGTTTTAACTAGGTCATCAAAGGTGGGGTTATGATCAAACTCTATTTCGATATCGATATCATCCTGAGTAGTCATTGGTGATGGAGTTTGAATAAGATATGTGGGGTCACTCCTAGGTGGTGTAAATCCAAGTCCATAAGGTCTTTCATACTTAGTCATGGAAATTGGCTCAATGGTTCCTTGTTGATTTGGTCTCAAGCCTCTTCCTTCATAATTGTGATGCTCCATGATCCTATTGGGAATATGATACTTTGCATTTTTATAACAATTAACCTACTTGTCATTGTATAACCATGATTCATCCCCTTCAAGAGGGTTAGGTTCTATGACAGATTCTTGTACAAATGTGACAGGTCCCTTTTCTTTGTCCTTTTATTGCCAATGCATATGTGGGGTGACTTTAGGTTTCCCAAAGGTTTTTAGATTCTAAGGAAGATTGATAATATGAAATGTATCATGGGTCACATACTCTCCTAGTCCATCATTTGAAATGGTGAAATGATTATAAGCTTCAAGAGGCGGTATGTGGGAAAGGAAATCCAAGGTATTAGGATCTATGCAATTATTTGGTGAAGGATCAATAAGTATACCCTTTCCTTTATCCTACTTAGAACTTTGGTTCATGTCATACTAATAATTATAGATTTGAAATTTGGCCTCAAGATGTTTGCAGTGTTCATATGGGTGTAAATCTATTGGAATATTCACTTCCATCCTTGAGTGGGAAAACTTGATACATTGGTGTAACATTGATGGGACTACATGAATCTCATGTAATCAAGGCCTTCCTAGAAGCATATTGTATGATAACTCAAGATCAAGCACATGGCAAAGTGTATCATGGGTCAAAGGCCCAATGTTAACTATAAAACTAATGGTGCCTTGTGATTCTCTTTCCTAATTATCATAGGATTTGATGGTTATTATTTTTGGCTAAAGATCTACCACTATGTGCCCAAGAAGCTTAATGAGATTTAGAGACACTATGTTGAGGTTGGATCCATTGTCTATAAGGACATGTTTCACTTTATACCATCTTATATAAACTTCTATGTATAATAGATTATTATGGAGTGGGCTAAGGGAAGACATATCACTTTAGTTGAATGTGACTTGTTGGGCTAGAGCTAGGTGTCCAACCAAAGCTTGAAATTTATCAGGGGATATCTCACTAGCAATAGTGGATTTAGTCAAAAACTCATTCAAGATGTTCTTGTGGACTATTGATATTCATAGTAAATCTAAAATAGAAATTTGTGTTGGTGTCTTCTACAATTGTTCCATAACATCAAACTTCTTATTTTGGTCAGTAGTAAATGGTTTATTTCAAGGCTAAACGGTTGGTTGGATGATAGGTAAAGTGGCAGATGGTTGTGGGCCTAGAGTTTTAATCTTTGACCTTTGAGTTGTGATTACACAATCAGGATTAAATATTGGACCATTATTTCTAACAAATGTTAGAAATGGTGTGGGACCATATATGATAAGTCTCAATTATCGGTGCACTCGCATGTGGTCACATGACAAGGATGAGTTGTCAATATAAGGTCCAAAAGGAGAAGTCCTAGTTTGTTAGTTTGCCTATATGCATTCCCAAGTCAAAGAAGGATTATCCATGTAATCTGGTTAAATATTGTTGTTTAGAAATGGTCTAGGTTGATTAGTGCTTGGTCTAGGATTAATAGAGATGGTATTAATGCTACCTCCTACAATATGACATACAACCCTATTGTAGTCGTGTGAAATTACATGGTAGGTTTGTTGGTTGTTACTATTATAACCTTAGTTTTGTCCATTGTTCTATCATTATAGGTTTTGCTGCTAATTTTGTTGATTCTACTAGTTTGGCCTTTGATTTTGATAGTTTATTTTACTATTACATTGGCCATTATTGTTGTTGTTACTAATTATTTTGCTACTGTTGATTGTTATGTCGAGGAAAGGGTTTTTGATAAATCCCAAGAGTTTGATTAGATGTGGAAGAACCATTATCCAATGTTATCTCCCCATTTTACAATATATTCTCAATTAAATACTTGATTTGGACACATATTCATAGATTGTGCTTGTTGACTTGATGATAGTCATAGAATTCATTTTTATGCTACCAATCAGGATAAGGAATGTCTTACAAATAATGATTTCATATAGGTCAAATAATCATATTATCAGTAGCAATCTTGTGAAATATAGACTCAATAGATTCTCCTAGGTCACTTAAAACATGATGTGTAGGCAGGGTTCCCCTAGGATGAGGGATTTGTAATGGTAATGACTGCTATATTTATGGTGTAGGTCTTGGTTATTGTTCTTATAGTATTGGTTAGAAAGGTCACTAGGTAGGAGTAAGCTAAAAAGGTGGTTTAGATGATGTTTGAACTATTTAGACATGATAGGATTCAGTTACTCCATTTCCCACAACATTCTTATTACAGTTTAATAGCTTCGGTCTTTCATGGTTATTGGCCTATGCTGGTTGTGATGCTTTTGATTGAATGGGATGTTGGTCATTTACCTAATTGGTACCTTGATTTTGATTAGTTTAATTAAGCTTGATAACCCCTTTATTAATGAGTTCTCACTCAATCAAAAGCCTTTGTCGATGATTTCCTTGAAAGTATGTGCACATTGTAGTTCCAAATGATAAGCTATTTCATTATGCATGTTTCTACGCTAATTTCACTTTCACATTCAAAAGATAGAAATGAGAAACTAAGAGATGGTCTAGGGTTAGAAGATACCCAAATATAGTCGTGCACACGAAAATCGGATGTTGGAAGGTACTCCTCTTTGGCTGTGGAGGAATGACACTTGCAAAGAAAAAGAGACTAAACATGAAAAAATGTTAGATGCAGAGACGGTGGGCTGTCAAGCAAACGCTTGATCCCTGAAGTACAAAGACTTCCTTAAGGGATATCAACCCACTAATAAAAAGTAGAATATTTGACTGAAGTAGAAATAATGAAAGACAAAATGAAAGCAAATAAAAGACAAAAAGCAGAATGCGTACCTGATATGCAGCAAATTACTCTACACAATCGCCGGTGTCGGTCTCTGTATCGACGTCGGTCAAGAAGAGTGCCGACATCAGTTGAAGTGTCGGCATCAATCAGGGTAATGACCGGCATCAGTCGGGGAAATAGTTTTGGATAGGGTCTAGTCAGGTCTGGACAGAGTTTTTGGATTGTAGAAGGGTCTAAAGTTTTTGTCTAAGGGTTCAGGAAGTGGGTTTAGGAGTCAAAGGGATTTGTTTGAGGGTTTGTACAGGGATCTGGGTAGAGTTACAGACTATATTTTCTAGACAGGGTGGATAGAGGTGATGTGGGTGGAAATAAGGTCGGGGCTATAGTCTGAATCTAAATCTGGATAATGATAGCAATTAAAAATAATAACCAGAGATTAGAATAAAAACACAGAATAAATGCTTACCTGTTACGCACTGAAGATAAAAGTCAGAGACATGATTGATGTTGTCGTTGTGTCACAGAAGTTTGATGTAGCAGACCTCTAGTAAGATGACTGAAGTAGAATACTTGTACCAGAGAGAGAATGCGAGAGATTAATTGTAGATTGGTTGGATGCCAAAATTGGTTGATCCTTCGAATGAAGAGGTTTTGCTGATTGATACAAAGGAAGGTCTGATAACCGATTGAGAAATGGATTGGCAATCAAATGGATAACGAATAACGGTTCCTGAGTTCAGGTCAAGAACATAGTATTAAAGATAACTGACGTTAGCAAGACTGCTGACGTCGGCCGATAAGTGACCGACGTCGGTGACGTCGGTCTGGTTATGACCGTCATCGATAGATGCAAAATGGGGATAAAGGCTAACTTTAGCTCTCTGCTCATTTTTACATGCTGCCAAGGTTAAGGCTTGTGGGAAAATGGTCGACAGGGGTTAAATAGGTGTGGAAAACTAAAATGGGGGTTAAGGGGAGGACGACAAGGGTTAGACACAATTACGGTGTCTACATTTGCCTTGTTGGTTATTTTGGACGAATTGCAAGACAAAAATAGGAGTTGGTTGCCCCAGGTGTGGGATAAGGTTGATTCCATCTTGTTGGTTTTTTGAATGAACTGCAAGACAAAAACACGAGGTGGATTGGTTACCCCGATTATGGATGAGGTATTCCCCCTCAAAGCAAGAGTTGAGAGAAGGGAACCTGGAATCAGGTGCTGATTTGACAAAGATTGGATGAAAAAGGGGTGAAGATAGAGTGAGAACACTGCAAAATTCATGATTGCATGTACACCACTTCACAAGGATGGTCAGGTCAAATTGTCGCAGGTCAAGGGTTGAGGAGTGTCAAAATTGAAATAACCGAGCCCCAACATTTAGTCATCTGCTGATTGGGTTATTCAATCTAAGTTGAAGCTCCAATGGTCATCATGTTCCAGGTATCCCAGGCTCAGGAAGTGCTCTCAAAAACACGAAAATTTCACAAGTAGTGGGGATCAATCAGCTTGCAATCCTATACTTGTGAAGGTCAAATGTGTGCACAAAATTTTGCTAACCAATCATGAGGTAGCATACAGGCAAAAACAACCAAGGCAAAAGTGCTTTAGAAGTAGTCACGGTTAGAGGAGATGGTCATGATCTCTAAGGTCTGGTGGTCGATGGATGGAGGCAAAAGTGATCTCAAGTGTGCCCCAGGGGGCCAAAATGACTTGTACTAGAGGGCTAACTGATTAAGGGCATGATTTAGGGGCAACGTGATGAAAAAAGGAGGTTTGAACATTGCTAACATCGGTGATAAAACTGACGTCGAAGACATAAAGGGACCGATGTCAGCAAGATATCAGCTGACGTCGGTGGTATAGGGCACGCTGATGCCAACGTCAGTGGCCTGCCAAATCCAACAAAAGTGGATTGGCGGCTGACCAGAAGTCATTTTCTATTGTTGATCGAGAGAAAGAAAAGAGCTCTAGAGCTAAGTGAGTGAAAGTGACCCAGAGTTAACCGAGGAGCAGTGTGAGGTGGCAGATAAGAATTGGTGAAGAGAGGGAGCAAGTTGGAGAGTGATTAGACACTGCGGAGGTGCTTGTGGGTCAGGTGGAGCTTGCAGAGATTTGGACACTGAGGAGATGGCCGAGGGGAGTAGAGGATCCACAGGGGGTCCACCACTAGTGGCACCCATCGTGCCACCACACTGACAACATCGGGATGAGGTAGGAGGCCCTAATGAGCTCAATTGGTTGATTTGTGCTTTGATTTGATTTTTGAAAATTTTGATTGTTTAGGTAGAAATTGAGGGGGGAGGGTAGCTAGGAAGGTGGGTAGGGGGTCTACAATAGATTAGGAGTAATTTAAGAGTGATTTGGGGGGTTGGGGAGTCAATAATGGGGAAGCCCTAAATTTAGGGCTCGCCCCGTTCAGCCCTAGGGCCGAACCAGTCGCCGATGTCGGTGGGTTCGCCAGCATCAGCTGACCAGAGACCGGCGTCGGTCACTAACTTGCCGATGTCGGTCACTAAGTGAATGACGTCGGTTAGGTGAGTGCCGTCGTCAGCATGATAACTGATGTTGGTGGCTACCTGGTCAAAAGGAGTGATGAAAAATGGTCAAATCGAAGGGTTGAAGTGATGCCAAGGGCTTCTCGGGTGTCAGAATAGGCATAGATGGTCAGAATGGTTGGTCAAATAAGAAGAGTAGGCATGAGATTGACTTGGGTTTGGTTTATAGGTGAGGCAGACTCTAACGTTGTGGGATCACCTCCTGACTTTGCTGATGCAGATGCACCAAGACATTACCAGGGAAGAGTGGGCGCATATGAGCACAGTTGGACTAGGTGGGTTGAGATGCTACTACAAAGTGGCGCAAGATGTGAGCCTGATGGTGGCGTTGATCGAGTGGTGGGACCATTCCACCAACACCTTCCACCTACCCATGGGTGAGATGATGGTCACGGTCAAGGATGTGTACCAAATTTTGTGGCTACCAGTACACGGAGTAGACATCTATGCATGCTCAAGAGAGGCACACAATATACACATGGTTACGTTGTTTAGGGAGCACGTCGTTGATCCGAGCTACCACTCAACAAGTTTTGCTTATGAGCCTCTGTACGCGAGAGATGAGGATGCACATCAGCTGGGTGTCTTGATGATGATTGGGATTACAGTGTATGCACTCCCAGATGCGGAGGGAGGCAGGTTTCCGGTCATCATGACCAGAGTTTTGACAGACATGATTGAGTGGCAGACAGTGTTTGCCTGGGCACCAATCTTTTTGGCCCAGGTCTACAGGGAGCTGTGGGGCATCAGTCGGCAGTGATGGTACTATCTGTGTGTAGGCCATCTTCTACACTACTGGGCATATGAGCATATTACGGTGATGTGACCTCTCGGCCTTCCAGTGGTGATTCAAGCCAGCTTCAGGGTTGGATTCAGATGATGGTGGAGGTGATGGCACAGTCGCAGGTGAACGGAGTGGTCAGGGATATTGACCACTATCGAGGGGTACTAGAGGCCCTAATCTTAGCAGATATCATTTAGAGACCATACTTGGGGTATCCAGCATTTAGAGACTAGGGAGAGCAGCTTGTTGGAGTGTAGAGCCTGAGATGGGTCAGGGGCAGGCGAGCCGGTAAGCTCAAGATGGTGCCCGTAGAGAGAGTATGGTGCCATTACGGGCTACTACAGGATGTACCACCTACGTTCCTATAGTATAGGTGGGATGATATTGAGGCACCGCTCCCACTGCCAGAGGAGACAGATGAGCCAGATTTTGAGGAGTTACCGATAGGGCCTGGGATGGCTAACCCAGGTTGTACAGAGGCTTACACAGCATGGTGGGCAGGGTAGTACACAAGAGTTTAGGCAGGCCCACAGCCAGATTTACAGGCTATCACCAGGGAGTGGGATGCAGCCCATGAGGAGAGAGACATAGCACGGTAGGAGAGGGACGTGGCACAGGCCCAGGTGACCATTTTATAGGGACAGGTCATAGTTTTATAGGGGCAGCTGGCGGGGGTGACAAGATACGTGGCTGCTTTGACAGGATAGGTCACTATGTTATAGGGTCAGCTGGATGCAGCCCAAATACAGGCATCGACAGGATAGGGCTTGAGGGGATAGCGCTCGATGCAGCAGCCAGTTTAGTAGCCCACATAGTCAGTGTCAGTGCAGCCAGGGTTTTCACATCCACAGGGTTCAACACAGGGCACGACAGCAGGACAGATGGGTCCACCACAGACTGTATCTCTAGTTAGATATAGTGATGCGCTAGATAAGATTGTGTATTATGAGAGGGCCATCAGGGGGTTCCCTCAGATACAATGATACTCTAAGATGAGGGTAGAGCAGAGTCGGCAGTGTTCTATGTCACAGGTGATCGCTACAGGTTCGCGCAGGTGGCCCAGATCAAAGGTGGGAGAGGATACATCATCTTCTCAACCACCACCACCACCACCACAACCATAGCCTTGAGGGCAGAGTTTTGACATGATGTATATACCGGCCTACGTGCCGATGATGCAAGATGTATTTGACTTTTGAGAGAGAGAGATGCACAGATTTTACGATTGTATAAAACATTATTGATATATATGATGAGATTTTGGATCAGTGACCTGTGTGATGGATGTTTTATAAATATGTGTTTAATGTTTATTGCATTTTGATGTGATGCATGTTGATATTCTGGTTTATGTGTATGATGCTAAATGGATTGGTTATATGATGTTGTTTAATGATATTGATGTTGATGTTTGATGTGAATGATTATAATTTTTAGATTAGATGGTGATGCTTAATGACTATGGATGGACATGATGAAAATGATTATGCTAATATGACTAGCTGTGATGTGATTGATAGGTGATGAGCGAATGGGATGGAAGAAAGTGACGAAGAGGATGGTCGAGCTAACCCCAAAAGACCCCATGTCAACTGAGTGCTGCCTACATAGCCCTTGTCCTAAGGGCCTCAGGCCAATGTAGTTCTCCCAAAGAGGGAGGAAAAGGGTCGAAGTGATTGATTGTTTGTGGTAGAGGTCAAGTCATGGGTCGAAGAGGATAGGGTTTGTCCATTAGATAGATAAACAAATGAGGGTGGTCAAGTTAACCCTAGAAGACAATCGTGTCATCTGAGTGTTGCCTACATAGCCCTTGTCCTAAGGGCCTCAGACCAATGTAGTTCGAGACTAGGAGTCTGAGTGGTAGACAGGTGGTGAAAGTGGTCGATAGACTGGTCTTGGTCAAGGTCAAAATGATGAGGAGAAAAGAAATGTTACAGCCTTTTCCAAATGGTGTATTCTGTAACATTGGTGATGTGGTCTTTCATCCTTAGCAATTTTCCATAGTCGTGATGGACGTATGCTAAAAATGAATTGAGGTCTATTTATGCTTCAGCAAGTATTGGTTTATGCTTAACATAAATTGCGTCTGGTCGCTAGTTTCCATGTGTATTGGTGTCTATAGAAACTAGTGTGAATAGGTTATGATGATGTGACAGGTCTAAAAATGTTGGGTTGGCTTGGTTGGGTTTGACAAGTGATGAAGTTGAATGTGACCAAAGTGTAGAAAAAGTGAAAGGCATATTGCTTTTTCATTGACAAGGACTAGAAATGATAGCATAGATAGGGGTTATTAGAACCAAGAGCCTCATTCATGCATGACGTCGTTGACCATATGTTGTGTTAGAGTGGTAATCGAATCACTTTGACATAGGAGGACATAGGGTAACCTGTTTTAAGAGTAGAGATAACCTTTGCCCCTTTTATAGGAGACCCTGAGACAACTACAAGCCAAGTCCATGATTTTTTTTTTGGGGTGCAGACTGATCAATGCGAGAAGTCTACATAGAGATGTCATTTTGCTTGGTGGTCATTTTTGAAGCTGATCGACGTGGGAAGCTTCTAAAAAAGTGCTATTTATAGCAATATTTAGTCATAGCCTTCCTTCGAGGGAGTGGTCTATATTTTTGCTTTATATATTTAAGGGCTTTTGAATAGCTATCCTTCGAGGGAGCAGTCTATTAGCTACAACAATGATAGTACAGTTGTCCTTCGAGGGAGCAGTCTGCCTTTTTGATTTTTGATTTTGTGACCCTGGATATTTTTGACATCTTGATTTGTTTTGACAGAAATGTGAGTCATGGACCAGACTATAGAAGGTCAAGGGTTCCCTTTTATTAGGACAAAGCATCCATACTTTATAAAAGGGTTATAGAGGATTTGTTAAGAGGAATAGGGTTGAAAGGAATGAGGATTAAGAGGACAAGGATTGCTTAAGGGACGAGCTCAAGTTAAGTGTCAAGTGGACGATTACTCGACTAACAGTAGAATGGTCACAGATGCAAGGCATTAAGAGGCTTAGGTTCTGGTCGTCCATCAAGAGAAGACAAATGATACGTCCCTGATCCATACTTGTGCGTGATAATGAAAGGTCTGAGCCAATTAGGGGCAAACTTGCCTCGTTTATTTCACTCCATATTAGTCACATGCTGATTCTCTTTGAGGATGAGGTCTTCGATATTGAAATCTCATTCTCACAGATTTTTGTCATAGGCTCGCTTGATGCAATTTTGATAGACATGGAGATGATTGAGGGCAGCAAGATGACGCTCGTCAAGTAGCTCAAGTTGAGCTAAGTGATCTTGACGAAAGTCATCATTGGAGAGAATGTCATGCAGGGAGATGCGGAGAGATGGGATCTATACTTCGAGAGGTAGGACAACTTCTATTCCGTACATGAGAGAGAAAGGGGTAGCACCTGTGGAGGTTCGAATGCTAGTGCAGTAGGCCCACAAAGTGAAGGGAATGTGAATATGCCAATCCCTTCCAATGTCACTGACCACCTTCATGAGAATTTTAGTCAAGATTTTGTTGGAAGCCTCAGCTTGCCCATTTGCTTGTGGGTAGTAAGGCGAAGAGAAACTGAGCTTGATGCCAAATGAGTCGTAGAGTTTTTGGACAGTCTTGTTTTTGAAAGACTTGCCATTGTCGGTGATGATTTTATGAGGGACATCGAAGCGGCAGATGATGTGGCTGTTGATGAAGTTGACAATCTTGTTGGCTTTTATGGAGATGAGAGGAATGGCTTCCACCCACTTGGTGAAATACTCGATGGCAGTGATGATGGATTGATGACAAAGAGATGAATGAGGGTTAATCTCACCGATGAGATCTATGCCCCACTGAGAAAAGGCTAGAAATCCTGAGCGACTTGTAAGGCATGACTAGGAAGATGAAGCAAGTTAGAGTGCTGCTGACACTTGATGTAATGCTGAACATAGTTGCTACAGTCTTGATGAAGGGTGGGCCAATAATAGCCCAGATGAAGGATGCGCTTGGCAACTAAATTCCCACTAAAATTTTTGCCACAAATCCCGTTGTGGACTTGCTTAATGGCCTGAGATGCTTCAGTGGAGGTGAGACAACGAAGAAGGAGGCCGTCAAAGCCTCGCTTATAGAGAAGACCCCCTAGCATGGTATAGCAAGTGGTACGCTTGATAAAAGCTCGCCATGCATTGTTAGAGAGGTTGGTAGGAATGACAGAAAAAGATAAGTAGTCCACAAGTTGCTTATAAAAAACATCTCGTGGGCTAGAGTCTATGGTGTTGACATGATTAATGTTAGGAGAGATATAGGAAGGCAATGACACACGATGCACCGTGACAAAAAGTCTGGATGTAGATGAGGAAGATGGGATATGGGAAGCGAGAGAAGCCATGGTGTTAGCAAATTTATTCGTGGAACGAGGAACAGTCTGCAAGAGGTAATGGTTGAAAGATGCAAGGAGAATGTTAGCATGATTTTTATACCTTTGCAAAATTTCATTTTTATAGAGGTATGAACCGTTGACCTGATTGACGACAAGTTACGAGTTGTTGAAGATGTTGATGGACTTGATGCTGAGAGAGAGGGCGGTCTGAAGTCCCAAAATTAAGGCCTCGTATTCAGCCATATTATTGGTACAATTAAAGTCAAGCTTGAAAGACAAAGGCATGGGCTCACCATCGAGTGGGATGAGAATGACTCCCGCACCCCCACCAAGTTGACATTTGGAGCCGTCGAAGAACATGGTCATTTGGTAGACAGTGTCATCGGTGGAAATCACAGCGATAGACTCGTCAGGAAACTCGCACTGTGAAGGTTGATTGTTGGGAAGAGGGGCATCTGCTAGTTGATCAGTGATTGTTTGCCCCTTGATAGATTTCTACTAGATGAATTTGAGGTCAAACTCAGCAAGTAGTATGAGCCACCGAGCCATACGTTGATGTTGATATGGCTTGGAGTGCATATACTTAAGAGGGTCAGTGTGAGTGATGACAAAGGTTTTGTGGTTAAGAAGATAGTGGCAGAGCTTGGTAGTGGTAAAGACTAATGCCAAATAGAGTTTCTTGGTATGAGTATACCAAGTTTCATAGTCAACCAGTGTTTAGCTGATATAGTAGACCACTTGCTCACGATGATGCTCATCTTGGTGCGCGATCATGGCACCTAACGAATGGTTGGTGATAGAGATATAAAGGTAGAAGGGTTGATCATCTTTAGGTGGAATGAGGACTGGTGGAGAGACCAGATAGCGTTTAAGGGCTTCAAAAGTCTCTTGATAGTCCTTATCCCATGTAAAAGAGACGTCCTTCTTAAGGAGATGATGAAAAGGTTGGCAGCATTCAAAAAGCTACAAGATGAAATGGCAAATAGACTGGAGCTTCCCTTGTAGACTGTGAATCTACTTGAGATTGGTCGGGGGTGGCATCTCGAGGATAGCTTGGATCTTGGCGGGATCTATCTCGATGCCACAAAAAGAAATAATAAAGCCGAGAAGTTTGTCAGAGAGGACCCCAAAGACACATTTCTTGGGGTTAAGACGTACATTGTATTGAAGAAGGTGAGAGAAGATGATTTTGAGAATGGTCAAATGGTCACGGTGAAGCTTGGACTTGTCGAGCAGGTCGTCCACATAGTCCTCCATGATTTTATGGAGGAGATCGTGAAAAATGTAGGTCATGGCATGCTGATATGTGGCACCTGCATTTTTCAAGCTCAAAGGCATGACTCGATAGCAGAAAGTCCCCCATGGGGTAATGAAAGTGGTCTTGTGTTGATGTTCTAGAGTAATTAGGATTTGATTGTATCCTAAAAACCCGTCCATGAGAGATAGCATCTCATGGCCGGCCGTGAGATCAACAAGCTAGTTAATGTTAGGAAGAGGAAAGTCGTCTTTAGGATAAGCTAGGTTAAGGTCGCGATAGTTTGTGTAGATCTGGATCCCCCCAGTCACCTTGGTGATTGAGACAATGTTAGAGACCCACTACAGATAATTGATGGGCTGGATGAAGGAGACAGAAAGGAGGTCCTGAAGCTCCTCTTTGACAAGGAGGGCAACGTGAAGATGCATCTTTCGAAGCTTTTGCCTAACAGGCTTAGCCTCTAGTTTGGTGATAATGTTATGGGTAGCGATGGTGGGGTCGATGCCAGGCATGTCACAGTAGGTCCAGGCAAAGGCCTTGCTATGGTCTGAGAGGAATTGGGTATAGTCAAGTTATTCCTGAGTGTCTAAAGATTGTCTAATCTTTAAGATGTGAGGAACATCAGAAGAAGGGAGGTTGATGTCAATGGTTGATTCATTTAACATAACCTGGGTCTCAGAAGGGAGAGAGTGCTGGATGAAAGAGTCATCAGTGCCCATGTAGGAAAGAATGACGTCATCATCAACACAGTGGACAGTGTGAATGGTTGCTGACTCATCTTCTACCATGGTGGGAAAAATGAGAGGGAGAGACTTGGACACCCCATTGAGTTGATAAGTCAAGGGTTCCAAGTGGATGGTGTTTATGGAAAAAAAACTAGGAGGGATGGAAACCACCGACTCCGTAGGTGAAGGAGGAGGGATGGGTGAGCTTGGAGGAGATTGGTCAATGGTTGGTTCGGGACAAAGGTCTATAGGGGTCTGAGTGGGGTTGTGATATCCCAAGCCATATTATTTCTTGGCATCATCATCATTGAGCGGTTTGATGGGTTGATGGGAGCCCTGCTCATAGCGTCCAAAGCCAAAATCCTTCCATGCACACCTGTAAAGGTAAATGTGTGCAAAGGCAGGGTTGCCAAGAAACAAGAAGTCTGATGTGAAAGGTTGAGGTGAAGAAAGAGGATTGCAATCAGTAGGAGCTTGATCAAGCCCCCCATAGACAAGGTTGGTTTGGAGGTGAGGAGGACCATAAGGCACGATCATCCTGATCTGATGGTCGTAACTAGGGCTGTGATGAAGGCATCCATACTCTTGTGGAGTTTGGAACATGTCTAAGGCTAGCAAGCAATATTCCCCCAATGAAAGTCTTTGGAAGATGTCTTCCATGCGATCTGTGGTCATCGCTTAAAGGGGAGGTGTGAGGGCGACCGCTGGTTGTGAACTGGTTGAAGCTTCCATGGATGGAGGTGGTGCCAGGGTTGATGGCTTGATAGGAATGAGAATGTCATTTAGACGGTAGGTGGTGTTACAAGTTTTGAAGGGTGAAGGGTCAGTAGGAATGGTATGGACTTGCCCATCATACTCAAATTTCACACAACAGTGCAGGGTGGAGGGGACACAGGCCATGGCGTGGATCCAAGGTCAGCCTAGCAAGATGTTGTATTGAAACTCTCCTTCGATGATATAAAAGAGCTCCGAGACTATGCATGGACCAATGCAAATGTGAAGGACGATTGTGCCAATGGTCGTGGCAGTGGTGTCATTAAAGGAATGCAAGATTGCGTCAATTTTGGAGACACAATTCTTGGGAAGAGCCAACTATTTAAAGGCATGGGTGGAGATAATGTTGATGTTAGCACCTCCATCGATCATAACGCGTTTAATGTGTGTCTGACCAACATAGGTAGTGATGAAGAGGGCGGCATCCTGATCTTCCATGTTGGATGTGGGAATCTCATAATCACTGAATGTGATGGAGGCAATAGGGCTAAAGAGTGGACAAGGGCAACAAGTGGTTGGGGGTCCTCGGGTTAAACCTCTGCTGCCTGCAGGGCTCTGATGAGGGCTTGACGATGCTGGGGTGAGGTTTGGATGAGGTCATAAAGGGACATCTTCACAGGCATCTGGTGAAGTTGTTTCAACATAGAGTCATGAATTGCCCCTGAAGAGGAAGAAGAAGAGGGTTGAGGCGCGCCAAGGATAGAAATCTTAGGCTTGGGTGATTGAGGTGGCTGGATGAAAGGGTAGGTCCAAAGAATGGCAGATTTTTCCTTCGCCTTGTCCTTTTGTGACCTGGTGGTTATGTGAATGGCATTGATTTCAAAGATAGGGGGTGAGGGAGATGAAGGGGTCGTGGTCTGCTGATGAGATGTTGATGGGTCTGAAGAGGTTGGAGGGTTATGAGGAGTCAGGGGTCGATCGAGAATGTCCTCAAATAGAAGAGTGTCTTTCTCCAGATAGCGGTGAATGACGGTCTTGAGGGCACAACAAGTCTCGGTATCATGTCCTGGCATATGATGATATAAGCAAATCTTCGTGTCATCAAACTAGGAGGGCTTAGACTTGAGAGGTTGGAAGGGCCTGATGGGCAGAAGGGTTATGTTGGAAGTCTGCAAAAGTCGATGCAAGATCGAAGAGTATGAGCCCATTAAAGGGTCTGTGCTCGTCGATGTGTGCGATACTGGTGACTTTTGCTTGGGCAGATTCAGAAGAGGCTTCTGTACCACCTTTTGGATTGATGGTGCTATAACAGGTGGAGACGGTACTTTCTTCGTGAGAGGTACCACCCTTTTGGGAGAGGGTAGGCTAGTGGTAGGCAAAGGAAGCAAAAGAGTCAACTGGTTTTGATTAAAAGTCAGAGTGGGAAGGACTCTGGTCAGGGTCAAAGGATGGGGGCCCAAAATGGAGGGCAATGATGACGGAGGAGGAGGCATTCACCTCTGTGGTTTAGCAGTCTTCTGTGACTTGGGTTGAAGACTACTATTGGTCCAGGTCTGGTCTAGGTCCATCTTCACTTGCGAATGAGTGAGGTTGGAGACAGGGCGAATGCCAAATGACTTGATAGGTTTAGATGGGGTAGATGTGGGTTTTGGTTTTGATGGGGTTGGTTGAGGCTTAGAAATGGGAGTCTGGTTTTTGTTAAAGGTCTTGGGAGATTTCTCCATGGGAGGATTATCTGCATGAGACGAGAGGGCACAGGCATGTTGAAGAGTTGTGAGACGCTCCCACAATCCCTGATGCTCCACTTTCCTAGAAGGGAGAAGTTCAAGTTTCTCCACTAGTTGGGAAAATGGTTGAGAAGATGTGGGATGAGGTTTGGTTCTTGAGAAGATGTGGATGGTTGTGGGGTTGAAGATGAGACTGGTGTAGCGGTCTCAGACCCCAGGCATGATGGAGTCGTGATAGGTTCATCTGTGGTTGGAGATGAAGGAGAGGTAGGTTCTTCCCTGGGTGGAGAAGAAATCGGAGAATGAGGCTCCTCAAGTGGGTAAAGAGTAGGGATGATTGTGCCCTCCACTTACGGTTGAGGAGTAGGAAGGGTTAGGTCCTCCATGGGCAGCAGGAAGAAGGATGGTGAAACTGGCGGTGCTGGTAAGGTCAAGGCATCCTCCAAGATGAGAGAGGTTGACGGAGAACTAATCAGAGAAAGAGGTTCATCCACATGTGATGGACTAATGGATGGACTCACCTCTTGAGGTTGGTTGGAAATGAAGGGTGAGACTGTATTGACTATTCGTATATTGTGTTCGTGAATGTTGTCAGTCAAGGTCTGGATATTATTCTGAGTTGGTGGATGATTGGGGAATGGTTGCTTGAAGATGTTGATGCCCTGATTAGGTGGCGCATTGGGATTGTTGAGGATGAGGTCACCCTTTTCCAGCATGTCTTGTATGATGTTTTTAAGGGTTTTACAATTGCTTGTGTCATGTCCTTTAACACGATGGTAGTTACAGAAGTCATTTTCCCTATACCACGCAGGGATGGTGCGTGAGGGATCAAATTGTGGAGGTGGTCGGATTTGGGGGAGATTGAGGACCCCTTGTTTGATGAGTTTTTCCAGCATAGACACGTATGATTCTCTGAGTGGAGTATACTGTCACTGTATGTATCTCTGTTGAAATTGGTGGGTGGCACTCTGAGATGTGGATGGCTCAGGCTGATTAGTTGAAGGCGAAGAGGAGGAAGATCTAACGACCACACCGTTTGCTGAAGCTTTAGATTTAGGATTGGATGAGGAAGGTTTAGAAGAGGGGTCATTGGTCTTGGAGTTGGGATTCTTGCTTCGCAACTTGACTTTATTCTCCTTGATGGCATGTAACTCAAGTTTACGGGCCATCGTGAAGGCTTTGTCAAAAGTGCGGAAGGTCTGAACCCTCAAGGTGAAAGAAATATGTCTGGCATAGGCTTGGGAGAAAAGTTCAATAAGCTCGGGTTAGGGTAAGGAAAAGGAGAGTTGATTGATGAGGCCCCTCCATTGAGCAACAAAATCAGCAATGGATTCATCCTCGAATTGGTAGATAGAATAGAGGTCTATGATTGAGACCTTCTTGGTGATGTTGATAGAGAAATGATCGAGGAAGAGTTGGGCCAACTGAGTGAACATGAAGAGGGAATGGCTGGTAAGGGAGTTGTACCAGTCAAGCACAGCACCAGAGAGAGACATAGGAAATGTGCGTAAAAGCAATGCATCATCGTGGGCGATAAGGTAATAGGCATGTCTGAATGCCCATAAGTGCTATTGTGGGTCTTCCTTGCTTTGAAAATGAGAAAACTTAGGAAGTTCCCACTAGCTGGGATATGGTTGGATCGAGACAAAAGGATGGATGGGCTCGTTGTAAATTTGTTCGTATGAGAGAGTATTGCGTGAGCCAGAAATAGAGGTCTCTAGGCTGGACATCCTGTCCATCAGCATTTTGATGATATCTATTGACGGATTGGTGGGTGGAGCGCCCCATAGATTGTAAGGCACTTGAAAGAGGCTAGAAGAGGCATACAACGTAGTCGGTTGTACCAGTAAGGGCACAACGTATGGATGATTAGTCGTAGGGATAGAAGAGAAGACTAAGGATGGTTGGGTAGAAGGCACGGCTAGGCTCGATGTTGTCACAGGGGGTTGGTTAGTGGTAACATGGGCCAATGGATAGGTATCCACCCTGGTGTTGATAGGAGCCAGGGTAGGCGGAATAGAGATGACCAAATTCTGAAAGGGGGTAGAAAGTGGTTGAGTGGGCTGAGGTTGATAGGGGGCCGAAACCCCAGTGGAAGTGGGCCCAAAGATAGAGGGAGGGTCCACACTTGGATGGTTGGTCAAAGGCTGGTCATTGGTCGAGGCAATAGCTTGGGTGTCAAAAGGTTGAACTACGGACACTATTGATACGACTGCAATTTTGAGATGAGAGGTCGGCATTCCATAGATTGGATTGCCCAAGGAGTCTCACGTTTGGCTATTCGTGAGATAGTGCTACAAGGCTTTGATGTTGAGGTCCAAGAATCATGCAAAATCTTGGTCCCCTTCTAGGACAATAGGCATTTGGGTCAAGGATGGTCTAGTAGGAGTTCTTTCAGTCTCTGAGTTAAACTCCATTATAGGACTGGTTATGGACGGGGTAGACAGAAGTGGGTGATGCCTCACGTGATCGACTAGAGCCTTGGCTTGACTATGAGTCAGAACCATTCAAGGCAAGAAAGATGTCCTCACAAGCTCAAACAAGCAAATAAAAACAAAAAAGATGAACACAAGCAAATCCTAAAACCCTAGGAGTAAATTATTAGGATTATAGTGGCTTATGCCTTAGAATATGTGTAGAGAAAGATTGGCTTTTGAGTCGAGACCTAGAAGAAGTAGTCTATGGATGGTTTCAAGTTAGTTATGGTGCTCAAAAAGTCTGTGTTAGGTTTCGTACAAGGCCTGGTGTTAAGGAGCAAGCTCCCCTCACTTCACGAGTTCAGTGATAAACTGGGCCCGCTTAGCCAAAATATACTTCCCCTATAGATTAGACTCTGCCAGAGAATAGAGTGGGCTTTCCCCTTGGTGATGAAGTCCAAGTAGGATCGTCGGGATGGGTAAGGTATCCACTGGGGGATGAAATCCCAGTCGGGTCTTGTCTCAGGTAAGTTAAGATGTTTGTTTTGTGCAAGTGGTTTGGTTGTGTAACATGAAGTGGACTAGATTAATTCAATATGCATTTATTAATTACTAAGTGTGGTCTAAGAAATGCAAGCAAAACAGAAATGAAAGTGCAACATGTTTTAAGCCCAAGTCAAAATGTTTGTTTGTATGAAGACGAATGGAGAAAGAGTCAAAGAATATGAGTTTTGACTAGTCTAGAAGTGCAAGAAAGAAAAGAAAAGTTCTTTTTATTCCTACTGATGATGTCGTAAGAGTGAAAAGGAAGGAACCTAATGCACCTATATGAACGAAAGAAAGAAAGAACCCAAGGCCCTAGGGTCCCACCGGGCATGCCAAAATGTTTCTACGCTAATTTTGCTTTCACATTCAAAAGATAGAAATGAGAAACTAAGAGATGGTCTAGGGTTAGAAGATACTCAGATATAGTCGTGCTCACTGAAATTAGACATTGGAAGGTACTCCTCTTTGGCTATGGAGGAATGACACCTATGAAGAAAAAGAGACTAAACACGAAAAAATGTTAGACGCAGAGACGGTGGGGTATCAAGCAAATGCTTGATCCCTGAAGTACAAAGACTTCCTTAAGGGATATCAACCCACTAATAAAAAGTAGAATATTTGACTGAAGTAGAAATAATGAAAGATAGAATGAAAGCAAATAAAATACAAAAAGTAGAATGCGTACCTGATATGCAGCAAATTACTCTACACAATCGCCGGTGTCGGTCTCTGTGCCGGCGTCGGTCAAGAAGAGTGCCGACGTCGGTTGAAGTGCCGGCATCGGTCGGGGTAATGACCGGTGTCGATTGGGGCAATAGTTTTGGACAGGGTCTAGTCAGGTCTGGACAGAGTTTTTGGATTGCAGAAGGGTCTGAAGTTTTTGTCTGAGGGTTCGAGAAGTTGGTTTAGGAGTCAGAGGGATTTGTTTGAGGGTTTGTACAGGGATCTGGGCAGAGTTACAGACTGTATTTTCTAGACAAGGTGGATAGAGGTGATGCGGGTGGAGATAAGGTCGGGGCTATAGTCTGAATCTAAATCTGGGTAATGATAGCAATTAAAAACAATAACCAGAGATCAGAATAAAAACAAAGAACAAATGCTTACCTGTTATGCGCTGAAGATAAAAGTCGGAGACATGATTGATGTTGTCACTGTGTCGCAGAAGTTTGATGTAGCAGACCTCCAGCAAGATGACTGAAGTAGAATACCTGTATCAAAGAGAGAATGTGAGAGATTGATTGTAGATTGGTTAGATGTTATAATTGGTTGATCCTTCGAATGAAGAGGTTTTGCTGATTGATATGAAGGAAGGTCTGATAACCGATCGAGAAACGGATTGGCAACCGAATGGATAATGGATAACGGATAACGGTTCCTGTGTTTGGGTTGAGAACGCAGTGTTAAAGATAATTCACGTTAGCAAGATTGCCGACATCAGCCGATAAGTGACCGACGTCGGTGATGTCAGTCAGGTTATGATCATCGTCGGCAGATGCAGAATGGGGACAAAGGCTAACTTTAGCTCTTTGCTCATTTTTACATGCTGCCAGGGTCAAGGCTTGTGGGAAAATGGTCGACAGGGGTTAAATAGGCATGGAAAACTAAAATGGCGGTTAAGGAGAGGATGACAAGGGTTAGACACAATTACGGTGTCTACAATGCAAATTTTTGGTAAACACAGTGTCTAATTGTTTATCCAGTAAACTATGGGTGAAATGGTTTGCAAGGGCTCTCTATCACTATAAATAAATTTCAAAACTCTCACCAGCTTTTTCCTTTTATTGCGTTAAGTCCACTAATGAAATCTCATGCTTGAGATTATAGGAAAAGTACTACACAAACTTATTAGAAAGATCATCAAAATATTTTATTAAATTTTTGGGGAACTTTAAAAACCACTCCAAGGCTTGTCCAACCAAGCTCCTTGGAAACACCAACAAAAGGTAAATGTCTCTATATGCCACTAGTTTACATACGACAAAGAATTTAGTCAAATGAGCCTTAGGGTCACCCTTCCCTTTGTATTTGTCAAATTTTACTGGTTCATATCCTGGAGAAAATGGTATCTACAAATACTCCATGTTGAATGGATAAAAACACACATTATCTAATTTAAAATTTTTAATCTATTTACCAGTTTGAATGGTAGCAATTGCATCCTTCATCTATTTCAATTATTGGGATAGGAAATTGGAAGGAACGTTGGTTTGAGGGATAATATTGGTTTGGGTAGATGGTTGAGAGGTCACAAGTGGGACACTTTGACTAGGGTACGATGGAGATACCTATTGGAGTACATTAGTTTGGTTGGAGAATGGACCAAGAATACACATATGTGGATTAGGATGTACTTGAAATTGCACACTTGGTTATGTGATATTCTGGTTTGGGTTGGTGATGAAGGTTTTACTTAAAAGATTTTATGGTTGGGATGGAGGGATATAACTATAAAATGACTACTGTGGTTGAAAAGGGACATGTTGATGACTAATAAAACCTTGTTGTAGAGTGGGAACTTGTGGTACAAGACCTTGTCTCCAAATTTATAGCATATTTTAAACTAATGGTTGTCTAGTATGTACTTAAGAAATATGGGGAGCTCCTTGTTGCACAAATCCCTATGAGGAAGTAAAAATAGGTTATAGATTCATCATCTATCATTGACCAATATTTGCATGTTTTTGACTAGTCATTGCTTGGTTTTGGATTGGCATATTAGTCTGTGACTGAAGAGGTATGTTTGTGATTACTTGGTGAGGTAGAACATTAGTTGTCCCTAATTGAGGTGGTAATGCATTTATCCTCTTTTTTATTGATACACGAGTTTTTTTATACTATTATGGCATACTACTCATTACCTATTGAGGAGGAGTAGGGTTCATCATATTCTGTCATTAAGGTGTGACATTAGTCATTGTTTAATTACCTAATCTCATAGGTTATATGCTTGAGGAAGTAACCAATTGAGGTTGGGGTGTAGAAAATAATATTCCTTGGTATGATGATCTACTCATATGATTAACTACAGGCACATGTTGTTGGATAATTGGTTATGCATTGGTACTACTTTAATCAAGATTGGATGTTGTTTGCACATTGTCTACTACATTTGGTTCACTATTTTGTGTAGATGTCAAAGACATTTCTTCAATAATGGGCATATAAATCAAGTTATATATAGAATCAGTTTGTATAAATGGGTCAAAAATTGAATTCTCTTGTCCAGTTAACTCTATCAACACTCCTATTGAAGGAACTAGGTTAATGAGAGGCTTACTCACCATGTTCATCTAATTGAAATCATGTGCTAGATGCAGGTAGGTTTGATATGCTGTCTGTATTTGGTTAAAGTGATATTCCATGATGTTTTTGCCTTGATTAGATATATTAGGATCTTGGTACAATGTTTGGACTAGAGCCATAGGATTTCTAGAAGAAGCCTGTTGATTGTAAATGATATTGTGGGACACTCTTACTAGACTTGGTAAATTTTTATGGGGAAAGTCTACTAAAAACTTGACCCCTACCTCTATGGCTCTAACCAAAATCTCATTTTTTCTCTCTAACAAATATTTCTCAAACAAAAATGTATCATACGTGGAAGCTGTATTAGTAGAATATGATTGTTGAAGAACTAGCTCATCCACTATGGGTATTGTAGCTAGGTATTGTGCAATTTGTTCTTGGTCTTATTCTAAATAAGGTGGTGTGTTAACTAGATAGTTAGCCAATAGATCTTGGCTTTATGCCCCTAATTGAGTATTATAAGAGGGATAAGAATCCATCTCATAACACTATGAGTGTAGGAATACATGTTGGGATCCATAGTCAATGTTTTATGATAAAAGGTCAAAGAGTTTAACAAAATATAAAAAAGATAATGTCTAAAATAGATGATGTTCCAACTTGGTCTAGATTTGTCAAAAAGGATCAAAAGGGTTATGCAAATATTTGTAAGGAAACAAGCTAGCATGAAGTATCTATTGTTTCACTGTTCAAACAAAGATAAGCAAATACATGGACCAAAAATTAAAATTCTAAACTCTAAGGTCAAACTTTTTAAAATTAGTGTAATCTAAGAATTTAAAAGTTGCTAGGTCTTTTGGGCAAATGTGGCATCAAAAGCTAGGCTTAAACAAGGCATGGGCTAGGACTCTTAGCCAAACGATGTCAAAAGCTAGACTTTGAAATAGATGAAATTTTTAATCTAATGGATTTGAAACACTTCTAACAAAAACTAGGAATTTGATTCTTGGACATGAACTTGATCAGCTAGGTATAAGGTATGAAACAAAATATACTTTAGAAATAGTTTATTTTCTCACAAAAAAATGGTATAAAACTTGGTTCTTTTGACAAACAAGCTAGACAAAAGTGAATAGTATAACTATTTTAGATAAAAGATCACAAAAGTACACTTGGATTGGTCTAAAAATGTAGGAACAAATTTGAACTCTATGCAAGAGGTTATATGAAACAATATTTAAAATATTTAGGCAGCGTAATGATGCTATACTACCCAAAAGGTGTGACAAAAAAGTTTGTTCCAAAAACTTTCTAAGGAAAAGATAATTTCCCACAATTTTGACAACATAACAATAATTTTCTTGACTCAAAATGTTGTGTTACATATACTTAAAGTGCAAGTGTTTAGAACAAAATTGCTTAAGTCTATCAAATGGTGATAATGATCTTGAGTCTAAAATGGCCTTCAATCCAAATTGGAAATTGAACCTAAGTTCCCTCAAGTTTAGTGCAAATGGTGAACCCACTTAACACATCAACCCTTTGAACTTATAAAGGTGCAATTTCGAATTTATATCATAAGTGAAGAACTTAAACAACTTTGGTAAAGGTTTAGAATCCATTGAGTAGCAATATTATGCCAAAGTGGATGATATGACTCTCAATATTTTGATAAAATTTGAACCAGATAAATTGATGATCTCATGTGGGCAACATAATGCCTCTTTTTTCAAAGGAAAATTAGGACTATTTGTTTGGTTGGAATTGTTTGTTTACACCAAGTTTTAACCTTAAACAAGACTTAACCTAGGACAAGACCAATTAATTAATTTTTCTTAGATCCTAAACTAGCAAGGTTGCTTGGTATTTATTAGAATCCATTAATATACATCATTTGAGAGGATTTTATGTGTTCATCCAAAAGTAAATGCACATTACATAGTAGGATTTTTACACCCCCTTCTCTCAAATGATAGTACTACAACATGGACCTTGAGGCGCACCTTGCACCAATAATAATTCCATGGCAAGTGGGAATTTTTCTAAAATCTAACAAATTTCTAAATGTTCTAAGGGAATCAATTGCAAAATGACTTTCATGCTAAACAATGTAGAATAAAATCATAGATTTTGGGTCCATATCACTTGGCTTGTTGCAAAAAGGTCTAGTCTTTTTTGCAACCACTACATCATATTGTTCACTCAGTGTAGTGCGATGTCCAAACCACCATTACATCTCAAGTGAAAATCCAATTAGGATCCAAATGAAGTAAATTCTAGGAGGTGAAACCCTAGGTTAAAACTTTCTTAAAGAACTCATGGGAGGTGATGAAGACCCCCTCGCAAGCCAAGTTTACATAAAAATAAAGAAAACATGAAAGTAGAAAGACTTTAGGGTCATTTTCAAGGTCACCCAAACTTTGATGAGTTTTTGGGGAGTGATTTAGACAACTTTTTTTCTAAGCCTTGGACTAGGCTACTTGCAATAGGAATGGCTCTTTTGATTCCAAGGGTTTCCTAAAGGGGACAAATGGAAGAGCATACATGCAACATCCCTATTTTTGCCAAAAAAAATTAATCTAAAAAAATAAGTAAACACAAAAAGATTTGAAAAGGTGAGTTCATTTTTAAGGTCAAATAGAAAATGAGGTGGTGTTCATTTGACCCCTTGGTCTTAGTTGCAAACTTTGAAAACATTCACCATAAACATCTAAAATTTGTTTTTTATTAAACACTAAAACAAGGTTCCTAATTGATTTTTAAGCATGCAAAATTTGATCTAAACATGTTTTTAGAAAATGTCAAGCTTGGTCCTATAATAAAAATGTTAGCATGTCCTTTAGCCTTGAAGCTCTTTTAGGTTTGAAACAATGAACTTAAAAAAAAGAGCTCTCAGATCTATGTTTTAAGAAAAACATAGTGATCAACATTGGTTATATAAACAATGATGGTTACATTTTCTAATCGATGATAGTTATCTAACCTATTGTTCCCAAAAATTGTCACTCATTTTTGGGGACAACATATCAACTATTTTGGTCCTACAGGCCAAAATTCTATCTTCCCTTCTAAAAAAAATGTTCTGAGTGCTCCAATTCTTCAATTATTCAAGCTTTTTCAACTAAGGGACTCAAAGGTTCAATAGGTTCAATGAATTCAACAGGTGAGCTCTCAAAAATAAATAAGTTTCCAACACTTAGGCTATTTCAAGGTTAGTTCAATGTTGAGGTTCAATCAAAAGGTCTATTGGCAGGCTTCAAACAAATGGAATGAACCATTGAACCATTAAACCATTGAACCCTACCTTCACAAGTTCAAAAGATTCAACAGGTTCAAAGGTTCAATGATGTCGGTGGAATTAAAGAGTTAAGAGATTCAGCAAGTTCAAATTTCAACCACTTCAAAAAGTTCAAATGGCTTCGAAAGACTTAGTGAAAAGAAGACTTCGAAGAACAAAAGATTGAACCGTTGAACCGTTGAACCTTGAACCAAAAGAGTTCAAAGGTTCAAAGGTTTAACAAGTTCAATAAAGTTCAAGGGACTTAAGGAAAAGAAGGCTTTAAAGAAAGAAAGGTTGAACCAATTGAACCTTAAACCAAAATGGTTCAAAGGTTCACGAGTTTAAAGGTTCAAAAGAGTCTCCCAAAGCTTAAACGACAAGTGCCCTTGTGGAGGGCAGGGAACATTTGTAAAAGGATATATTTTGGAAATATTTTTTGAGGCAAAATTGCGTAAGAGAAATCCTTCAGACAAAATGTCCAAAGGAATTACTTTGAACATTTTGTCTGAAGGAATGTTCAAAGGCTCGACAGAAAGTGACAAAGGAAGAGGAAAGAATTCCTTTAGATAAAATGTCTGAAAGATTTCCTTTAGACTTTTTGTTCGAAGGATTTGAAGAACAAGGCCACCTGACGGACCCCAAAGGGAAGGTACCCTTGTGGGGGACTCTCAACAATCATGAAATGGACCATTTTCAAGGCCCGAAGGGACACCTTCCCTTCAGGGAGTTTGAAAGACTTAGAAAAAAAAGGATTCAAAGAACAAAGAATGAACTAATGAACCATTGAACCTTGAACCAAAAGAGTTCAAAGTTCAAAAGTTTAATGAGTTCAACAGATAAGAAAAGGATCTGAAAAATTTGAAGGACCAAAGGATTTAGAGAAAGAGAATGAACCGTTGAACCTTGAACAAAAATGGTTCAAAGCTCAAAGGTTCAAAGGTTCAAAGGAAGCTTCGAATGAAGGAAAGAAGTAGAAGATTCCAGAGACAAGTTCAAAGAGATGGTTCAATCGAAGAGGAAAGAAAGTGATTGAACCAAAGAAGTGATTGAACCAAGGAGCCAATAGGAACACCCAAACCATTGAACCAGTGAACTCTCAAAAGGTTCAAGGTTCATGGTTCAAAGTGGTTCAAGTGACTAGTGACCAATGACGTCCCCATGAATGTCAAATTTAGGGTAATGAAATATCTGTTGATTTTCAAATATGGCGTGAAATTGAGAACAAACTCAGTGACCAGCTGAAGAGGGAGCCGAAAGAGCCAACAGAAAGGGAAGAGATAACCTGAGAGCTTAGATCATGAGGAAAAGACAAAATGCATTAAGGAAAGAGGGAGCGAGAAGGAAAGACTAGAAATATCTATGTAGGAGTTATTCCAGTAGGTGGAATAGTCCACCAAGTAGATATTTGAGCATGCAAACATTAAAAGGTGAAACCTATTTTTATTCCTTTGAATAAAAGTGAGTGTATAGCTACATACATATTTGGAGATAGCCCAGATGACCCATGCCAAGAAAAATACATTTAAGATGTTTTTGTATACCAAAGTTAAGGCCGATGCCCTATTCTAGCATGCCCTCTTGACAAAACTAAGAATACATTCAAGGCATTGAATGCAGCATGGGCCTTTCTATGAAACCAAGTGCCAAGTCTTTCTTAGCTACTATATATTGTAATCTCTTATTTTGTGAAAGGAAGATCTCTCTGATATAGAAGTGAAACTCTACCCAAATTAAAAGGCATTACTGAGACTTTGAGCTCAGATTGTTAATCATATTTCTTTATTTGAATGAGAAAACAAGCAACCTTTCAGACTTTGCACTGAAATAACTTGTGTTGTTGAGGAGATTGTTCTTATGTCTATTTCTTGAATGCATTCTTGTCCATTTAATTAAATAAGTAGAACTAGTGAAAGTAATCAGGAAGGTGTCCTGAAGCCAACTGTGTGAAGAATTTGAGCTGCCACAATTGTCTTTTGTGTGTGTGTTTTTAGTTTGTTTGTGTAAAGGATTTTGGGATGAATTTGTGCCCCCATTGTCCTTCGTATTTCACTCTTTGGTAGTTGAGGTGGAGACTTTGTGCTACACCTCATTCTGTTGGTTATTACACCCTGTTACTTGTCACTACCAGAAATAATTCCTACTATTTGTTACAGACCACTTCTGAAAGAAGAGAAGTGCCTCCTATCATTTCACCAAGATTTTATCCTTTGCCTGTGAACATCATCTCTAAAAGAAGAGAGATGGATGGTGTTTTCATACCCCTGAGTGTTATTTTTTGTATATATATAGTATATAGCACCTCATAGTTATAGGGAACCTCCCCTTGATGAGAGGAGAGATTTGTCCCCTTTTGATGTGGTAAACTTGCACATTTGGTTGACCCATCTCCTTATGCTATGGTTGAAACAACCTATTTTTCCCATCAGTTAGCTAGTGATAAAATATTCACTCAATAGTTTTTTAGTGACTTAGCTAGAGATGAACACGTAGTTTGAAGTCTCAAGCTTCAAATTGAAGTAGTGTCAGTTCTTTTCCATTTTTAATTTACACTCTGGTAGCTCCATAGTATACAAGAAGCTAGAGATCTAAAGGTAATGTTGACCCTATATTCAAGTTGGTACATCAAAGTGTTTCTGATCCTTTCCCTTCACCATCTCATCTTCAGTGAACTAGGAGTTTTCCTCTTACAAAATTCAGGTCTCCATTACCAAGTAAAGTGTTCATTTCTGCTATTAGTAGAGCTTTGTCAATACATACCCCTCAGACATTTTTTATCCCTCCCTTCAGTGGTTAAATCATGGTAGTTCAAGGCCCCTGGGGTAACTCTTTTGGCCCACTCAATTTAAATCCACCTCTACATGAGCTACTATGTAGTTTAAAGAAAAAGTTTCCCAAATTCTTTGGTGATGGGAGAGTTCATCTTGATGAACATATTGTAGCCTTCAACATAGCCTGTGGTGTGATAGGTGTGGAGTATGAAGACATAGCAGTCAGAGTATTTATAGAGATGCTACAAGATGCTACTGTAGATTGGTTCTACCATCTGCAGGCTTAGTCAGTGACTAATTGGAACACTCTCAAAGCCAAATTCAAAGCCAGGTTCAAGCCTATAGAAGATTTACATGCCCAGCTGGCCCAACTCACACAAATGAAGAAGGAGCCTCATGAACCTATAAGGGACTTCATTGCCAAATTTGACAAGTTGAGGAACATGATTCCTACAATTACTCAACTAAGAATCTCAAATGCTTCTTCATCAACTCTCATCTACCTAAATTAAATTTTATATTGAGACATGTTGACCACATAGACCTTGCTACAATGTAAGATTTGGCTATTAAGGTGGAAGATGATCTTATCTTGGTGGGGAAGATAAGGAGAGATCCTAACAAAGGTAAAACTTCTTCATCCTCTGAATATCCATCTATAGGCACCACTGATCTAATGGTGTAGAAGCTAGAAAAAGAGTTGATAGCTCTCAAAAAGCAAATGGTGCAAGGGATGTCTTCTTCTCTTTCGTATTGAGATATACCAAGGAGGACATTCCCTAATCAGTCATATCAAGGCAATGCTACCAAGAATCAAGGGTAGCTAAATTATCTTCCTCCCTCATAGGGGAAACTTGCCATTGAAGCACCTCTAACCAACTTAGTAGTTGGATATCTTAAAATAGAATCTAATTTCTCCTTCCAGCCTGAGTTGAACCAAGATGACGCTAATCTCTTCACAGAGGGAGAAGAAGAATTAGCTGGCAACTCCAACATTAGTTTCCTAAATTACCAGGATGAACCTAGAAGAAAAGGTGAAGCGTTTGATGGATCATACGTTGTATTGACCTAGTCCAAAAACCAGTTAGTCTAGCAAGCTGATAAAGAAAAAATAGAGGAGCTCAGCCTATAATTTCAATTGCCAAACAAGGAACTTCTCTGCCTTTCTAGCCAAAGGACCCAGTGAGTAATAAAAAAATAAGTACCTCAAGTACATCTTCACCTTCAACTTTAATTTTTTAGATTAGTCTTCCCCCCTAAAAACCAAAAGGATGAACTACCTTTCCCTATTCCTAATTTATTTTAGACATTTGACATAGTCGACCATGTCAAGAAAACTAAAATTCAAATGTCTGAATTTAAATTCCTATAATCCAACCCTGAGCAGTTGGATAAGTTGGTTCAATGTGTAAAGAATAAAACCATCCCTACAAGACTAGCTGCTCTAGAGGTGGTTCCCACATCCACCTAGAATAACCTTGTCATTACTCCTCCTACTGCTCCTAGGAGGACGGAACCATTTTATGTTTCCTTGTCGATAAATGGACACCAGTTGAACAATTATATCATAGAATCAAGTGCATCTGATAATTTCATGCATGTCAAAGTGGTAGAATATCTTGGTCTCACACTAACCAAGACATTTAGGAAATGCTTCTCCATGGAGAAAAAATGAGTGCCATTACTGGGACAAATCAAGGATGCCCAATTTACATTTGTAGCATTCCCAGATAAGAGAATTAAGATGACAGTCTTGGTGGCTGACATCCCAATCTCCTACGGCATTTTACTTGGATGAAATTTCTACAAGGATGTTGGTGGTGAGTTAAGTATAGACCTGTTTGAAGTGAGGATCCTGGTTAAAGGCGTGATATAGAGATTGCTCTCTGAGAAGGAAGAAAAATATGTTGTCACTCAAACATCAACACCTAAAGCTCAAATTCTGTTTGAGTCTTTAGGTGTAGGTAATTACTTCTTATCTATGGAGGAGGTTCATGGGACATCTAATGAAATTCTTGAATGTGACAGCCTGAAAATCAATTCAGACCAAACAATAGAAGAATTGGTAGCACACAGTGTGAGCCCAGAAGAATCCTCCCCTCTAATTAAAGAGAAATCTAAGAGAAATTAGTTTTTGATGATGTCTAGATTTTGGAATTTGATGGCAGCTATTATTCCACTAGTTTTAGAGTTGGGATTGTTCTAATATCTCTTCAAGGAGATATTTTTCCTTCTTCATACAAATTTTAGTTTAGCAAGACCAATAATACTGCTGAATATGAATCACTGTTGCTTGGATTGAAGGTCACTAAAAAAAGGGGCATCAAACTCCTTCATGCCAAAGGAGATGCTGAGCTGGTGGTTTACCAGGTCAATAACCTATACCAAACCAAAAATGAGAGATTATGCCATTAACACAATCTAGTTTGGGATCAAATTGAAAGCTTTGATGCATTTAGTATCTCTACAATACCCAGGGAATTCAATGACCGAGCTGATGCATTAGTTGCTTCTATAATTCTCTTGGTTTCTCACCCAAATTTTAAGGAAGATAGGTACAATATCAAATTGGTCTTTTGACCAAGTGTGCTTGACAATGCCAATCATTGGCAAGTGTTCAATGGTGACAACCAAATCATCACCTGTTTAGAATAAAAAGATAGCTTTGAACAACTTCACTTTGAAGGTAGTGAACTTCAGGAAGCAAGTTCAGATGCAGGTGAAGAATTCCTACAGCTAAAGGGGAATAAAATTCTCAAAAGATTGGTTTCCCTTGAGAAACTATTTGACAAGCATGATAGGTTCATCAAACAACAACAAATGGATTCAAGCTCCTCCCAGGAGTTTGATCAGATAAATTTGGGTACCAAAGAAAATCCCAAGATGGTGAATATTGGGAAGTGCTACACTCCAGAAGAGAAGTTCAAATTTACTGCCCTACTTTGCAAGTATATGAATGTTCTAGCATACTCCTATGATGATCTAAAGTCACTCAGACTTGAAGAAATTTTCCATGAAATTCCTCTCAAGAGTGATTCGGTGCCTTACAAGTAGAAATATCGATACTATAATCCAAATATATCAGGTACTATTCTATCTAAAATATAGAAAATGTTGAATGCTAGAATAATTTTCCTAATCCATCATTCCACATGGATTTCCAACATAGTTATTATGAGAAAAAATAATGTTGAAATTTGCCTTTACGTGGACTTTAGAAATTTGAATCAATCCTCCTTAAAGGATAATTACCCTCTACCCATCATGGATCAAATCCTTTAGATGGTGACTGGTTCAGAGATGTTATCAATGTTAGATGACTTCTCAAGGTATAATCAAGTTAAAGTTGGTGAAGCAGACCAGTATAAGATTGCCTTCACTACACCTTAGGGCACCTTTGCATATCAAAGGATAAAATTTGGCCTGATAAATTCTAGCACCACTTTTTAGAAAGCAATGGACCTTGATTTTAAAGATGAAATGGATAAGTTCATTGTAGTGTACCTTGATGAATTAACAGTCTTTTCCAAGCATCATCTTGATCACCTACATCATTTGTAACAAGTGCTAGAATGATGCTACCAAAATGGCATTTCTCTAAATCCCAAAAAGTCTATTTTTGGGGTAATAGAAGGGAAACTTCTTAGACACATTGTATCCTAAGAAGGCATAAAGATTGACTCAAAAAGAGTAAAATCCATCTAGGAGCTTACTCTGCCAACAAGTAAGACTACAATTCACTCTTTCTTCAAAAAGTTGAATTTTTTATGAAGGTTCATCCTTGAGCTCATAAAGAAGACTCACCATATTGTAAACTTGATGAAGGGAAAGGCCACTTTCAGCTGGACTAAAGAAGGAAAATTGGCATTTCGAGACATCAAGACAACTATTACCCATGCCCCAATTTTGGTTTGTCCAGATTATACCAAAGATTTCACAATATACAGTTATGCTTCCGAGCACACAATTTCAACAATTTTGGTTCAACAAAACAATAAGGCATAGAATCTCATATATCCTTCATGAGCTATCCTCTCAAAGCTCATGAATTGAAATATTCAAATTTGGAGAAGCATGCTTATGCAGTGGTAAAGGTAGTAAAGCACTTCCACTTTTACATCCCGAATTCACACATTATTGCCTTGGTTCTTGATACCATAGTCAAATCCATATTAACTCAGCAGGAGTTTGGAACCAAAAGGGGCAATTGGATTGCTAAAATCTAGGAGTTTGATCTTGTTATCAAACCAACAAAGATTGTGTAGGGAAGGGGTCTCTACCAATTTATTGCTGATAACAGACTAGAAGAAATGGGGCATGAAGAAATGGAAGTGGGAGACATGCCAACAGTCCTCTTGGTCACCACCATGAATGAGTGGTATTCAAATATTGCTCATTTCCTTACCTATGGTGAGTGTCCTTCTCACCTATCTTGTAAAGAAAGGAGGACTATTAAATTGAAAGCTACCAACTTTGTCAATGGGATAACTACCTGTATAAGAATAACCTTGATGGAGTGTTCCTTCGCTGCATGGATAAAGAACAGCGAAACCAAATTTTAAAATCTTATAATCTAGCCTATAAAAGACATTTTTCTATGCTTGTAACTACCCATAAGATTCTGTGAGCTAGGTATTATTGGCCTACTCTATTTTAAGATGCATATAAATGGGTATAAAGATATGAATTGTGGCAATAGTTCATTGGAAGACCCAAGTTAGCTGCTTTGCCTCTTAAGCTAGTGGTAATAGAAGATCCATTTTAGCAATGGGGAATCGATTTCATTGGTGATATAAACCTATCTTCAAGTGATGGACATGATTATGTCCTCATAGCCACATATTACTTCACTAAATAGGTGGAAGCTATTCTAGCCAAGCATGCTACTTCAGAAGTAGTATGTAGTTTCCTTAAGGAGAACATCATTTCCAAATTTGGGGTCCCAACCAATATTGTAACAGACAATGCAGCCTATTTATCTTCTCATGAGATCACTCAGTTCTATTTTTATTATGGGATTACCCTCTCACACTCCTTTGATTATTTTCCGCAAGAGAATGGCCAAGAAAAATTGAGCAACAAGAATCTAGTGACCATCATCAGAAAGCTGGTAGATGAAAACTGATGAACCTAGCATAAAGCATTGGTTGATGCTTTATGAGAAGATAGAATTACACCCAAAAGGGCAATAGGTATGTCACCTTTCCAACTTCTATATGGTCTCAATGTAGAGATACCAATCACCCTTGAATTACCAGCACTAAAATTGGCAAAGGCAATCAAAGATCAAACATATGAAAGCTCCATTGACAAAAGGATCATGTGCTTGACTGTGTTGGATGAGGAATGAACCATGGTGGTGGACCGAATTACTATGCATCAAAGTTTGGTGAAGAAGCTCTTTGACCAGAAAGTAAAATCCCATAATTTTTAGAGTAGTGTTCAAGTTCTGTTATGGGACAAGAGAAGAAAACCAAAGGAAATGCATGGGAAATTTGATTCCCTATGGAGAGGCCCATTTACTATTCATTAGCTCAATAGTGAAAATAGTTTCCTGTTGAAGTATCAAGATGGCACACCCTTTTCACTACCTCATAGTGGGTAGTATCTGAAGCACTTCAATCCTTAAAGTATCAGGTGACATTAGTTATACATATGTATATTTGTATAGGCTTTAGTTCTATTTTGTGATTTTTATTTTCATTTTTTGGCACCTTTCTTTTTTGGGTAGCATGACTCCATAACCCAATGGAATACTTGAAGGCACTGGAGATTATAGTTTCTACTCCCTTTGATTGTTTTTACAATCGATGGAAGTTCCCCAATTAGAGCTAGCTATTGTTCTCTAAATTTGTCACTCATTTTTGGGGACAACATATCAACTATTTTCATCTTGCAGGCCTAAATTCTCTCTTCCCTTCTCAGAGAAAATGTTTTGTGTGCTCCAATTCTTTAATTATTTAAGATTTTTCAGCTAAGTGACTCACAGGTTAAATAGGTTCAATGACTTCAATAGGTGAGCTCTCACAAATAAACAAGTTCCCAACACTTAGGCTATTTCAAGGTTGGTTCAACATCAAGGTTCAATCAAAAGGTCCATCGGCAGGGTTCAAACAAATGGAATGAACCATTGAACCATTGAACCCCACCTTCACAAGTTCAAAGGATTCAATGGGTTCAAAGGTTCAATGACATCGATAGACTTAAAGATTTAAGCGCTTCAGCAAGTTCAAAGTTCAACCACTTCAAGAAGTTCAAATATCTTCGAAAGACTTAGCAAAAAGAAAACTTCAAAGAACAAAATATTGAACCATTAAACCATTGAAGCTTAAACCAAAAGAGTTCAAAGGTTCAAAGGTTCAACGAGTTCAATAAAGTTCAAGGGACTTAAGGAAAAGAAGGCTTCAAAGAAAGAAAGGTTGAACTGATTGAACCTTGAACTAGAATGGGTCAAAGGTTTACAGGTTCAAAGGAGTCTCCCAAAGCTCAAAGGACAAGTGCCCTTGTAGAGGCCAGGGAACATTTACAAAAGGATATCTTTTGAAAATATTTTTTGTGGCAAAATTGCATAAGATAAATCCTTCAAACAAAATGTCTGAAGGAATTCCTTCAGACATTGTGTCTAAAGGAATGTTCAAAGGCCTGGCAAAAAGTGGCAAAGGCAGAGAAGGATTCCTTCAGACAAAATGTTTGAAGGATTTCTTTTAGACTTTTTGTCTGAAGGATTTGAAGAATAAGGCCACTCGAAGGACCCCAAAGGGTAGGTACCCTTGTGGGGGACTCTCAAGGACCACAAAATGGACCGTTCTCAAGGCCCGAAGGGACACCTTTCCTTTGGGGAGTTTGAAAGACTTAGAAAAAAATAAAGGATTCAAAGAACAAAGAATGAACCAATGAACCAATAAACCTTGAACCAAAAGAGTTCAAAGGTCAAAGGTTCAACGAGTTCAATAGATAATAAAATGATCCATAAACATCAAAGGACCAAAGGATTTAGATAAAGAGAATGAACCATTGAACCTTAAACCAAAATGGTTCAAAGTTCAAAGGTTCAAAGGTTCAAAGGAAGCTTCGAACGAAAGAAGGAAGTAGAAGATTCCAAAGACAAGTTCAAAGAGATGGTTCAACCAAAGAGGAAAGAAAGTGATTGAACCAAAGAAGTGATTGACCCAAGGAGCTGATAGGACTGCTCAAACCGTTAAACCAATGAACTCTCAAAAGGTTCAAGGTTCATGGTTCAAAGTGGTTCAAGTGACTAGTGACCAATGACGTCCCCATGAATGTCAAATTTAGGGTAATGAAATATCTGTTGATTTTCAAATATGGCGTGAACTTGAGAACAAACTCAGTGACCAGCTGAAGAGGGAGCCGAAAGAGCTAGCAGAAAGGGAAGAGATAACTTGAGAGCTTAGATCATGAGGAAAAGACAAAATGTATTAAGGAAAGAGGGAACGAGAAGGAAAGACGAGAAATATCTATGTAGGAGTTATTTCAGTAGGTGGAATAGTCCACCAAGTAGACATTTGAGCATGCAAACATTAAAAGGTGCAACCTATTTTTCTCCCTTTGAATAAAAATGAGTGTATAGCTACATACATATATAGAGATAGCCCATATGAACCATGCTGAGGAGAAGACATTCAAGATGTTTTTATATACCAAAGTCAAGGCCAACACCCTATTTCAGCATGCCCCCTTGATAGAACTAAAAATGCATTCATGGTATTGAATGCAGCATGGGCCTTTCTATGAAACTAAGTGTAAAGTCTTTCTTGGCTACTATATATTGTAATCTCTTATTTTGTGCAAGGGAGATCTCTCTGATATAGAAGCAAAACTATACCCAAATTGAAAGGCATTATTGAGACTTTGAGCTCAGATTGTTAATCATATTTCTTTATTTGAATGAGAAAACAAGCAACCTTTCATATTTTGTGCTAGAATAACTTGTGTTGTTGAGGAAATTGTTCTTAAGTCTATTTCTTGAATGCATTCTTGTCTATTTAATTAAATAAGTAGAACTAGTGGAAGTAATCAGGAAGGTGTCTTGAAGCCAATTGTGTGAAGACTTTGAGCTACCACAATTGTCTTTTGTGTGTGTGTTTTCAATTTGTTTGTGTAAAGGATTTTGGGATGACTTTGTGCCCCCATTTTCCTTTGTATTTCACTCTTTGGTAGTCAAGGTGGAGACTTTGTGCTACACCTCATTTTTCTAGTTATTACACCCTATTACTTGTCACTACCAGAAAGAATTCTTGCTATTTTCTACAGACCACTTTTGAAAGAAGAGAAGTGTCTCCTTTCATTTCACCAGGATTTTCTCCTTTGTCTATGAACATCATATCTGAAAGAAGAGAGATGGATGGTGTTATCATACCCTTGAGTGTTATTTTATGCATATATATATATATATATATATATATATATATATATATATATATATATATATATATATATATATATATATATATAGCACCTCATAGTTATAAGGAACCTCCCCTTGATGAGAGGAGAGATTTGTCCCCTTTTGATGTGGTAAACCTACACATTTGGCCGACCCATCTCCTTATGATGTGGTTGAAACCTCTTTTTCCCATCAGTTAGCTAGTGAAAAAATATTCACCCGAAATAATCGACATCAGTTATACCAATGTGACCGACAACAAGTATCTAACCAATGTCATTTTTACTAATCGACGTCAGTTAAGCTATCCAACTGATGTTGGTCTTACTAGCTGATGTCAGTTACTATGTAAACCCATGGAACATAAAAAATGGCAAAATAAATTTATAAAATCAATTTTCAAGAGTTTTAATGGTCCAAATAAATATTTTAAAGCTACGAAATTATCTTCTTCAATTGTGGGATACATCTAGTCCCACCAGGTGTGCCGTTATGTGATCTAGGAATTTGACTCAAAAGAGGATGGTTAGTATGGTACTAGTTACAAAATTAAAACAAAATGAAAAAAACACACTAATTTAGCATAAAATTTATATACCTAGACACTAGGGAGAGCTTAGTTTACAAAATTGAATAAAACACACAAATAAAATGCAAAAGAAACCTTCTTTTACCTCCCTTAGATGCTCCAAAATGCTTATTGTAGTGGCTTTCTTATCTTGTGCTCATGAAGTCCTTGGTAATGGAAGCTTGGCTACCTCCATCTCTCCTTAGCACCTTTGGCTTGTGGCTTGGCTTAGATTGGAATCAATTTAGAATGGTAACAATAATTACCATAGCTTCTTGAAGATATTTGTGCATTATAAATTTTCACCAAAATAGCTTAGAAATGATTTTCATGGCCTCTCTATTTATAGATTTTTGAGAATGTCTAGAATCAACCTAAACTTTCCATCATAAGATTGAGATGTGTGGTTGAGGATTAATTCAATTTTTGAAATTAAGTTTATAATTATCCTCATCATGACATTGGAAGAAGGAGAAATTAAGAGGCATATAGGACATCATGGAAGGAATTGATGAGGCATGGGAGGCATGAATCCTAATATTTGTGGCGTCCCTAGGCCATAATGCCACAAATATTATTCAACAAGTTTCCATGGAATTTTTTATTAGGCCCTGAATTGGATTAATTAGCTTTGGTTCAAAATTTGACTGGATTGGAATTGGAAGTTAATGTTAGATGTGCTGGAACCATATTCCCATTTAGAATGTTACCAACAACAAATAACAAAGGCATATGTATCATGTAAAATATTTTATAGGAAAGAGCAATTCAGAGCATCCAAGTGTAAAATTAGCATTTTGACTCGAAATGATCTAATCAAAGTTAGCTAGGTCATAAATTGCACTACCCTATTTAGTGATACCCTGGCTAGAATCAACACTTGAATATGTCAGTTTCACTTCATTTAGCATGTTTTAGTGTTTTTAGGCCAAATTGTGCATTTTATGTGGAAATTGGTTAAAATCCTAGTCGAAGGTCATTCATGGCTAGATTTAGGTGTATACACAATCCACCTCCTAATCAGTCCCTTGACATCTTTCACAAACCTTTTTCCCAATCATGCCCATTCTACCCATCACAATGACAACAAATTAGAATCATCTCACTCTCATGAGACATATACGATTAATGTTGTTATTAGGGAACCTATCATTTAGGAGACCATTACCTCAACTAATTTTTCCTCTATTTCAATCATGGAAGTGATGGAATCACCCTCTATTCCTTTGGACACCAAAATGAAGGAAGCAACCACCCCTCTTTCTTTACTTTTTTAAAACATGAAATTATCTATATCTCCTTTGATAGAAACACCAAAGGAGACAACCATTGCTTTAACTACCTCTTCCTCCATTTCACTCATTGAAGTGATGGACTCACCCACCATTCCTTTGTACACCCAAACAAAGGAAGAATCTATGTCCATTCCTTCACTTGAGGACATCACACCTACCTCCCCTATCATAGAACCATCTACTCTCTCTTTGGAAATCATCCAACAAGAAGAGATTACCTCATCCACTCAAGCACTAAATTTGTAACCTTCCATCAAAAACAAAGATGAATGAACCATTCCCCTTCCTCAACCTATGTGCTTAACCTTTGAAACCAATGACCATGAAATCAGACCCATATACAATTTTTTTTATAGATTAGTCCAAAGTCTAGAGTTATCTTCTAAATCCAACCTTGATAGAGCCACCTTTTGGCATCATCTTAGGCTCCCTTATAAAAAAAAATATGAATCTTCAACCTCACTTGCATCCACCATCAAACCTATCATTACCTCAATAACTTCATCAAAAACCTATTCTTCCAAAGACATAGGAGAACTATCCAAACCATCTCCATTTAACATTTCCAAATCACCTTATGCCTCTCTTACCAAACCTATCAAAAATTTAGGAGTCCTTCCTACACTAGCCTTGTTCACCCCTCTTTAAAGTTGGACTCAAATCCATCTATTCCACCAAAGAAACCCCCAACCAAACTAATTAAGAAGTTTTAATTACCCAATCCTCCACCTCAAACTATATCCATACCACCTCCTTCCCTCTTACCTTCTATCTTAGGACCCCATCCTTCTACCATTCCAACTATCTATTCTTCATCTAGTAAACCTTCTCCTTTTTATCTACCTACACCTACACCTACCAAATCATCTAGTTCCCCATCATTCTTAACTATCCTATTCCCCTCTACCTTCCCACCTATATCCAAACCCTCATCATCCAAATCCTCCACCTCTAAACCTTCCACCTTAAAACCAACTAAAAAAAACAATCCTAACTAAAACCACCTACCAAAACTATTCCACCACCCATAATTTTTGTGGTGAAGCCTACTTCTAAGAAGGTTCTCACTCCTAAAACCATAAACTCATCACATCTAACACCTTTGATTGAATCTTATTCAATCATATTACAAAGGTTATTGAAAACCTATTCCTTAATCTTACCACCTATCAAACCTTTTTACCCCTCAAAACCCAAACCATCCTAGTTCAATGATAGTTTAATCTATTCATACCATAGGACACCTGGACATGAAATGAAGAACTACAAAGCTCTCAAAACACTTGTAAATAGCCTTGGGATGAGGATGATATATTATTAGATGAACTTCCCTTGAACCCATTACCAACCCAGCCACCAAAGAAACCTATTCAACAATTACCTACTCCCCCACTCTCACCCAAGAGTGAGGAGGAATAACTGAAGCAACCATCTAGCCCAATAAACCTAATCATCCACACTATTCATATGGTTACCTGATCTTGGATGCAATAAAAGGATAAGGGAAAATATAAACTATTCATTCCATGTACATACCATTCAACCCCTAAACCTTATAACTAAACCCAAACACCTTTACCCTCACCTTCACCATCACCAAAACCCAAAGTATCCATTTTGGGAGCCTCTCTCTCCAACCCTTCTAAATCTATCCAGCGTGTAGTGTTGAAACAAATTCACCAAACATCAATGAAGATGAGAATTTATGAACTAATAAACACCTCACCCCATAATTGCCAGATATTGATAAAGGATTTTTAATTTATATGTCTAACCTAATGACCTTCAAACTCTTGCACCCTTTTTTATATCCCTCTAACTTTTTGCCTTTATCACCTTTCAAGATTTTGAAATACCTCTTATTCATCCTAAGGATTCTGATCCTCCCCTCTTTATCACTACATTCATCAGTCAAACATGCATCAAAATGGTGACGATTAATGGAGAATCTAGTATTAACATTATCTCCTCCCATACTTATGACCAACTTCAATTTCCCAAGAACATCATGTCAAAAGCTATAACAGTCCTTCACTCCTTCAATGATACCATGGCCACTATCTTGGGCTTAGTTGTCCTCCATATCCACTTGGGATGTAGTACCATTCTTGAAATATTTTATGTTATAAAGGGAGAGTTCCAATATAATGTTTTACTTTGACACCCTTGGATCCATTCCATGAGTTGTGTCCCTTCTACCTTACATTGATATGTCAAATTTGAGCATGAAGGTCAAGTTGTTACTATCAAAGTTGACCCTAGTCCTTTTGCCTCTTGCAATATGACATATAGACCTAATAAATTTATTATTATACACTACTAAAAACACCACCTCACCACCAAAAACTAATAATGCTTCCACCTCTACCATTAATGAAGCTTCAACTAGCTCATTTATCCCTTCTTCTTAGATTCCTATAGAGGACCTCTTGGAACTTACGTTCTATCATATTCACTTGGGGAGTATCATCTTTTATTCTTAGATGCTTTCCCTCTTCCTCAAGATTATGGGAACCTTGACCATGACCCTTATTATGATCCTAATATCAAAAAAATCATCCCTTTTAGACTCCCTAACCATTAAACCAACTTCATCTATGGGGGACTTGATCAACTGCTTCTCACTTCCACCATTACCTCTTCCATCTAACCCTTTACCTCCAATTTTTCCTACCTAGACAAACCTATATTTGCCAAATTTTACATTCATAGGTGTGCTTGGAAGGGGTTTGTCCTCAACTTCTATGAACATGGACCTCATGAGTTATTTGTCCTTAGGTTCATACCTCCTGAACAAACCACTGATTCACCCAAACCCATTGCCACTATTGAGGAAGAAATTCCCTCCTCACTAACCCAACCTCCTTCGAGGTTTTAGGATTTCAACATCACTCTTCCTAAATATTTTTGGTAGTCAATACTATTCATTTAGGCCCTCTCACTTATCAAAAGGGTGGCCAAACTAAAATCCTTCCTCTCATCCATCCTAAAATGGTAGAGATAGACTCTCCTACCATCCACACCATCCAACATTAGGATGATGATTCCATTATCACCTACCTTGGTATAGGGGATTATTATATCCATAAATATCTCCCTCCTAAGAACCAAACCATGTTGAAAGAATCTATTACCTATGCCAACTTGGGTACTTAGGATAACCCTCCTATTGTCAAGATTAGCTAATCCTTAAATCTTGTAGAGTAATAAGATTACCCTTATTTCCTTTGAGACCATATCATATCATTTTCTTGGTCCTATTAGCATATGACCATAATAAACCCTTTATATCCCTCCAAAACATTGTCACCCATCCTGAGGTTAAGCTTGTTTGACAAAAACTTCATAGGTTACACCCCTACATTGCCTTTTTAGGCAAAGAAGAGATTCAATGTCTCTTATCTATCATTTTAATCCAACCCATTAACTATCCTTAATGCATTTCTAACATTGTTCTCATCACCAAACCCATAAAGAGACTTTGCCTCTATATTGACTTTCATGACCTCAACCTCACTTGTCCAAAGGATATCTTTCTTTTGCTAAGCATTAACCAACTTGTTGATCTAATAGTGAGCCACCAGATGTTTTCTCTCATGGATGGTTTATCAAGATATAATTAGATCTTGATTTTTCCCAATGATCAACATAAAAATTCCTTTATCACCCCATGGGAAACCTTCTGGTATAGGGTCATACCTTTTGCTCTGAAGAATGCTGAAGTAACCTATCAATGTGCTATGACCTACATCTTCAATGATCTTATCCATAAAATTGGAGGACCATGTGGATGATCTCCTTTGAAAATAAAAACATCACAAGGACCATAAAGATGTTCTCATAATCAATTTTGACCACCTAATCCATTTTTATGCCAAGATCAACCCCAAAAAATGTATTTTTGGTGTCTTATCTAAAAAGCTTCTTGGATTTATCATCTCTCTTCAAGGAATCAAAGTAGACTCTACTAAAGCCAGAGTAATCCTAGATATTCCTCTTCTTACTCACCTTAATAAAGTCTACATCTTGAAGGGGAAGCTCCAATCTATCCATCACTTAATCTCCCAACTATCAGATTGATGTCACCCCTTTCACCACCTTCTTAAGAAAGATACATCTTTTAAGTGGACCAAGGACTGTCAACAAGACTTTGAATCACTCAAAGAATACCTTCTTTCTCCAACCATTCTCATCCCTCCTAGAGAGGATCAACCCTTCTATCTCTATATTTTTTGCCACTGACCATTATTTAGGGGTAATTCTAGTTCATCATGATGACCAAAAAAACGAGCAAGCTATCTGCTACATTAGCCACACACTTATAGAGTATGAGACTCGGTACACCCATCCCAAAAAACTTTTCCTCACCTTAGTATTATGGCTTCCAAACTTCATCACTACCTTATTAATAACAAAACCTTCATCATCACTAACACTGAACCATTCAAGTACATGTACTCTAAACTATACCAAAATTAACATATGGCTAAGTAGATCATGATCCTAGCTAAGTTTGATCTTGAGTTCCTCTAGTAGAAGTCAATTAAAGTGAAAGTCATTGCTAACAAATTGGCTAAAGCTCCTCTACCAGACAATCAACCACTTCCTATTCCATTTCCAGATAAGTCCATCATGGCTCTTTCTTAGGAGGATCCCACCTAGCAAATGACCACATTATTTGATGGCTCTAAATGCCAACATGGTGGGGGTGTCATAGTTATTCTCATCCCCCTTGATAGTGAACTTCTTCCCTTTTCCATTAAACTTGACTTTGAGTGTACCAACAACATGGTTGAGTATGAAACCCTAGTAATAGGTCTCCAAATTGATCTAGCCTTGGGAATTAAGACAATCAGTATTTTTAGTGATTCCCAACTTGTGGTCAACCAAGTCAAGAGATCCTTTCAATGTAAAAATGATGTCTTACAAAAGTAAAAATATTAGTAGATGTACTCTTAACATCATTTGATCATTATCTTATCTAGTTTGTTCCACAATCTACTAATAATTTTATGGATACAATGACTTCCCTTGTTTTGAAAATTCCATCTCAACCTACCAAGTATAAACTATTTGTCACCATTCATCATTTTTGTCACACCCTCATACATCAATATGATCTTCCTACCATTTTTAGTATACAGTCATCTCCATTAGACATTTAGTACAACCAAAAAATTAAATATCTCAACCTTGGCATTATTCCTCTTAACCCCTCTAGGAATGCCTAATGAGCCTTTGTTTAGAGTACCTCTTATTAAAAAAAACTAGGGGGAATCCTTTACAAACATGGTTTTGATGGCCTCCTTTTCCATTATCCGATTAGTTATGAAGACTTCTAAGCTATCAAAGAAATGCATGATAGAATCTATGGTGGACACTTTAGTGGCTTAGCTATCACGAAACATATCCTTTGTCTTGGATACTATTAGCCCACCCTCAATTAGGACTATTGTGATTATTTAAATAAGTGTGTCAAGTGTCAACAACATGCCAATTTACATCATGTACCTACTCATGGCCTTTGAGTATCCAATGACTTCTATCCTTTCTCATAATGAGGAATCAATCTTATTGGGGAAATCAATCCTAATTATTCAAAACAACACCAATCCATAAATATTTCTACCAAATATTTCACCAAGTGGGTGGAAGCCATTCCTCTTATTTCAACCAACACCAAAAAGATTATCGACTTCATCAATTACCATATCATATGTCGCTTCGATGTTCCCCATAAGATCATCACCGATAATGGAAAATATTTTAAGAAAAAAAATTCCAAGGTCTTTGCAATGCTTTCGGCATTAATTTAATATTTTATTTTCCCTATCATCCATAAGAAAATGGACAATAAGAATCCTCTAACAAGATTGTCAACAAGATGTTAACTAAAATGGTCAATGCTTCAGTTTACGATTGACATTTACATATCCCCTTCACTTTATGGGCCTATTGTACCAGCATTAAAACCTCTATGGGTGATACCCCTTTCTCTCTAGTCTTCAAAGCAGAGGCAGTCTTGCCTCTCAAAGTTTAGATTCCTTTTCTTTGCATATATTTGCATGACATCTTTTTGAGAGTGATTATCATTAGGAATGACTCGTACACCTTAAACTACTTGATGAACATTATCTATCTACACTTAACCATCTTCATGTCTATCAAGAAAAAATAAATCACACTTAAAGTAAGCACCTTAAAGAATGAGAATTCACTATTTGAGATCTCATCTTAAAGGAAAAATAACATGTAACTAATATGGAGAAAAGCAAAAGAGGTAGATTTGCTTTCAATTGTCTTATCCCCTAAATCATAACCCATAAGTATGGATCAAGAGCTTATAATTTTTCCTCACATAAAGGAAAAATAGAACCTAAGTCTATCAATAATTCACATTTTCATCCTTTATTTTGTGAAGGATCACATTCATATTTTGTCTAACTTAAGCTCATCCCTTGGTTTATGATATTTTCACTTTCCTCCTACCTTCACCTTATTCCTCTTGAGGACAATTGATTACAACATAGAACCATGTGATTGTCTATCATAGTTATAGCTTAATCCTAAGCTTGGATACCAAAAATCTACCCATGACATGGTTCTACTTTTTTTTATCTCTAATCAGATGGAATCCCATGATCATTTATCTCTCAAACCACCTCCCTTCACCTATCATTAAAATTTTGTGCTAAAAGTCTTTCCTCTATAAAAGTAGAACTCTAAGCCTTAATAGAATTGTCCATGTCTAAACCTCCCATTCAAAAATAATATTGGGATACCAAAATATCACTTGGGTTAATATCTATAGCATTGGAGATTGTTACCTTGAAAGATAGCTGCCTAAAACTAAATTTCTTAAAAGATAGATTGTTCCCTTGAAGGACCACTACCAAAATAAACAAATCCAAACTTAGACCACTCCCTTGAAGTATGGATAAGTTAAATTTTGAAAATCAATCATTTTAAGCTTCCTACATCGATCAATTTCACCAACTTATCAAAAACAAAAACAACAAAGAGCTTATGTTAAAATCAGCACAAGTTATCCCAAGAAAGTTGCAATCAACTTTCATATATGGCATTAGTAGACTTCCCACATCAATAAATATACACATTTTATTAAGACATGGACTTTTCTATTATGGTTCTTAGGTCACCTATATAAGGGGTAAATTAACCCACATCAGGTTACCCTACATATCACCCATTTCCTTTTATACCACCTATCACCCACTTTCCTTTTATATCATCTACAAATCAATGGATTACGAGCTTAATTGACACAATATGGTCAATATACCTACTCTTAAATCAAAGTGTTTTAATTAAAAGTATTCAAAAGTCTTATGTTCCTTAAGCTAATGTAACTTTGGTTCAGTTTTGTCCTTACCAATAGAAAAGAATCATACCTCTTTTCCTTATTCTCTAATTGTTGGTTCATGTACACACATGTCTCAAAATTCTTATCCTCTTCCACATTTAGTTTGTTATCTAACTTACTTTATGCTCTAATATCATAATTTTCATCAAAACATTGCATCCATAAATCACGTCACATATCCATGATCATATCTATGAACAAACAAATCCTAATACACCAATGTACCACAAGCATCATCACAACCATATATAAACAATCATATCACCTAACCATAAGAATATTAAACCATTCATTATGAACATAATAAGCTAAATTATTCATCCTAATCTTAATCAAAACCATGTATAAATTCAATCATCACATACCCATCATTATTAAACCAAATCATAAAATAGTAAAACCAAATCATGAATCATAAATCATCACATAACCATACTCATATTAAATCATTCATCATGAAAATCATAAGTACACCCATCATATGTCTAAGCTAATGAATCTAAATTTCATAAAAAATGTCATCCATAAATTAAAACCACATCATAAATATCATAAACAATAAACCATCATCATATAAACATCATATCATCAACATAAATAATACATATAACAATGTATAATATCCCTCTCTCATGTACATCTTGTATCATTAGCATACAGGCTTATATCAAAATCATATACATACATACATACATATATATGTATATATATATATATGTATGTATATATATATACATACATACATACACACACACACACACATATATATATATATATACATATATATATATACATACATACATACATACATACATACATACATACATACATACATATATATATATATATATATATATATATATATACATACATACATACATATATATATATACCTCTTACCATATCTAATCATGTCCCTAGGGCACAACTACCACTAGTCCACCTATACCACCACTACCATTAGGTGCCTATCCACTTGAGCCTCCTTCCTATCCCCTTACTTTAGTATCCCACTGATCTAGAGTAGCCAAAATTGGACCACCTACTAAGATAGATATATAATCTTCCCATCTCAATTAATCTAGACACTATGTTTGCACAATAGCCTCATAATATCTCAACTCCTCAATGGTCTCCAAGTATCATACCATAGGGATTGTCCTTAGTGGTCTTGATGGTGATTCTATCATTACCCCTCCCCTTTACCTTAGGCTATCCCTCTCCTACATCACCAATACTAGGGAGGTCCTAACTTGATCTTTCTTTTGTGTCAAGGTGGAAACTTGAGCCTTTAATATCCAAATATACCCATGCAATGTGGCCACCTATCCTTGTAAGGCTATAACCTATGCCTGTATAATGACTAGTATTATTTTATCCTAACCACCACCCTATGCCTATGCCCCAACTATATTCACATCCATTTGCTACCTCCCACCATCATCCCACCCAAAATTGGATGATATATATAGGGATTGATACCATGTCACATAACTATAAATAAAACCAACATCATCAATCTCTACCCTCATTAGTAGCTCCTCATGATCTAGCACTACATGTATCCTATGGCTACAACACTAGAAGTATAAATTTTGTGTCATCCCTTTTGTATCTCGAAAAAGGATCCAAAAACCCTTGTATGAGGTCAAACTACTTCCAAACTCAATCAAATGGTATAAGCTCAATCTCATCATCTCACCTCCCATAGACCCATCTCTAGATCTATAATGATAGTATGTGCCACATATAATGGGCCCACCTAGGCCAACCCACATATGGTCTCCAGATCTCATCATCTATCACCAAACCCTCTAATGCATCTCAAAACTAATCAATGTCTATTGCACCTCCACCTACATCGGTCAATGTATAATCCCCTCTCTAATACATAAAGTCCACTATAAAGTTTACCTGGGTGAATCCCTCCCATTGTATCCCCACTAGTATCAGCACCCTAATGTGCTCATATGCCCATTAATGGATCATAAAACCAATACTTATATCATATCACCAATGAGCTTAGAATCCCTAGAGCTCCCTATAAATCTAAACTATCAAAATTGGTGCCCACTCGAAAATTATCTTATCTAGTAACATCTCTACAAATACTCTTAAAAGAAGATATAAAAATTATCCACTAATCAAAAAAAGAAATTCAAAATAGGACACTACCATCATCATCATCATCATCATCATCAACAAACATCAATATTCTAGAGCCCTATAGTACAATGGCCCGTAACCAAAGACACTAGAATGCCACTTGGTATAGACCCAATCTACCCCATATAATAGATCCATATGGTAATCCTTATCCTCACTCTCAATATGATAAATAGGCTCCCATCGAATGGGTATCTATGTAATCCTATAAACATATTATAATAGGATGGTCATCTCTCCTATCAGTAACAAAAATGTGTTCATGGCCAGGTTCCATCTCTCAATGAGGGCCACAATTATAGACACACCCTATGGTAGGTGATGATAGTGAACCATGGCTCCAAGTCTAACCTCCTTCATGTAAGTCCATTCCTCCCTATTCATATCATCATTAATCTATACAAATATCTTAAGAACCTCATCCCTCATCTAGGTCTAGTCTCATGCTTACAAAACAATCGTGTTAGTACGCACACTTATTTTTCCATTGCTCATTTCCAAATTGACCTCAGTATCAACCTACACCTACCTCTTTTAACCTATTACATCTAAAAAATTACCTCTATAAATCAAATAACATCTACCCTACCCCATATAATTTTAAAACATCTTCCTAAAACCTATCAAACTAATACCTCACTCTACCCAAACAACTATTTTAAACACATTAACCCTACTTACAAATCTTGCTATCCTTACCTAGACTTAAATTTTTTAATTATTTAACAAATTTTAACACATTTTTAACCATTTAAAACATTTAAAAAACTTTTTCCTATGCTACTTTTATTCACCCACCCCTCAAACAACTCGATCGTTGATGGTCAATAGATACATCGATGGTCTTATAACCCATTTTTATTTGGTGTTCAACCGTCAAAAGTCAAGTCTGATCATTGATGATTACTATGTGTGACTTTTAGCATCAAAACCCTTGACTTACCTCTTCCAAAACAAACCAAAAATAATATAATTTAACAACTAAACTACCCACATCTATCCATTACACTACCCTCCACCCATAGACTCTTCCAATTTCAAAATTCGTTAGTTAAATTTCCCAATTTTACCAAAACATAAAACTAGGTTGAAACCCCCAAAAAATATATCTAACTAACCAAAATTAATCAAATTCAACTAATTAATATACCTAATCAACTAACCTATGAATTTAAAATACCCCTTACCTCATTCCTCGACCATTATTAAGGATAGAGTCCTTACCCTATTGCATAGTATAACCTTTGTCTACCTTGCATCATTTTTCCACATAGATCACCTCAAAATACACCTTTAACAAATCAAAAACCTCCACCTTAGATTATCACTAAGTCAACTCTCAGTAAAAATCTAAACACTCATTCGTCATACCACATGAAAATCTTGAAGTTCAAAATAACATAAGGTGAAAATGATTTTTTTTGACTTTTTATTATTTGGTCATTTGGGGTTTTACCCTAACCATGGATGGTTAGGGTGACTATCGATAGTCCACCCTTGGGACTCCTAACCATTGATAGTTTGGAACTCACATTTAAATTTTTTTAGCACCCAATCTAAGTGCAAACCTTTTGAAGATCACCTTTTTCCCAACTAAAATTTTGGATATTACCCTTTTCTAAACACACCATTAGACCATGTCCACCTTGATGTTGGTCATTTTTGGCCCACATTTTTTCATTTTTCACAATGACCATTATTGGTCTTTTTGATCACATTGACCAACCTTATCATGTTGAAAATTTGAATTTGCACCACCTCATGCACACTAAACCATTTATTTTTTTCAAGGGAGTACTTACTACCTTGGATACCTATAAAAACACTAACCCTACTTAGGAGACTTGATAGGAATGACCCAATTAGCTATACCTATAGTTTTAGACCAATTTTTTCCATCACTATTCCTTCTAAAATTGACCTTATTTTTACCAATATTAGCAACTTTAGTCTTTGCATGATCTTGACTATTGCTCTTAGTCACATTTTGTGCACATGTTGTCATTTTAAATGCCCAACTGCACTTTTTGTCACCAACCTCGTGACTCACCATACACTGTTTATCAAACCCCAAACCAATTTTGGTTTCACCTTATTGACTCTTAGTTTGAGGGGGGAACATCTCCTCCCATACTCAGGGAAATCAAACCTTCAACCAAGCAATCCATTTTTATTTTGTATCTTGTTGATTTAAAGCCACATAAAAAAAGGGGCAAAATGTAGACACCATAAAACCATACTAGATGTCACAATGTCTCTAGATACCTTAAACCCCTCTCGACCCACTAACCAACCTATCAAACCTTGAGCCTAGTTAGCTTCTTAGCTAACTAAACTAACCTACTTACGAACCAACTAACCTAGCCACTATCCTAACCCATTTAAACTTAATTTAACCCTTTTCCCCTTAGATACTTGACCACTATTGATGAACTTAGCTATTGATAGTTATCCTGATCATCGACGGTTAGGGGCCTTTCCTCATACTTACATAAACCAAATATCTATAAACCAAGCATGGAATAATTTAATATGTTTATCTTATGCAGTGCTAACTAACTTCCAAGCATCATGATCAATAGTCTCATACTCTAGGTAACCTTATATCCTCTATCTCTTTATGCCTATAAAAGGAGGGGAGTAAGAAGTGAAATGGATCTATGCTCAAGTTATCAAATCTTCTTGCATATAGGTGATCAAGTTTTCTAGCATCTAGTCTTCCTTAAAAAATATAGCAATAATAGTAAAGAATTAAACTTTTAACCAAATTTATCTAGAGGTAAAGTACTACTAATCTACCAAAATTACTCCAGCCTTCAACCATCAACCATCTAACAAGCTATAGGTATATTGTAATTATTATTTATTTCATTAGATTTCTAACCCCATCCCCTAACCTAATTAGACCTATTTGCACCTTACTTCCCAAATTCCATATCTTTAATAAAACTATTATTAAACCATTCACCTATTCTAAAACTCCTCTTTTATAAACTTTTAGAAACCCGTAGACAACCATCAATGGTTAGCACAAATGTCGATGGTCACCCCTAACCACCGACAATTAGCCAACTACCAATAGTTAGCATAACCACTAATGATCACCCTAATTACTAATGGTCATATGGTATAAAATATTATCAATTTATTTTCAACCTCTTACCCCCAACCAAACCCTACTTTATATGTTTCTACTTGTTCATAGAGCCTTTTATGATTTTATGAACCTAACCCCAACTACCTTAGCATTAGTATTAACCCACTATTGTTATATTTAGTCATTTTATTTAATAAGAATTTAATTTCTTCTTGTATTTTATATCATTTAATTTATGTTATTTTATGTAATTACTTTCCTTTTATCTATTTCAACTTGATTATTATCAATAGTGGATTGACATCTATCCTAGAAACTCCTGCTTCTTGGATCTAGCTTATGTTAGGCAGTCCACTTAACTATCTTGCTAACAATCCCTTTGTTAGTGTCTTTCTTATCTATATGTTATTCCTTCCAAGACAAAGAGGAGTTCCTACATTCACCTACTTTATGTATGCACTACCTATCAGGGATTTCTTTACACACCCCTTATTACTAGTTTCTTGTCTTCTTCCAAATTAAGAAATGAGCAAAAATTAAGAAAAATAGTCCCATATCTATATCTATATCTATATCTATTTATAGGGTTATATATATATATGGTTTGGGGGTGCCACATTATATAATCTAGACTATGCTAATGCCAATGCTAATAAAACTTTATCTCTATCTCTATCTCTATATTATGGGGGTGAGTGTATCAAATACCCCTTTATGTCTAAACTCTAAAATCCCAACCCAATCCCCCATAGATAATATATATTCTATCTCTATATCTATACATACTATATTCACCATATTTATAGATATAATGATGGTCTACTCTATCTAAATAGGGGTGAGGGCCTCTATAGTCCTTGACCTCATATATATAGATAGGTACCCATATAATTGATTGATAATCCCTATCTATATATAAGATATAGGAGGATAAGGGGGAGGATACTAAACACCAAATGGACATACCCCAAATAGATATAGATGAGCATCCCAATCTCCTAATGCCTCCTAGATAGATATATGGGCCTCCCAAATAGATATATTGAATAATAATAATGGGGGAGATATATGGGGAGAACCCTGACTATATATTAGCCCCTTATCTATATATGGGGTAGATTATAGATATGGATTTTCATGGTCCTCCCCAAATATATATATATATATATATATATATATATATATATATATATATATATATATATATATATATATATATATTTGCGGTCATTGGCCCCTTATCTATAGTTGGGTAGCCCTACTTATGCCCCATGGATATAGATAGGGTCACCATATATCAATATGAAACTCTAATTGTTATATAGGTAATACTAATTGATGAAGGATAGTACTTGACCTATTGAATATCACTCATGATATGCTTGGGAGGTTGAGGATTGACTCAATCCCCTATATATAGATCCAATCCCCATAGTCTATAGATAGAGATAGGCATAGAGTCTATCATTCACTATAGGGGATTGGCATTGGGTATATATTCTCTATGAGGCAATGAGTTTAGATATGAAATCTAAATCTAATTAATAATATATCTATGTGGTCTAAGAAAATATAAACCATGCAAATGCCAATGACAATGCTAATTAAACTCTATCTCTATCTCTATCTATAAACTATGGGTGGCATAGTCTATATTCTAGTTAATCTCAATTTAAGATATATAGGGAGGGATGCCAAAAAAGTAGACTATGGGGGCACAATATAGATTCACTATGGATTAGATAGAGATAAAAGGGTGTGGCATGATCTAGATTCACTATAGATTTCTATGGGAACCCCATATATATAGATATAGGCCCAAACCCTCCCCTCTATTTAGATTGATTGGATATAGATCCATTAGGTAGCTATGAATCTTGGGCAACTAAAACCCTAGATTTGATAGATATAGATGGGGTGGATGGGGTAGGGTGCCCTTTCTATCTATATGGGAATAGAACATATCACCATATCCATAAGTTATATATGTGGATGGGAATGGGACCCTATGGAATAGATTAGATAGGGCCAATTCCAAAGCCAAATCCAAATAAACTCTATCTTTTTCCCTAAACTATGCCCACCACCTCTGACAATATATAGCTACATTGGCACCCCCACCCTATAGATAGATTATTAATTATATTTATATTTAATATCTAAACTTAATGCAAATTAAACCCCACCTTATTAGATAATATCTAAACTCAATCTAATCCAATAAACTCTCTTTCTATTCTCACTCTATGAACTCAAAACCCATACTAATCTCAGGGGATGGGAGTGGGGGGCTCCCAATATAGACTGAATATGTAAGACTATATATCTATAGGGTAACTAAAGCCCATATATATCTATATATCCCTATATATATGGAGGAGGGTGATTGGATGGTGATCAGATCCCCTATCTATATGGGTGACTAGCTCCTATATATAGATTCACAGCTTACCAATAGTTGGAATGGATGCCTATCCTCATGTAAAATATATCTATGGGCCTTTACCAATAGGAAGAGGATATCCATGCCTATATATAGATGGGTAGATTACCTAAATATATTTAGGGTTTCCTATATAGATAAATAGATATATAGGGGGATGCCATAGATATATATAAGGTTACCTAGATAGATAAATAGATAAAGGTCATCGATTTTTCCCCTATCTATAATTATGGGGTCCTCAATCTTGCCCCTATCTATATATAGCCTAGATGGAGTTAGGGTTAACCAAATATTGATAGGGGATGTTTATATTACTATCTGATCATCTAGGGGATGTTTATATTGATATCTATTTGTTAATGTTGTCAGCTAGACCTCAAGGTTGCCTATCCTTAGATAGTGGTGGGATGGGTGGTAGTCAACATTGCTAGATGGATAGATAGGGATTGGCCTAGATAGAGGATGCCTATCTATCACCATAAAAAATATCAATCCTATCCTTATATATATATTAGATTAGATAATGGGTCGTCAAACTTTCAGATCTCAACATTGTATTCCCACTATAGAGGTTGAGGTTTCTCACATCTCTCTATAGGGATACTAAACATTGTATTCCCTCAATAGTGTATAGGTTGAGGTTAAGGTTTCATAGATCTATATATAGGGCTACTTAACATTGTATTCCCACTATAGTCTAGAGGTTAAGGTTTCCCATATCTCTCTATAGGGATAGGGTGATCCTGTAGATAGAATTAGGGTTGCCTAGATCTATCTCTATCTCTATCTATAGGGCAATCTTGTTGTCATATGACCTAGATAGAGTATAGGATGGGTATGTTTCTATTAGGATTGAATCCACATATTATATCTAATATCTATTCATATCATCTACATAGTAGGGGAGATATATTCCAATCACAACTATGAGATTAGAATCTCATAGACAATCTAATTTATAGCTATCTCTGAGGTAATCTCAGAGATTACAATCTCAAAGGATATTCAACCCAAACTCATAAACATGACAATATTATAAATATATCTGAGGCAATATCAAAGGTTCTAATCTCAAGGGTTATTCATCCTAAGCTCATATATAAGCCAATTTATAGATATCTCTAGGGTAATCTTATAGGTTCCAATCTCAGGGGATGTTTAGTCCATCGAATCTGGTAGGTGCCCATGATTGTGATTGTATGTGACTAAACTCTTTAAATTATATATGTTAAATGGCATAATATGATAGGGAATATATTAATCTATATGCCTAATAAAAGTCTCAAAGGAGAAGGGTTCTAACCCCCCATAAGATAGATAGGGCCCCTATCTATCTATATAAGACCCAATCCCCACTCTCTAATCTATTCTAAATAGGGCCCCTATCTATCTGGGACCCAACCTGATCTAAACCCAACCCAAGATCTCCCTCTCTAATATATTATAGATAGGGATCCTAACTCCCTTCTAATGTCTTGGATTAAAATAAAGATAGGGCCCTTATATATCTATTTGTATGGTACCCAACCTGATCTAGACCCAACCCCCATCTCTAATATCTTGGATTAAGATATAGAAAAGAAAGTGCCCCCCCACCCACTATATATCTTATCTAATCACCAAAGTGTTTCATTAGCACCCTATGGATGGATGAGCCCCTATAGAGAGAGGGAAATCTAGTCTTATATCTAGGGCCCTACCCCATATCTATTCTCTAAAGTCTAGATAGGGCAATCTGGTCTAATATCTAGGGCTCCACCCCACTCCATATATATATAGATATGTATATCAATATTAGGGCCATCACTATAGATATGGGGAACCCTATATATGATGATAGGATGATAGATTTAGAGAGGGCCCCTATCTAAATCTATCTATGGGGTGGGGGTCCCCATATTCATATATAATAGATACCATGGGGGTGAGAATAGTGAATACCCCTCCATTTTATATCTAAATTCTAAAATCTAAACTCTAAACTTAACTATATACTGTACTCAATTAACCATATAGATATAGAATTGATGGCATATGCGTGCGTGCATGTGTGTGTAGATAGATAAGGCCCTAATATATCTATTTAGTGTTGGTTATATATATATATATATATATATATATATATATATACATACATATATATATACATATATATATATATACACACATATATATATACACATATATATATACACACATATATACATACATATATACACACACACACACACACACACACACACACACACACACACACACACACACACAGACACACACACACACACACACACACACACACACACACACACACACACACACACACACACACACACACACACACACACACACATATTAGGGCCTTATCTATCCATTATGGGTATGCATATGCCTTCGACCTAAATCCAACCTATGAAACCTATATGGGGTTGGTTGAGTGCCCATCCCATAGATAGGGCTGCTATATAGATATCTATGAGAGTTTATGGGGGTACCCTATATATCCCTATCCCCATATATTATAGGGGGAGGGGGGGGAGAGGGGGTAACACACACACACACACACACACACACACACACACACACACACACACACACACACACACACACACACACACACACACACACACACACACACACACACACACACACACACACACACACACACACATGTCTATTACCCCCTCTCCCTCCCCTCCCCCTCTAATATATGGGGATAGGGATAGGGATATATAAGGTACCCCCATAGTATCTAGTTGACACCCTCACCCCATAGATATATTTATATTGAGTGAGTGAGTGAGTATAGATAGGGATGCCATAGAGATATCTAGGGGAGTTATATATATAGGGTTTTTTCCCTCCTCTCCCTCTCCCTCATAGTCTAATAAATAGGGATACGGATAGGGATAGGGATATAGGCCCTCCTCATAGATAGAGGGGGGATGTTGGGAAATAAGAGAGCTAAACATAGGAAATTAATTCATATATAGAGAGAATTATTTCAACACACAATATTATGCACACTCTTATTATTCTTTCAACATCATAAAATCCATATGAGATATTAAAATAATATATAGGACATGTATATCCTATAAATTAGGAGATTTACATAATCCTTGAATATCCCTAAACTAATGTTAGTGAGTTGTACCAACAACTCATGTAATCACACTAACAAAACACCAATAATAATATAACCATATCACCTATTTTATATTTACCTCTTATTAAATATACAAATTCACACAATAATAATGTTACTAACTATTAATCTATAACATTCACCCCTTTAACATTATTATTCCTAGTCACACCCCCTTAATCTAAAAATAGGGAGAATATCATCCTACACTGCATCTGAATTATGATTGTGTGATTTTTCTAAGGATCACAAACCTAAAAAATGGTTTTTCCATGGATAATCAAAAACCAATTATGGGTTTTCCCATGGCTTAACAGCAACCAATGATGGTTTATCCCATGGCTAACCACTAACCAATTGGTTTTGTTGGTTTACCATAAACCATGTCATGTATTCAAGTATATATTTAATTCCCATCATTTTCTAACTTAGAGGGATTTAAAAAAATAGAAATAGGGATTACTCAATCAATAATTTCACTTCTATTCTTATTCAAGCACACATGAAAAAATAGAACACTTAAATCCACATAAATGTGCCACTAAATTAGAAGTAGCCATTTAGATAGTGGCTTATGAGAGGCTTTAATAGCTTCCATCCTCATGTGCCTCCATCCTCCAATTTAAGAAGATGATTAATCAATAATTAGAAAAACTTTTGATAGCCTTGGTGCCTTCAAAACCAACATGTTTATCAAGTTCTCATGGAAAAACACGATATGCTTCTATCTAGATTTCCTTGGATGTAATGGTTGGCTTCTTATTATGATGAGAAAGCATAGATGCCTCTTGAGATAATTTCTCAAAGATATTGTTAATGAAAGAATTCATTATACTCATAAATTTACTATACATGTCAACATCTAGGTGCACCTACTTCAATACCTTAATTATGTATATTTTGAAGTCATTTTCATGTTGTTTTGTCTTCTTTTCTCTCTCTTTTACTCATTTGAATCATAATGACCACAATAAGAAATAAATTTTCCACTGATAATGCATCTGTACAAATAATTTGAGAAAATTTCCCTAGTAATCACCTAAATAATACCCTAACTCTTGATTTTGACACTTTTGTGATGCATTTTTGACAAGACCAAAAAAAAACATCTAAAAAACTAGATTTTGTAATTTTAACACTCTAACCTATTAAATTTATAATATGACACATGAAAATGCTCTAACCTAATAAATTTATAATATGACATACCACTAAATATTCCATGAATGGTTTTTTTTATGAACATGGACTGAACAAGTCAAATGACTATACAAATAATGAGTAACATCAAAGGATCAAAGTATACAATAAACAATACACTTACTAAACATAGACTCAATAAAAAATAATTCTATGTAATAAAAAAACTTTGACTCAAATGAATTAAAGATAATTAAAGGACTATTGTGACACATAGACCTCAACATAAACCAAAACTTAGAGTTTGACCAAAACTCATTTTACAAAATTGTGGGTAGGTGAGTGAAGGCATTAGAAATAACCAAGCACACACATGTATCTCTAGTTTGAATAGATACAAGAAGTGGATGAAATTATAGGAATACAAAAATAATTTGATTTGTGCCAAAATATGCATGAAATAAATTATCTAACAAGATTCATAGATTATGATGAGTGATCTTAGGTATAGTACCATTTTGTATGCACAAATGGATCAAATCGTATTCCACACTAATATAATTTTAATGGTGATGCACAGATCTATACTTCATGCATCATCAAACTAATATGTCATTGTTAACCATCTGCTCTTGAAATAGATGAAATCCAATACTATATATATATATATATTATAATATATATATATATAGTATTGGATTTCATCTATTTCAAGAGCAGATGGTTAACAATGACATATTAGTTTGATGATGCATGAAGTATAGATCTGTGCATCACCATTAAAATTATATTAGTGTGGAATACGATTTGATCCATTTGTGCATACAAAATGGTACTATACCTAAGATCACTCATTAGTTAATATTTTTTAGGGCACATATAGACATTGATAAGGATTACAGAATAAGATCCTTAATCTTGGAAAAATCCACCATGATTTTGATGTGACCACCTACTCTACCACCATAATATTATCCTTATTTATGTGCTATATTTGATATCAATCTCTACGAAGTGTGAGATTGTAATTAATATAATGCCAGATCTAATGATAATGGATTTTTGTACTTA
>JARHVA010000219.1:4685000-4705000 GCA_037957365.1 Torreya grandis | reverse complement strand
TCACCTATATATAAATATAAATAGATAGGTTATATAGGGTGGTCTTGAGCGTTATCTAGTCTAGAACCTACTCTTGATATGGTCCACTCCACCTCCTCTATCTACTAGACTATACTAGAATATAGGTTAAGGTTAGGGTCGAGCCCTTCTTATTTTCATCAAGGAAGTGCCTCCATTGAGGATTCCCCTAAATAGATGGGGTAAGGGGAAGCCCCAAGATAAGTGGCCCACCATTATCTAGGGCCCTCCCCCCATATCTATCTAGAGGTGTTGGGAGAGTGGAAACTCAAATATATAGAATCAAACTCTATATATCTGCACTCATATTAATGCTCACTAAAAAAATTAAGGTGAGGTTCATTGGTATCCTTGCCTCATCTTATCAAACCCATACATTTGTTTAGTCGCAAATCTATTCGACCGATAGGGAGGGCCTAAGAGATAGATATAGGTTCTCCTTAATAACTCACTATATATATGTTAAAGGGTGACCCCCTCTCTCATTTACATTTAAATATATATATGGGGCCAAAAAGATATATATATATATATATGTATGTATGTATATTGTGCCACCCCCCTTTATCTCTATCTAATACATAGTGAATCTAGATCTCGCCACCCCCTCTATCTCTATCTATCATAGTGAATATAAACCAGAGATAGGCTTTCCTCAATTTGTATCTTCCCCTAGACCTTATATAGATATGGGAGAAGTCTAACCCACTTGATAGGACACTAAACTCAACTCTAAATGGTTGGGGGTGGCCTTTTATTTCCTATGTATATATAGATATAGGGGCCCAACATAGATAGGATGTTTACATCAAGCATATGACCTATTTGACAAAGCAAAGTGATTACCCATAGACACAGTAACTATATATATGGGGTAAGGGGGGCACTCACATCAAGGGTAAATATAAAGAAGAGACACCTTATAAATAGGGGACCTTCCATCAATTCAATTATAGCTAATTATCCATGCCATAGAGTTAGATAGGGGATGGGGCAGGCCTCCATTTCACCCCATCTATCTATATGGGATCGACAGTGTGACCTATATATATATCTACTAGAATAAAGAATAGATTACTTAGATTGATATGGATGACTAGATAGATATAGAAATCCTTGGTCAAGTGCCCCTATCTATATAACTATAGATTATTGTCTCTCTATCTGAAAAGAGTAGAAGCATCATATCTATCTGAATCTTTGTTGCCCTATCTCTCCATAATTTGAACTATCTAAATACATATACCATATAGTTAGAGGGGGAGGGGTAGGGATTGGATAGATATATGAGGTGCACCATAGACCCTAGAATAGGTGGCATGCATATATCATTGATCCCCCTCTAACTATGTCTATATATAGATATAGAGTTGTGCCACCCTCTCTCTCTCTCTTTATATATATATATATATATATATGTATATGTGGAAATATTGGGTTGAAGATTGTGGGGTCTCTCCCCTAGCCAACTCTTAGGTTGAATACACCCACCCACTTACTCTACTCTACTCTAATTTATACAGGGAGATTCCATCTATATAAAGAGGGCATGCCCCACCCATAATCTGATCTATATAGGTAGGGGGTTGGGAAATACAGGGTTGGGAAAACACCACTTGATACAATTAGGGTTGAATTCCCCCACCCAACTCTATCTCTATTTCCCATATCTATATAGAGGGGGTGATTCATGGACCTACTCTACTCCATGGTTGTATACATCCAAGAAAGATTGGTGGGTTTTTTCTCTATGGAATAATATTAGGTCATCACATCCCCTATGGATTGATAACACCCATATAGATATATAGGTGACCCCCACTCCTCTATCTCTATCTAGAAGGAGTGCTCTATCTCATCCACCCTACCATATATAGATATAATATCTCACTCCCTTTTGTTAGATGGCCTTTATGGTCTTGGGATGCGACCTGTATGATACCACCTCGATCGAGGGGCAGCCATATATATATATAATCTATTTATAGAGTCATGATATGACCTTGACCTCTATAAAGAGGAGAGATACTTATTCAATTCACTTTCCCACTTGATCGAATATCTAATATAATCTAATCTATATATGGGGTGCCAAAAAATATAGATCGTGCCACCCCCCTCTATCTCTATCTATCATAGTTAATATATATTGAGCCTCTCCCCCTCTCTCTATATATGGGCATCCCATCTCTATTTAAACTATCCACTTTATATGGTTGGGGGTGGCCTTCCCATTCATCCCCTCTCTATATATAGGGTCTAGCTCCCATATATAGAGATATGGCCCTCAATCCCTATATATATCTAGGTTAGATCAGTATAAGGGGGAGGAGGGCCTCTTTATATAGGGTCTAGTTCCCATATATAGAGATAAGTCCCTCTATATAACTAAAAATATAACTACAAGTAACTCTAAAATCTAAATTCTAAAATTTAAACTCTATATTGTTCCCCCTATCTAGGTCTCTCTAGGTAGATCTAGTTATAGATAGAGTGTCTTGCCACCCCTTGTCTGCTCTATATATATTAGATCTGACATTCTAGGGTGATAAATTTCTATCTATTCCCAAACCCCCCATCTATATATCTACCTATCATATATGTATATGTATATATAGGGGTGGGGGGTCAAGTTCCATACCCTATCTATCTAATCTAGCCCCACCACCATCTATCTATATATATCATTAGGTCATGGCATAGACTCTATTATCTATGTCCCATATATATATATATATACTCCTATAACATAAAAAAATAGAATAGAATAGAAAAACTATAGATAAGGAGAGGGAGAGGCATGCCTCCTCTCTATAAAGGGTTACCTCCATAATATATAGTTTAATTGGCACCCCCTATATATAGATATAATTTAAATTAGTTCCTAGACCATGTCCCATATAGAGTAGAGTATATATAGTACAACATGGGTTCAATCTAGATTCTACTCCCCTATATATATAACTAGGTTATGGTAGGGGCTTCTATGACTAGATAGACTCTCCACTCTATCAATGGAACTTAGATCTAGTTACGACCAGATTTCCATCTCTGTCTATTATATAAGTGATACATAGGTCAATTCATCTAGTCTATACTGCTAGATATCTATTTTATAGTCTATGCCCCCATCTATATATATCTTATAGATGGAGGCATATACTATAAAATAGAGTGGGGAGTGGGGCATAGGTTCAGCTAGAATCTAGAGCTATGCCCAAATATAGAGTGGGGAATTCTGGTGAGGGACCCTTAATATAGGGTATATAAACCTAAGAAGAGATAGGGTTAGCCAACTAGATCTATCTCTATCCATCTAGATCTAGCACTACACTATAATATAGGGTAGGGTTAGGGGTTGTTAATCTTTCCATTTGTTTGTTTACCTCTCCATATCCATCTCCATACCCACCATTATCTAGGGATAGGCCACCAACTATAGATAGGCCCCCTCCGCCTCTATATATAATATATATAGGATATATAAGGCTTGGATAGGGATAGTTACCATCTCAATCTTTCCCCTATATATAGATATGGGGTTGTCAATATTTCCATTTAGTTGTTGAGGTCATATGCTCTATATAGACATTGCTATGAGGATCTCAACATCGTATGACCTATAAAGAGGATGTCAATATTGCCATATAGATAGACGGGTAGTTGTATTAGCCTATCTATACGTGGGTAGTTATCAATATTTCTATATGGTCATTACCATCTCCATCTCCATCCCCACCACTATATAAGGATATCCCCCTCCCCCTATATAGATCTACCATATATAGATTAGATAGGCCTAAATAGATTGATAAGGCTTGGGATAGGGACAAATCTCCCACCCCTATAGATAGATTATTAATTAGATATGGGGTCATTTTGTATCAGCTACCTAGAGGTTTCCTAGACACACACACACACACACACACACACACACACACACACACACACACACACACACACACACACACACACACACAGGGTGATCTCGGTGTTTCTATTATGATTCACTATATAGGGTTACCTATATCTATATATAAGGGATGTAACCCTATAGAGAGGTTTTTATTCGGATGTTACTTTATCTAAATATTTTTATTCATATCCCCCTATATATAGATATTATTGTATGACCTATATAGATAGTAATTGGGGATGTTCTAGATAGATGTCAATGTCATCCATATATATATATATATATATATATATATATATATATATATATATATATATATATATATATATATATATATATATATATGGGCAATGTTGACACCCCCTATATATAGGGGATGCCACCCTACATATAGTTTGTTATTTAGATGTTTCCCTATCTAAATATTATTATTAGTATCCCCCTATATATAGATATGGTGGTATGACCTATATAGATAGTAATTGGGGATGTTATAAATAGATGCCAATGTTACTCATATATATATATATATATATATATATATATATATATATATATATAGACCTATATAGATAGTAATTGGGGATGTTATAGATAGATGCCAATGTTACTCATATATATATAGGGGATGTCAACATCACTATTCCAATCTCAACATTATAATTATATATCTATAGGGGGACGTCAACATCATATGATGTGTATAGATTCTATATGTTTCCATAGAGATCTTAATCTTACCATTTGAATGTCAACATTATATCACCTATCCCCATAGAGAGATAGGGGTTTCCCCTATCCTATATATAGAGAGGGGAGAGGGGATCTCAATATTTCCCTTATATATAGATAGGGGGTCATCAATTTTATATCACCTAGATAAAGGATGCATATCTAATCTAGCCTATATAGAGGGGGTGGGCAGGGGAAGTCACCATATATAGATAAAGAAGGGGACATTAAGTTGTTTCCATCTCCATCTCCATCCACACTACTATATAAGGATAGGCCACTAACTCTCTCAAGGCCCCCCTCTATATATATGGGATATATAGGGCTTGGGATAAAACCCCTATATATATATATATATATATATATATATATAGATATGGGTCACCATATATAGATAGGGGGCATTCAGTTATGGATCTTGTATGACCTAGATAGAGAGTACCTATCTAATATAATCTAATCTATACATGGGTAGGGATGGTCATTGATGTTTCCATTTTAATCCCTTATTTATATATAGTGTTTCCATTTAGTTGTTGATCTTGTATGACATATATACCCTAATGATCAAGTACATGATTGACTCTTGACTCTAAAAACAAGCTAAGGTTAAGGTTCACTACTAACTACAAGACCATTGACCAACTACCTAAAATAGTTGGTCATGTATAGATATTCCATATAGATAGATAGGGTGACATGATAATTTGCTTCTCTAGATATAGATAGGATTCTTTTCTTGTATAAAATTATTATATATCTATCCAATCCCTACCCACTTATATTACCATTCTATATCTATCTATATAGGTCCTCTTATGAGGAGGAGGAAACCTCTTCTCTATATGGGGAGGATAATCCTCTTATGATTTAGATAATCCTCTTCATATCCTCCCTAATATTTATATAGAGGGCCTCTTATATAGATGAAACCCCTCCCCTTTATATATTCTATTCTATTCTCATTCTCTCATGAGGTTTTAGATGGTAAGAACTAGCACTAATTAGCTAGAGCATTGCCTGAAGAGGGTTCTCAAGGATGGATCAAAGGCACAAAAAAATGGGATGCATAATCTAATCCCATACATCCTATTATATAAGTAACATGAGTGATTACATTATGTATCATTCATAGGGGAGATGGCACTAGAGTGAGGATAAGGGAAACACAACTCTATTCATTTCAATTAGAGTACCTCATCAAGGCCTATCTATCTATTAAAAAGAGAGAGACCCCTAATGCCTACACCTCTACTATACACCTATGTTTCTAGTCTTAAATCCAATATCTAGATAATGCATGCCCACCTACCTATATACACATAGCTGGTAGTCCACACCCCTATAGAGAGATATAGGGCCTAGATAGCCTATTAATCTTGTCACCACACCTAGGGGGCAAACCACCCTAGTGAGCACCAATATATAGAGAGGGGCCCCAACACATCAAGGGAACCACCCCACCCTACCTCAACCCCACTAGCCTATAACATTTCTGACTATCTAGTCCACAAAGTACTATATACCCTTATTGATTTCTTATATATTCTAAGGCACCCCTCCTTTTAGAGTAATAATATATATATATATAGAGTGGGGTGACCATATATATACTTTATTTATATGGGGTGCCAAAAAATCTATATACACCAGCCCCCCTCTCTCTATATATATCTTATCTATCTATTCCCATATAGAGTTAGAGGGGGTAGGGGCCCTATCTAATTAATCTATATATAGGACACTTGCTTGTATATATAGTTATAGTTATCATTATAGTTATAGTTTTTTGGAATATATATCATTTTTATAGTAGTAATATAAATAGAGTGAGGCATCCCCACCCATTTATATATCTTTATCTTATATTTATCTTATCTCATAACAAATAATTGATTACTCTATCTATATCTATTACATATGTGATATGACTGATGACTGGTATCACGTAGATAATGGAGGGTAGATGTATGGCCCTATATCACTATCCCTATCTATATATATGGGGAGGGAGCGGGGGGACAACAAGAGATTACTCATCCATTTATCAATCTAATTGGGTAAGTCAAGTTAACTTCATCTGCCCTCAGACTATAGATAGATGTTATATCTATATAGTTTGGGTCAATTAGGGGGGAGGCACCTCTTACTATTGGTATCAAGGCATTCATCCATTCATGATTTGATTAAAATGAGGATTGGTAAGTTGTTCTCCTTCATAATAAACCCTTACTATCCCATATCAAGTCACTCCTTCACTGACATGGCAATCTCTATTCCTCTATTTAATATGGATCTAATATATATTCCCATATATAATATAATATAATATAATATAATATAATATAATATAATATAATATAATATAATATAATATAATATAGAGGGGGATGGGGCCCCTTAATCTTGAGTTAAAATTCTATCCCATCCCATATATCTTATATCTCGAGTAACTCCTTTACTGGTGTGGTGATATCTATTTAATAGGATATGGATCCAAGAAATCTTGGCTCAACTCTATAGACTATGATGGACCTCCTTCATTGGCTTAACTTAGAAGACACTATGCTATCCCATATATCTCGAGTAACTTATAAGACTCTATCCCATATATCTCAAGTAATTCCTTCACTGGTGTTACTAGTAGATATATAGAATATAATAGAATAGAATAGAATAGATATTAGTATATTGAGTAGAGATAGGCACCCTCAACCTCAAGATGGATATATGAACCTTTAGAAAATCAAAAGTGAAGTGATGAATCTCCATATCTATATATAGGGCCCTCTCCCCACCTATATATCCCCCTATAACTATATGGGTAAATCCACTATAGATAGTGATAGGGATAGGCCCCCCTCCCCCCTATATAGATATACCTTATATAGATTAGATAGGGCCTCCTCTATATATATGGGATATATGAGGATTTGGATAAGGAAAGGGATATAGGACCCTTATCCCCTAGATAGTGGTGGGATAGGGAGGTGTGCCTTATCTATGGTAGATGCACCTCTAAAAGAAAGTCAATCCAGTGTTTGTCCTCTATTTTTGTGTGTTTGATCAGTTTTATGACTTATGTATCTATCAATTCCCCACCTACTTAAATTTCCATATATATATATATATGGCCAATCTAAAATAAATAAGGGGAAGCTTATCAACTCATATATATGGGGTGGCCATATCAACCCATTAAATTATTAGGTGATGGGGTGATGGGTCAATACCATTATCTAAAATCCATAAATCTCATTGATTTAATTACCTCTGATTTGAGTGCCAATGATTTCATTTCATTAAGTATCATCCATAGTCTATAGATATAGAGGTATTACCCCTAATCCAAGTGTTAGTACCTTAATTTCATTGAGTACCATCCATAGTCTATAGAGATAGGGATCGTACCCCTGATCTAAGTACCAGTGCCTTCATTTCAATAGATATAGATGGGGCTAAGTTGAGTGATTTCCATATCAAGATAGGGGTGATCATGAGTGGTGCCTATCTCCCTATATCAAGATGCCATATCTATATCTATATATAGGGCCAATTATCCCTTCTCTATTATATCTGAATGATGATTCCCTCCCCAAATAGACAAATATATGAATAGATATAAGGGGGTGTGTTTGGGAGTGATATTTGGTGGGCTCACACTCTCTAATATGTATATAATACTTCTATTTGAGCCCATCCATCACCCCATATTTATATATAAATCTATATTATTTCAACTAGACTAGAGAGAGTCCCCCTCAACCATATAGATAGATAGATGGATACATAGATTTAGATATAGATTAATGGGTCACATCTATAGAATCTACTCCAGGATATATCTATAGGTATAAGGATGTAACTTATATATATAGGGACCACATAGATAGAGATAGTGGCCTTTATCCCCTATACATAGTTAGGGTGGGGTACCTTAGATATTGATAGGTATCTACCCCACTATATATAGTCTATAGCCCATGGTATATCCAAGCCAATATATATGGGGATTGGGACATATAGATCTATATGTAAGGGCCTATCTAACACACACACACACACACACACACACATATGGGTTAGATCAAATCTATATAGGGGGAGGGGGCCACTCTCTCTATATATGGGGCATTAGATCATATCTATATAGAAGGGAGGAGGGGCCCAAGACAGATCCCATTAAATCTATATGCTGGTCATTCCCCCTCTATATAAACTAAATTAAACTCTATCCCTATAAAGAGTAGATATGATCCAAACCACATGGGTTAGTACTCATCTACACAATATCATTGATCGAGAGAGGGTGCCCCTTCTATATCTATATCACTATTTATATCTATATCATTATCACTATCATTATAAATATTTATCTCACTATCTATTGATTGAGAGATATTTGAGTCCACCATACCATATATATATGGGGGACTCGACTCTCTCTGGATCAATAGAGTGACCATATAAAATAGATGGAAAATCTCCTACACTCCACTCTGATGGCATCCACTATAGATAATATATATAGTTGGCCCTTTTATCTCTACCTCTACCTCTACCTCTACCTTTACCTCTATCTCTATATTTACTCTCAACTTTACTCATATATTAGAGACTTCCTAGACTCTACTCTCTATGAAATGATTTAAATGATAATCTAGTTCCACCTCTCAATATATCTATTATATATGTGATAGGAGTGACTACCTATATATAGGGGCCTAGAAGAGGGTGATCCACTATATAGGCCTTACCCCCTATGGATCAAAACAAAACTTAGAGGGGGAGGAAGGGGAGGGCCAACTAGACTCTATATGGGGAACTCAATTGAATTGACCCCTATCCATCTAGATATTAATATACCCACCCTATCTAAATCCTTGAGATAGATAATTATAAAGTCTAAATATAAATGTCACCCCTATCCCCCCTCATATCCATATGGGGGAGGGAGTATAGATAGGGACCCACTCTCTATATGGATCTATGGATAACTATAGAATCTATAGATTATATATCCCTAGTTCTCTACTCTATATAGAAGTTATTATCACCATATATCTAAAGCCTCAACCAAGGAGAAATAGATGTGATGTGATGTAGTTGGTCCCCCATCTCCCCTATTTATATATAAATGGAGTCACCCTAAACTTTATATTGATTTGGTCCTCTCTATATCTATCTATATATTGGCCTCGACCCCCCATGGTATATCTAATAGATATAGGTTAGGATCAGCCACATATTCTATCTATGACTAGCCCTAGGGTTTAGTCTCAAGAGAGGGGGTTGACCCTACCCATTTATCTCTCCATCCATCTAATGTTATCTATCTCTCTTGACTTTCTATACTCTCTATATCTGGTTGAGTCCATAGACCTATATCCAAATCATGGTGAGTGCTCTTATATATAGATTGATATTGATTGGATAGATATAAAAATAGTTATTTAGTGCATTAGTCCTCTTGGGACCTACCCCATCCCTATTCATATTCAAATTCACATCCATATCTATTTTTTATGTATCCTCAACATTGAGTTTAAATATCCCTTATAGATAACTATGGCTCAGTTTAGAATCTATATATGGGGTGGGGGTGCTAATGCCAATGCTAATAAAATATATCTCTATCTATAGAACATGATAACAAAATATATACTATGGTGGGCATATGTATCAATATTGGTCAAATTCCATGAATCTGGGAAGAGAAAATCCATATGGAGGGCCTCAACTAGAGAAGTCTAATTCCTTCAACTTGGAATAGATAGACATATATATGGGGAGATGGGGGGAGTCTAGTGAGTTGATGTTGATGTCCACAAAGATTTTAGATATATAGGGAGTGGGATTATGAGGAGGACAATTCCTATTGAATACCATTCCCACCAGTCTCTATCTTTTATTGAAAAAGGCTTTAGCTAAGAAGACATAGAGATACTATATCTATATATAGAGAAGAGTGCTCCTTCCTCATGAGTTAGAGTTAAAATAATACAAATACCAATAGAATTTCTTCTAATAACTCCCTATCCCATGAGGCATATAAACATATTGATTCTATTTAACCCCTATTACCCCATCGACATTCATTCCTACCATCTTTATCTTCATCTAGATAGATCAACCACAACCACCCACCTCATCTATATCCCATTTCTCTATTCGCTAAGATAAGATATATAGGGGGAGGGGACTAGATCTAACTATGGATAGTCTATCTAGATAGGAAATAAATATTTCAATTTATTCCAGTCCAATATAAATAGAGCATCTTAACTTGATCCCATATCTAGAGGGCCCATCCTCCCATCCCATATGGAGTGGGTAGAGATAGGGTCGATAGTCCCCAGTCCATATGGATAGACAACAAACTAGGCACTCGATTGGACCTATTTCTCCTTTCATAGATAGATCTAGATGGATATTAACTACCCCTACCCATATATATATATATATATATATATATATATATATATATATATATATATATATAGTTCATTGGGCACTTTATATCTATGTCTATAGATCTAGAGCATGTAGTTATGTTGGGACTTTCTTAGTTATATAAGACTAAAGCATATCCACCTATCTATAGTCTATCCATACCCCTCACCTCAACTCATATAAAATGTCTTCCTACCTTATAGATACTTAATCCATATCTTTACATGTATATATTATATTACATTACAAAAGATTAGATTATCTCTATTATATATGTAATTCAATATATGTTTTTATAGTGATCACTTGACATCAATCATCAATCTTATAGATTATAAACATTTTATTACATAAAGATTAGATCATGTTATGTATATAATCATCAATATAGAATTATCTAATGGGATGGGATTTAATCAATCTATTCTAATGAACTAATGATAATCCACTATATCTATCTTTAGATTAATGTAATCCAATCCGTAATGGTAAGTGTAGTTTAGTGAGTAACCACCATACCATACCATAGACTATACTAACTAGTATCTAAGTCAATATCCATATAAATAGAGTGCCTAAAGAGATAGGGGATAGGTAAATATATGGGGTTAGGGGGTTAGTATTGACTAAACTATAGAGAGAGTCTCCCTCAACATAGATAGGCCAATGAACCCATATATAGATAGGGGTCACCCCTCCCATAACTCTATCTCCATATCTATCTAGCCTCCCATATATAGGGGCCAACCCCTATATATGGGGATATGGCCCCATCTAGATATTTATGCTCACCCCTCCCCAAATAGGTATATATGGGTGAGGTAATGCCCCATATATTTATAGGGGATGTCCTCATTGATCATGAATCTAGCTCATATGGATGGACAAGTGACCCACTATTCATCTCCATCTCCATCTAATTTAGGGTATGGTAGGGTAGGGTAGGGAGATTCCCCTCACCATATCTATAGAGGATCAATGAGTTTTTCATAATCTATCCCACATAGATAATAAATGGAAACCCATATCAATCCCTATTTATAGATAGGTAGGGTAAAGAGATTCCCCTCAATATATATCAATTCTCACCTAGAGATTAGAGATTAGATATATATGGGTATAGGATAGATTTATGACCAACGACTTGATCACCCCTTTTTGGGGTCTTGTCACTTGTCCATCTATATGGGATAGACATATATATCTATAAGTGGGACTGATATTTATGTATAGAAATAGGATGGGAATCTTGATGAGTCAAGATTGATGGTAGGGAATCAGTCTAGTAGAGAGTAGAGTAGGGGGATTTTGATGAACACTATCTATCAGTCTAGTGGGTAGCTGGTGAGGATCCATGGGCTAGCTATTAGTTGGTGAGGGTGGATATATAAAATATATATATGGACTCTCCCTATTTTTAGGTGCTTACCTAGATAGATGTTGTTGGGCTCCTTAGATAAAATAGATAAATAGGGCTCGTGTAGTAAACCCTCTCCATCTATCATATATAGACCTTAATTGTATAGGTAATTGAGTAGAATATATCTATCTCAGGTCTACAAGACCTATACCCACAAGTATCTAAGGGGTATATATATAGATCACTCCCAACCAAAGAGTGACTAGCTCAATATCAACCTAACCTGCTTAATATATGTAATATAAATGGGTATGAATGGGTGCATCCTCGACTAAAGAGAAATAAGGTGCTTAAATAGAGATAAATGATGTGGGTGAGATGGTTTTAAGGGTAGGTGGGCACAAAATTTTAATTTTTTAATGGTTAATATTTAGTATTAGGCTTAGTATTTGATATGTTAGAGTCATATCACATATATAATATAGATATTCTAAGTCATGTCATATCACATATAAATAGATGGATGGATAAATAGTGTATGTGTAACTCAATTAACAAAGCCTTTAGACACTCACCCATATGTTCAATCAACATTGGGAGAGTGTTGACTATGGATAATCATCCATCTAAATCACCCAACACCCTAACCTAACTTTAGGCTTGGTATTGTTAGCCTATATGGATATGGATGTAATTATCTCTTATTGGCCTATATCCATAGGGGTAAGGGACATATCTAATCCATTGATGTGACACCACCTACCCACCCCCTATATAGAGAAGGGCCATCCATAGACCATATATATATATGGTATGGGTAGTCAAGGGCATAAATGAAATGCCCTAAAGGTCCTATCTATATAATATATGGGCACCCCATATATAGATATCTATTTGAGGTCGATGAGAAGACCTTGAAATGTGTGGATGTTTCAAATAACCATAGATACAAACCTTATATCTATAGGGGTTTTAATGCCCCACCCCATAGATAGACTTTGACTTTCCTCTATCTATATGGGGTCAGTCGAGCATCCAATATATAGATAGGCATATCGATTTTTTCCCCCTTTTGTCAATGTTTAGATATAGATAGTTATAGTTATAGTTATATTTATATCTATAACTATATTTATAGTTATAGATAGGGGGACTAATGAATCTATGACTAGATTCAAGTTTGGGTTCCTACCTATATATCTATCCCATATAGGTAGAAAGGCCCATTTAGCCTCTATCTCTATTTGGGCCCCTCACCCCATATATAAATTGAATATAGACTAACTATAGACTATGTGGATTGGATATATCTATAGGGGACTAGAGAGTGAATTGGTTTTACTAGCCATAAATAGTGAGAGAGAGATTGGGGTTCATGCACTAGAGGGTGAGAAGGTGATTGGGGTTCCTAGACATGCCTTAAGCAAAGTGAATACTATCTTGGGACTGGGGCCCTATCTACCACTATGGGAGAGGGATTTCCCCCCCTCCTTATATATCTATATTGGCATGGGGGTTAGGAACCTATATATTTATACAAATAATTAGTTAAATGCTAGATATATCTATAGGGCACTAGTCAGGTGCTATTTATCAAGTACTTTGTATGTATCCCTATATAGATTAGATGGTAGTCCAGTTTCAACTTATCTCTCTATCTATTGGCATATATCGATGCCAAATGTATATATTTAATAAATATATCTATCTATATAAGGAGGAGGCCAAAAAATACTTTTTATATATAAAGGGGGAGGGGGCCCAACTATCTATTGTTAATCAATACATCTATATAGATGGGGAAGACAAAAAAACCCTATTTATATAGAGGGGGGAGGGGGGGAAATATCTATCATTAATTAATAAATAAATCTATACGAATGGGGGAGGCCAAAAAAATTCTATTTATATAGAGGGGGAGGGAGGTAACCCCCTATAAACTAACTTAGTTAGATGGGAAGAGAGGTGAGTGCCAACCCTAGATAGATAGGGGTTCCCTCTATATATATATGTCCAACCCCATATAAATACTTTTTATATATAAAGGGGGAGGGGGCCCAACTATCTATTATTAATCAATACATCTATATAGAGGGGGAAGACAAAAAAACCCTATTTATATAGTGGGGGGAGGGGGGAATCTATCTATCATTAATTAATAACTCAATCTATATGGATGGGGGAGGCCAAAAAAATTATATTTATATAGAGGGGGAGGGAGGCAACCCCCTATAAACTAACTTAGTTAGATGGGAAGAGAGGTGAGTGCCAACCCTAGATAGATAGGGGTTCCCTCTCTCTCTATATATATGTCCAACCCCATATAAATACTTTTTATATATAAATGGGGAGGGGGCCCAACTATCTATTGTTAATCAATACATCTATATAGAGGAGGAAGACAAAAAAACCCTATTTATATAGCAAGGGGAGGGGGGAAATTATCTATCATTAATTAATAACTCAATCTATATGGATGGGGGAGGCCAAAAAAGTTCTATTAATATAGAGGGGGAGGGAGGCAACCCCCTATAAACTAACTTAGTTAGATGGGAAGAGAGGTGAGTGTCAACCCTAGATAGATAGGGGTTCCCTCTATGTGTGTGTGTGTGTGTCCAAACCCATATATCTATATAGTGAGTGTTGAACCTCTCTCTCTCTCTCTCTCTCTCTCTCTCTCTCTCTCTCTCTCTCTCTCTCTCTCTCTCTCTCTCTCTCTCTCTCTCTCTCTCTCTCTCTCTCGTGTCAACCCCCCAAACTATATAGAGTTTTTTGGTAACTTTAAATATTTAATCAATGAATCTATCTATCTATCTATCTATCAATCTATATAGAGGTGGGGAGGGGGTAGGCCAAAAAAACCCTATTTATATAGAGGGGTTTAACTATCTATCATTAATCAATCTATACAAGGGGGAGGACTATCTATCACTCTAATATAATCCCATCCCATCCCATCTATATAAAGAGTGGAGAGGGGAGAGGGGGGAAGCTATATAATTAATCAATCTATATATAGAGGGGGGCCAACTATCTATCATTAATCAATCTATATAGAGGGGTGAGGGAGGTAACTCTTTATTGTTAATCAATCTATATATAGGGGGAGGGAAACTATCTATTATTTTTTGTAAACCATATAAATTTAAGTGAATTTAAGTTGAGTTGACCCTCTCTATATATATGGGAGTTTAGATATAAAAGAGAGGGGCTCCCTATTTATAGAGAAAGGGAGTCACTATGATAGATACATATAGAGGTTTATTCACTATGATCACCCCATAGAGAAATTATAGAGAGGGGGGTCATATATATACATATATATATATATATATATATAGGTTTTTCTACCTTATATATCTTATCTTTATGCTCAATACAGTGGGTTTCATCCCCAATTATATCTATACACCCTGTGTTGGCCATCTATTTATATTTAGGTTTCATATATATATATATATATATATTTGTTTTTCATTTGTTGATTCACCCATTATCAACTATCTATATGGTAGGTGGACCACCATATAGATGGTAATGTAATATTGATCTTATCCCCCTCTATATAGGCCCATATATATAGAAGGAGTAGACGCCCCTCTCTATATAGGGTCACCTTTGGCTATCTAGGGTGTGAGTGATAGAAAACCTATATATAGGTAGGGGTTGGCCCACAAAACTCTCCTCTCTATATCTATTGTTCTTGTTCTATTGAGAGATTATTTAGTATGATGTGGTGATTTAGACTTTTATTGTTGCTATAGCCAACCACCTTTCTTTCTTTAGCTCAGTTCCAAAATTGTGACTCTCTCAATTCCAAACTCGCAACCAACTAATATTCTCACTTTGATCTGATTGATCCCATGAGATAACCCATATAGAGGAGCCCGTGTGTATGTGTGTGTGTGTGTGTGTGCGTGTGTGTGTGTGTGTGTGTGTGTGTGTGTGTGTGTGTGTGTGTAGGGTAGTCGTATCATATAAATCAAGATGATATGGTCTATTCTATTATAGTATATAACTTTAGAGAGTCTCCCTTGATGATCACCTTAAGGCCTTGCCTTGATCCTCTTGAGTAGAGCATAGATATATCCATCACTATCTATCATATATATATATATACATATACATATATATATATATACATATATATATATATATATATATATATATATATATATATATATATATATATATATATATATATATATATATGGGTGGTTCACTATCACTCACACCTCAATCTAAATATATCACAATATAGAGTATATATATAAAGCATCCCTCTCCCCACCCCTAATTTATTTTTAGAGGCCCATATATCTATCTAAGAGGAATTGGGAGAGATGGATTCTCATATATATTTATTTGGGGTATGTTCATCTAGTGTGTGTACCCTTCCCCTAAGCTTCTTCATAGAACAATAGACAGAGGCTATCAAGGGCCATAACTTCATTGCTTTTAGCCTACATATGAATTTGGCATGAGGAACATAGATTCATTTCCTATCATCTACCCATCTATTTTCCCATCCCATACCATTCATATAGATTTGATCTGATCCTAGTGGTTCTCTCCCATCATATAGTGAGGGGGATCCCATAAGAGAACTCATAGAGAGAGGGGCTCCTATAAATTTCCCGTATATTCTCTCTTTATTTGATAGGCCACTATATGGTAGGTAGTTGGGGGGTGCCATGAATAATAAAATGATGATCTATTGACATATGAGGAAGTGTCTGATTGATATCTATATAGGTCTTTCAATTATTTTGGATTATAGATAGGAGAGTTAACCCTCATGTGCCCTATATATCTTCCCAACACACCAAATATATATAGCTTGTTTTAAGAGAGTTGCTCTCCTCTTGATTGATGAAGGAGAAGAGAGATGACCACCATTGATTCCATAAATAGATAAGATAAGTCTCTCAAAATAAGATAAGAAAGATACATAAAGAGGTCACACCCAACCGCTTCCCCCTCCCCCCTCTATATATAACTAACTAAAATCTATATGGCTTGTATATAGATAAGGGAGAGGGGAGAGAGGGGATAGGTCATATAAAATATAGATATATCATTCATTCCATTAATTGGGAGTATCCACATCTATCCATGGTGGGTTAGGCTCCTATATAGATAGATATATAGAGGTGGAAGTGGGGCCCAGCTCCCAACTATATAGTGGAGGCCATTAGGAGAGCCATATATAGGGCCCTCCCTTGGCATGGTGCATACACACACACACACACACACACACACACACACACACACACACACACACACACACACACAAACACACACACACACACAAACACACACACACACACACACACACACACACACACACACACACACACACACACACACACACACACACACACACACACATATATATGGGTTTCCATCCCCTCTATCTCATACTAAATCTATACCATTCCCCTCCCCCTATCTATATATGGGGAGTCCTTCTATCTTGAAACTAACTCAACTCTATATGGTTGAGGTTTCCAATTACCAAAAAAAATGATAGACAATGGCAATAGACTAATTAGATTAATTATAGCAATAGACAATTGGGGGTGGCCTTCCCCCCTCTATATAAACTCTAAACTCAACTCTAGTATATAGATCTATAGGGGGAAAGTGGATCTATTATATAGGGCCCTCGACCCTCCATTAATCAACTAGATAAAGAATGCCTATATATAGATATGTCTCTCCCTTGGTAAGCCATATAAATATATAGGGCTTGACCATTCATCATTATTGGAAGATTCAGTCATTGCTTGAAGCCTTCCATCATTGTATTTGTATAAATATTTTAGTTGTCTATCTTTATTCCTTATATGAATCTTTAGTGGTTGTCTAAATCCTTGGTGGTAGTCTAAATCCTTAGTGGTTGTATAATATGAGGTCCCCCCTCTATATACCAACTCCACCAACATCTAGCCCATATAGAATAGGAGGGGACCATGGGTCCTATATGGAACCTCTATCTATCCATATATTTTATATATAATGGATAGAGATGGCTCTATATAGTGTTAATCAAACATATATTCTTATGCTTCTTAGGGATCAAAGGCCTATATATGGATTGAAGTCACCTCATCAGTCCTTGGTCCTAATGGAGTGAGTGAAGATCGATTGATAGATAGGGCTCTTCCCCCAACCACATACTCCCATAGCTAAATCTAATCCATCTATGTAATGACCCATAGATTTATAGCCATCAATGGCCCATCCATATAGACCCCATATAGGAATAGAACCCAATTCCCAATGGAGTTCTAGTTATAGGTATAGTTCCACATATTTGATAGAGATTCTAGATTCATGTCAAGGAGATTGAGGGCCATCTCTCATGACCAATATTAATCAATATAAATATATAATCTATAATCTATAATCTTCATTAAACATTATATGTCTAAATCTATATATGGGGTAAGGAGTCCAAAAAAATAGACTGTGCCCCCACCCCATAAATAATATCTAAACTAACTATATATTCCCCATACAAATCCATAATGAATCTAAACCATGCCACCCCCTCTATCTCTATCTATCATAGTGAATATAGACCATTCCCCCAATAGTATAGAGATAGAGATAGAGTTTCATTAGCATTGGCACCCCAAAATCCCTATATATCTATCTGGTCCCCCCAACCAAATAGATAGATTCCTTATCCCCTCTCTATATATAGTAAACTAAATCCCATATATATAGATTAAATTCACTTTATATGGTCGGGGGTTGCTAAAAAATGCTATCTTTGGCACCCCTCTCCCTTCTCCATATAGATGGGATGGAATGGGATGGATTTAGATAGAGTTAGAGGGGACCTCCCTATATATATTATCTTATCTTATCTTATCTTATCTTTAGATAATCCCCACTCTCTATATAGGGTCTATCTAGGACTCCTATATATAGAGATGGAGTATCCCCCCTGTCAACCCTATATAGAGAGGGGGGGTCTATCGATCTTATCTTATCCCATATATATAGATGGAGTAGTGAATATGATCTTGAGCATAGTGAATTATATATATATATATATATATATATATATATATATATAATATGATATATAGATGGAGTAACAAAATATGATCTATGACCATAACAAATTATATATATATATATATATATATATATATATATATATATGGAGTAAATAATATTATCTTAGATAGCTAGATAGATAGAGATAGGTATGGACATAGATATGGGGCACCCTATAGACTATCAAGACTGACTATCAGGAGTTCTAGTTCATGAACAACTATTAGGATTCATAGAAACAAAAGATGTCTATATACTAAACGGGATGCCAAAAATATAATTTAGATTAGCAAGAACATGAGATCCATCCTCAAGACCTAACCTACCCATATTTTAGACATGTTTATGGTTGGGATTAGTGGGACTAGATCCTAGAACTATCAAGACTATCTCTCGAGAACCACCCTTGAGACCTCCCCTTAGTCATAACTCTCTATCTCAGCTCTC
>JARHVA010000219.1:4630000-4680000 GCA_037957365.1 Torreya grandis | reverse complement strand
GGTGATAAAGATAGATATATAGGCCATCTCATAGATAGGGGCCCTCTCCCTCAGCTATATACTATACCAATACCTTAGTAGCTATAAGCTATAAGCTATATATAGTGGAGGTTGTAAGGGCTTATTATATAAAGATTTGAATCAAAGTAGATGATATAAATAGGCCTAGGGCACTCTCTAGAAACTTTATCTATGTATGATTTCTCTACCTGAATATACTCTATATAGCTCTCACGGTGATGCCTATCGAACTGATGTTTGATCTCCATATCCCTATAGACTAATGTTGATCTTACATATATGATATAGTAGGGTAGGAAACAAAGCAACTACCCCCCCTATATATATATATATATATTAAGTATGCTTATATAGGCCCCATCCCCCAGAGATATATAGGGCTCTATTGAGAAAGGATGGGAAGGAGGGGAGGGTCCCCTATCTCTTCAATGGAACTCTATAGAGCATAAATCACTTAGGAGATATAGAGAGTGGGGGAAATTCTATAGGTTCCCCCTATATATCTATGGTTTGACTATATATGGCCCAAGCGAGAGTATTCTTATAGTTAGATGTGTGTGTGTGTGTGTGTGAAATATATATATATATATATATATGTATGTATGTATGTATGTATAAATATATATGTATGTATGTGTATATATATATATGTATATATATATATATATATATATGTATGTATGTATGTATGAAATTTAGATATATAGGCCCCTATATATCTATCCAATCACCACCCACTTTAATTAGTATGTATCTATCCCTATCTATCTATCTAGCCCATATATTTAGATAGGAACCTATATATATCCAATCCCTACCCACTTAAATTTTTGTATCCCACCCTATATCTAGATAGCCCCCAATAGATAGAGCCCATTAAGCTTAAATCAACTTATATTAACATAACTTTATATGATTTCCAAAAAAATGATAGATAGTTGGGGGTGGCACCCCTCTCCCCTCTCTTAGATATATAGGGGCCCTCTCCCCCTCTCCCCTCTCTATATAGTTGGGATGGGATGGGATGGAGTTAGATAGAGTTATAGGGGCCCTCCTTATATATTATATTAAGAGTAGTGAATAGTATAGACTCTTGAGCATAGTGAATCTTATATTGAGCATAGTGAATATGATCTTATCTTATCTTAAGCATAGTGAATACTTATCTTATTTTGAGTATATAAAATATTATCTTGAGCATATCCAGCCTCTTTATATAAGGTTGAGTATATCAAGACTTGATCATAGTGAATATTATATTATCTATCTGGATCTTCTATCTATATCTAGTTAGTCCATATATGAGCTAGCCCTATCTATCTGGCCCATATATATAGATAGTCCCCCACCTATCTATATATGGGGAGCCCCTCTCCCCTCTCCCATCTCTATATATAGGAAACTAACTAAACTAAACTTTATAGGGTTACCAAAACACTCTATCTTTGGCCCCTCTCTCCCCTCTTTATATAGATAGGATGGGATGGGATGGAGTTAGATAGAGTTAGAGGGGACCAAGCCCTATCTATATATTTGGGTTATATATCTCTAGGGGGGCTTCATATATATGTCTTATATTATCTATCTAGATCTCCTTGACAAAGCTAACTCTTCTCTCCATATCTAGTTAGAAAATATCGCCTTATATATCTATCTCTAGTTAGTCTAGTCCAGATATCTATCTAGTTTTCCTTAACAGAGCTAGTTAAGTTAGTGAAACTCAACCTATATATCTATCTCTAGTTAGTCTTACCTATATATCTATCTATCTCTCATTAATATAGATAGCTATTTAATATTGATAGCCCTATCTATCTATCTGGAACATATAGATATATAGGCCCCCTCTCTATAAATGGGGATCACCTCTCCCCTCTCTCTATATATAGGAAACTAACTCAAATTTATAGGGTTTCCCCCCATCTATATATATTAACTATATCTTTGGAACTCATACACACACACACATGTATGTATGTGTGTGTGTGTATATATATGTATATATATATACACACACACACACACACACACACACACACACACACACACACACACACACACACACACACACACACACACACACACACACACACACACACACACACACACATGGGGAGCCCCTCTCTATATATAGAAAACTAACTCAAATTTATATGGCTGGGGCTCTCTTTTATAAATAGATTATATATTAGAGTTAGATAGAATTAGAGGGGTCCCCTCTCCCCTCTCCCCTCTCTATATAGATGGGATGGGATGGGATGGATTTAGATAGAGTTTGGTTTATTTTAGATAGAGGTACCCCACTATGTAACTCAGATAGATAGATAGATAGATAGATAGATAGATAGAGCTTGGCCCCCCACCCATATCTAGTTTTGATCTAACTAGATATTTGGGCCCCCTCTCCCCTCTCTCTATATATGGGATGGGATGGGATGGATTTAGATAGAGTTTAGTTTATTTTAGTTTATATAGAGGGGGGGTGGATAAATAAATTCCCCATACATAGTGAGGGGTGGGGAGGGCAAAAAAAATCCCCATATATAGAGAGGGGGGAGAGGGCCAACAAAAATACCCATATATATATAGAGAGAGGGAAGGGTCTCAAGATAGAGTTGGCCCTCCATATATAGATCTTATCTTTAGCATATATAATAATTTATTATATTGAGCATAGTGAATATGATCTTGTCTTGAGCATATCCCACCCTCTTTTTATAGGGTCAGGTCTATCGAGACTTTAAAGTATCCCCCTCTCTATATAGGGTCTATATGGGGATCCTATCTTGAGCATATCCCCCTATATCTATCCAGGGATAAACTCTTAAGAATATCCCACCTCTCTATATAGGGTCAAGTCTATCTAAGACTCCCATATATATATAGATGGAGTAGAAAATATTATATTAAGCATAGAGAATGCTTGTCTTATCTTACTCTTCTCTGAAGCCTTTCATATACCCTAAGCATCTCTTGAAGTCTACTCCACCCCACTAGATATGGCCTATTCTTAGGAGACCATAAAGGAACCCGCAAATGAGAATTTATCTCTCAATTTACCAACCAATTCATCTGCCACATGATCCTTTCTACCACTATCTAGAGATGAAAAAATACTCTAGATAGTCTCCCACTATCTCATTCATTATACTGATCTCTACTAATTAGAATTGAAGGGATTACTAGTTTCATCATCTAAGGCCCTCCTTCCCCTCCCCCTCCTCTCTCTCTCTCTCTCTCTCTCTCTCTCTCTCTCTTTATATATATATATATGGGATATAGAGATATGGAATTGGAATTTGAATCACTTGGTATCCTACATTCCCTAATTAGATATATATTGATAAACCAAGGTGGGGTTGATCTTAAAAATCCTCCTTCCACCCAAAATTAAATAGGTGGGGAGACCATTAAGTCTTCTTTATTCAATATTTCTAGTGAGTGAGACCTATAAACCAGTCATAAAGAGCATTACATTGTACTTCACCAAGCACCAAGCATAGGGTGATCACTCATTATTGTTTTATTCACTCAATTTGAGGCATTAGGGTGTGTAGATCTAGGGTAAATTAATCATGGCATACATATCTATTTCAAATTCCTCATTATATGGGATGGGATATTGAATAACTATAATTATCTTCCCATTACTCATCAAGTGATTGATTACCCATCCTTTATATATTTAGATCATTACGGTGAAGGGTCTGACTCCCTTTCTTTCCTTATTTCACCAGTAAGAGATCATCCCTATCTATCAATGATGATTCTCACAATGGATGAGATAGAGAAGAATAAAACTCAACTAACTCTTCATTGATATCTCTATATATCTATATGGGAAAGAAATACACTCTTGATTGATAGAAAGAAAAGATAGGAAGGAAGGGGAAGAAGGAAGGATAGGATGGAAAAGATGAAAGGATAGAGATAAGGGATAAAAATAAAAGAGCTCGATGAAAAATAAAAGAATTGGAGTTGATATTCTGGAGGGAATGGAGAGAAAGAGAAAGGCCATTTATTAGAAAGGGGGCAATCTCCCATAGATATAGATGGGACTCCTTCCCCTTCAATTCACTAGACTATAGTGGCAGAAGGGATGGATAGAAAGGAGCTCAACCAATGATCCCTATCTAACTACCACTATGGGAGTGGAATTGATACACCCAATTATACAAAGGCTTAGGATTTCTTAGTCCTAGTCTAAATTATATATATATATATATATATATATATATATATATATATATATATATATATATCTGTGTGTGTGTGTGTGTAGAAAGCATTTCAATTAAATTCTAGAAAGGCCTAGGATCTCTATACATAAAGATATTTAATCTATCAAGAAACAAAGGAGCTCACTTTTGCTTGATTATAGAAAGGAAGAAAGGCCTATCACTTAGATAGTGGTGGGGATGGGAGTTGGTTAGGGCTAAGGGTAGAAAGGAACTTAATTAATGGTATACCACTTTGGGAGTTGATGAGAGATGAGATATTCCCATAGAGATATATGGGGATCCTTACCCCCTTATTTCACTAGACTATAGTGGTAGAAGGGATGGATATAAAGGAGATTAAATGATGAGCCCTATCTACCACTATGGGAGTAAAGTTGATGTGATAAAGAAAATTGATAAATATTTATAGCATCATTTGGGTGAATACAAATTGAGATTGTAAAGACATAAGCTTCTGATATAACAACACATAATTCCAAACTAGTCGGTACATAAGCGATTGATAGAAGACCAAGATATCTTATAAAATACATGATGTTCTTCATACACAACATAGTTCAAGTGAACCCACTTGAGATCTTAATTAAACTATGACCAACTATCATATTATTAAATTAATGTATTACTATTCTTAATGCATGGAGACAATCAGGGATTAGCTCAAGGAGTACTGATAAAGGTGATGATGGTAGTGGTACTCCCATAGGTAATGAGGAGTTAAGGAAATAAATCCCATTTCTTTGAGATCCCACTATAGTAATTATAATAAAGAGAGAAAAAGAGAGCCCTGAAGTGATGATGAAATGACTTCTCACTATAAAGATATATGGTATCATGCCTTAAGGATCATGGAATAAAAAATGTGAAAGTGACTGGTATGTAGGGGAAAGACTTTTTCATTAGGTTTATCACAAAATAATAAATAATCTCTACCACTGATTTCCAAGAATTTGTTACTAGGTTCCCTCCATTCTTAGTGGTAGAATGAACCAAGAGTAGGACTAAACTGGTATTTAGCAACATGAATAAAATGGGAATTTTTTAATTAGGAATACAAGCTTCCTATCTTCATAGGAATCAATGGGATAATGGCAAATTTCTTGAGTGGGATATTTAGCATAATAAATACTTTTATGTCATATACATCTTAGGAGGCCAAAAATTGATGGGCACCTCCCTCTCTATATATCCCTATCTAAACTTGGCATTGGCATTGGCAAAGGGGGGAAATGGGAGATGGCCATCTAGATCCATGGCCTTAGCCTCAAAGATTACATCTAGAGGGGGGAATAATTCCAAAATTATCTATATCCACTCTATCCACCCTTGAAAAAATGAGTCCCCTAATAAATATATTCTCTTTATTAAGAGCATAAATTCCTTCTTCCCCCTCTAGATAGATAGTTTTCTACTCCATCTATAGTTAGTTTAGTTTAGTTTATATGAGGTGGGGGTGCCAATAAAACTATATACTATGGGAGGGGGTGTAGATCCTATCTAATCTAGTGGAAATAGGGCCTCCAATATAGAGTTGAGTTTAGCTTAAATATAGAGGTAAAGGGGTCAACAATATCAACAATATAGATACCATATATCTATATGGGGTTACTGGCCTCTCTCTCTCTATATATATAACTCTATATTGTACCTCCCCCTCTACTATATAAACTCAAGGGAGGGGGAGGCCTACTATATATAGGGGCAAGGGATGCCTATTATATATAGGGGTGGGAGAACCTCAACCCTAACTATATATAGTTTTTTGGTAAGCCCATATATATAGAGTTCTTCTTGGCCAACCCCATCCCCATAAAAAATATAGATAGAGATAGAGTCTATATTCCCTATGGGGAGTCTCATTTATAAATGGGGTGGGAGGCCCATCTAATATATAGGGCCCCATCCCCATCCCCATCCCCATATATATAAAGTTGAGTTGAGTTAAGTTGAGTTTAAATAGAGAGGGGCCCCATCTATAGAGATCAGATCTAGGTGGTTGAGTGGTTTACCTAGATCTAGATATATGGGCCCTTCATTGGGAGAGTGCCTCCCCCTTAATCCCAACCCAACCAACTCTCAAGGCAATCGAGAACATAAATTCCCTCCTTCATCAGGAGATTCACTCCCCCTCCTTGACTATATAGAGTTTTTTTATAAATCCCTAACCCTATATAGAGTTGAGTTGAGTTTTTTGGCTCAACACCATCCCCATATATAGATATCATATCTAGGTGGATGCCCCCCTCTATTTATATATGGTTATAGGGGCACACACATAAATGACCTATATTTAGAGGGGGGTATAATAACCCTTCATTGAGAGAGTGCTAACTAGACTATATATATAATTAGATAGAATATATATCCACCCTTCAGCCCTCATCCTATCGATCAAGTGTTTTCCCCTCATCATATTGCCATATATATATAGGTTGCCCTCTATATATATAAGGGCCTCAATTTCTATTTTTTTAAGCCCATATCTATATAGATATGGTATGATTCCCTCCCCTATTGGTGATAAGGCCTTCCCCGAGCTATATAGAGTCTATTATATATAGTATATAGTGGAGGCCATTGCCACCTATATATATAGATAACTCTCTATTATGCCCCATAGTCGATAGCTACCTCGTAGTAGATATATTCTCTCGATCAAGTGACCCACACCATAGAGTGATGGTGAAAACTCCAGATGGAGTCTAAGCCCTCAAATTGAAGCCTAAAGGTCATTGGTCAAGCCATCCTCCCCCAAATAGATAGTTTTTTCGGTAACCCCAACCCTCACTATGTCTAGATGGCCCCCCTATATAGAGTTATTTTTGGCCCCATCTATAGAGATAGAGATGGAGATATCGATCTAGGTGGGTGGTCCCCTAAATTATCTTGCATTAACATATATATATATATATATATATATATATATATATATCTGTGTGTGTGTGTGTGTATCCCCACTACCCCCTCTATATAAACTATAACTATAACTATAAATATAAATATAAATATAAATATAACTATAACTATAACTATAACTATAACTATAACTATAACTATAACTATAGCTATAACTATAACTATAATTATACTATAAATATAACCATAACCATAACTATAACTATAACTATAATTATAATTATAACTGTAAATATATAGGGCAGATAGATATATAAGGGAGGGGAGGGAAAAGCTTGCCTATTTATATAAGGGTGGGGTAGGTATCGATCGAGAACATGCCAAATATAGAGAGTCTCCATTTATCAAGAGAATGACTATAGAGATCCTGTCCCCATAGGTATATAGGGCTCCCCATATATATAGATAGGTCTCCCATATATCTAGATAGGGTCACCATATCTAGATATAAGGTGTTAGCTACCAACTCTCTCTCTCTCTCTCTCTATATATATATATATATATATATATATATATATCATAGTCACCCCCTATAAATTCTAAGGACCCTATAATAATAATATAAATTTAAGGCCACCTCTCTCTCTCTCTATATATATATATATATATATGAGGAGCCCCAATATATATAGGATTTTTTTCCTCTCTCTATATATAGGGATCCCCTCTATATTTAAACTAACTCAATTACTTTATGTGGTTGGGGGTGGACCTCCCCCAAAGATCTAGTTTTTTTGGCCCCCCACTCCCACTCCCACTCCCACTCCCACTCCCACTCCCACTCCCTCTCCCTCTCCCTCTCTCTATATAGATGGGATGGAGGTTCTATTTTTTTGGTCCCTATATCTAAACTCTAAACTCCCATCTATATATAGAGGGTTCCATAAAAACTAATATATAGAGGGAAATCCCATATAGATTTTAGTTTAGTTTAGCTCATATAGAGGGGGAGGGGAGGGCACCTCTATATAAACTCTATCTAACTCCATCCCATCCCATCCCATCCCATCTATATAGAGAAGGGAGAGGGGATAAGGGAGAGGGACCCTATATATATCTAGGAAAGGGGGACCACCCTATAGATAGATAGGCCCTATATTTGGGGGGGGCATATAAAGTTTAGTTTAGTTTAGTTTATGTAGAGTGGGGAGGGGCCCTTCCTATATATATACCTTATCTTATATTAAGCATAGTGAATATTATCGTATCTTGAGTGTAGTGAATATTATCTTATATTGAGTATAGCCCTTATAGATATTATCTTGTCTATCACTTATATATAGACATGGGCCCCTATATATCTTATATTTTATCTTGAGCATATCTCCCCTCTCTATATAGGGTTTATTGAGATGTAGACCCCATCTATTTATAGGGATTTTCTATATCGAGCCTATATATCTATATATATGGGTGGAAGTTATGTTATACATGGTAGGAAGATCTAAGGATAACTGTAGATAGCCCCATTAGCCATATCTCTCTCTACATAGGGTGCCTCATATAAGATAGGGGGCCCTCCTACATCAGCCCTACATTAGGGAAGTGTCAACTCTATATAGATGACCTCAACCTCCCTATACCCCTATTCAGATAAGTGCCCCATGTATAGAATAAAGAATAGATAGGATCCATCTCATCAATGAGAGTAGATAAAAAAAAATTCACCTATATCCATAGTGGGATGCCAGGCCCTCCAAATATAGATATATAGGCAGTCGAGTGCCCCCATGGTATATATTAGAGTTAGTTTGGTTTAGTTTAATGTATATAAAGTCCCCCCTCACCATATATAGATCTAATCTAACCAAGATAGATAGATAGGGATTGCCCCCCTCGCTCTATATAGATTTGATCTAACCCAGATAGATAGGGCTTGGCCCCCCAATATAGATCTACTAGATAATTTAGGGAAAACCTATAGAGTTTAATGGGATAGACCCTATATATAAAGAGGGGGAAGGGATACCCCATCTATAGATTGAGTATAGTGAGAGGGCCCTCAAACTATTAGATCTATCACACCTTAATGAGTACTCTCATCCACCCTCCTTCATCAGGGAAGTGCCATATATAATATATAGATAATGTCCCTCCTTCATTGGGGATGGAAACTATATCTAGTTCTATTTGGTGCCCCATTACCATTGGCTGAGTCTTGTCCTTAACCTCTCACATCCTTATCTCAAGTTATTTAATTGATAAGAACAAATTGAAGAATTATTGGTTTCACTGGTGAATTTTATGGGCATGAGATACACCCTATATATATCTATGGGAACATTTATATATGGGTGGGGGGTGAATTTGTGAATGTGAATAATCTCTTCATGCTTGTGAGCCACTTGTTTCCCTATGCAAGAACCCATTTCATTTCTATATCTAACTCAAAGGCAACCTATTTTCCCTCTCCTAATGGCCCCAAATATATATAGACTCAACCATCAGCCATATATATATATAACTACCACTTAGCTCAATTGACCCCTATCTATACTTTATATGGGGAGTGAGTGATAGAGAAATGCTCTCCCTATCATTTTTACAAGCCCTATCATTTTTTTCAACCACACCTAACCCATATATCTAGAGGGGATTAGGGTTGATCACGATGACTATATAGACTACTACTAGACTCTAATCATGGTTCTAATAAGATCAAGGGCCTAGTCCATTCATGCCTGAATAGGATGGCTAAGATGGTAGATTATGTAGACACCTAAATTTGGCCACCGATAACCTCTAATTAGGTTTTTAGCCAATTTCCACTCAAAATGCATAATTTAGCCTAAAAACACTAAAACATGCTAAATGATGTGAAACTGACATATTCAAGTACTAATTTTGGCTAGGGTATCCCTAAATGGGGCAATACAATTTATGGGCTAGTTAACTTTAATCAGATTATTCCAAGTCAAAATGCCAATTTTGCACCTAGGTGCTCTAGATTGCACTTTCCTATCAAATCTCTTTCACAAGTGCGTGCCTTTGTTATTTTTTATTGGTAACATCCTAAATGGGAATATGATTCCAATGCATCTAACATTGACTTCCAATTCTAATCTAGTAAAATTTTAGACCAATAATAAGGCATTATGATCAATTTGGGTAATTTGTGCACAAAGTGCTTAATCATGCTTAAGAGATAATTAACCCAAATTAGAGCCTAATTAAGAATTCAATGGAAACTTGTTGAATAATTTGTTTTGGAAATGAATATTGAATATCTGAATCATCAGTTGACCTCAGTTTTTGGAAAGACACCCTTAGGCCATAAATGCTACAAATATCAAGATTCATGCCTCCCATGTCTCATCACAGCCCTCCATGCCTCTTAATTGCTCCTCTATCCCAAATATTGATGAGCCTATTTATCAATTTTAATTACATAATTGGATTAATCCTTAGCCACACATCTCAATCTTAGGATGGATGGTTTAGATTAATTTTATCCATTTGCAAAAATCTATAAATAGAGAGGCCATGAACATCATTTCTAATCTATTTTGGTGAAAATTTGTTATGCTCAAATATCTTCAAAGACTTGATAATACAAATTTATAATGGACAAATTATTCCAAAATCCATTGTAATTAGTGTTACCATGCCAAATTGATTCCAAGCCAAGCCAAGCCATAAGCCAAAGGTTCCAAGGAGAAGAGGAGATAGCCAAGCCTCCTTTGATGAAGACTTCATAAGCACAAGCTGAGTAAGCCACTACAACAAGCATTTTGGAGCATCTAAGGGAGGTAAAAAAAGGTTTATTTTGCATTTTAGTTGTGTGTTTCATTCATGTTTGTTAACTAAGATCTCCCTAGTGTCTAGGCCTAGAGATGTTATGTTAGTTATTGTATTTCTTTCATTTAGTTTTCATTTTGGAACTAACACCATACTAACCATCCTCTCTTGAGTAAAATTCCTAGATCCACATATGACACAAGATGCACCTCACACCTAAAGAAGATTATTTTATAACTCTAAAATATTTATTTGGACCCTTAAAACTCTTGCAAATTGATTTTCTAAATTTATTTTGCCATTTTTGTTTTTTACATAGTAATTGACGTCAGTAAGACTGACATTGGTTACATAGCTTAACCGATGTTAGTTAGCAAAACTAACATTAGTTAGATTTTGGTTAGCCAATGTAACCATCGTCAATTGTATATAACTGACATTAGTCACTGTGTTTTTCCAAAAACATAGACCTAAGAGCTATTTTTTCAAAGTTCATTATTTCAAACCAAAAAGAGCTTCGAAGATAAAGGACATGCTAACATTTTTGCTATAGGACCAAGCTTGACATTTGATAGAAACATGTTTATATCACATTTTTCATGCCTAAAAACTAACTAGGAACTTTTTTTTGGTGTTTAAAATTTTTAGATGTTTATGATGAATGCTTTCAAAGTTTGCAACTAAGACCAAGGGGTCAAATGAATACCACCTCACTTTAATTTGGGCTTAAAATCGAACACACTTGTCAATTATTGTTTGCAATAGTTGTTTAGATTAAATCTTTATTTGGTCAAAAGAGGAATGTTATGTGTATGTTCTTCCATTTGTCCCCTATAGGGAACCCTTGGAATCAAAAGTGTCATTCCTATTGCAAGTAGCCTAGTCCAAGGCTTAGAAAGAATGTCATCTAAAGAACTCCCCAAAAATTAGTAAAAGTTTGGGTGACCTTGAAAATGACCCTAAAGTCTTTCTATTTCATGATTTATTTATTTTTATGAAAACTTTTCTTACGAGGGGGACTTCATCACCTCCCATAAGTTCTTTAAGGAAGCTTTGATATGAGGTTTCATCTCCTCGCATTGACTTCATTTGGATCCTTTAGATTTGCACATGAGATGTAGTGGCACTTTGGACATCATAATATACTGAGCGAATAGTAGGCTGTAGTGGTTGCAAAAAGCACTAGACCTTTTTGCAACAAGCCAAGTGATACAGACTCAAAATCCATGCTTTTCTTTTGCATTATTTGGCATGAAAATCATTGTGGACCTTATTCCCTTAGATAATTGGGGAACTTGATAGATCTTAGATAAATCCCCACTTGTTATGGAAGTATTGTTTGTGCAAGGTATGACTCAAAGGTCCATGTCACAATACTATCATTTGAGGGAAGCGGGGTGTAAAAACCCTACTATATAATGCACATTTACTTCTGGATGAACACTTAAAAGCCTCTCAAATGATGTATATTGACAGATTCCATTAATACCAAGCAACCTTATCAGTTTAGGATCTAAGAGTGATTAATTAGTTGGTCTTATCCTAGATTAAAGTCTTGTTTGGATTCAACTTGGTGTAAACAAACATTCCAAACCAAACACATAGTCCAAATTTTCCTTTAAACAAAGAGGCATTATGCTGCCCATGTGAGATCATCAATTTGCATTGTTCAAAATTTCATCAAAAGCTTGAGAGTCATATCATCCACTTTGGCATAGTTATGCTACCCAATTAAGTCTAGACCTTTACCAAAGTTGTTTAATTCCTTCAATTATAATCTAAATTCAGAATTGTACCTTTAAAAGTTTATAAGGTTGATGTGTTAAGTGGGTTCACCATTTGCACTAAACTTGAGGGAACTTAAGTTTAATTTCCAATTTGGGTTGAAGGCTATTTAAGACTCATAATCATTGTCATCATTTGATATACTTATGCCATTTTGTGTTAAACACATGCACTTTGAGTATATGCACCACAACATTTTGAGTCAATAAAAGTAGGGTTATACTATCAAAATTGTGGGAAAATGTCTTTGTCTTAGAAAGTTTTTGAAACAAACCATTTTGTCACACCTTTTGGGTAGTATAAAATCATTACACTACCTAAAACATTTTGACTATTGTTTCATATAACTTCTTACATAGGGTTCAAATTTGTTCCTACATTTTTAGACCAATCCAAGTGTACTTTTGTGATCTTTTGTCTAAAATAGTTATACTGCTCAGTTTTGTCTAGCTTGTTTGTCAAAATAATCAAGTTTTATACCATTTTTTATGAGAAAATAAACTATTTCTAAAGTGCCTTTTATTTCATACCTTAGATGTAGTTGATCAAGTTCATGTCCAAGAATCAAATTCCTAGTGTTTGTTAGAAGTGTTTCAAAATTGTTAGATTAAAACTTTCATCTATTTTAAAGTCTAGCGTTTGATGCCATTTGGCTAAGAGTCGTAGCGCATGACTTGTTCAAGCCTATCTTTTGAAGCCACATTTGACCAAAAGACCTAGCAACTTTTAGATTCCTAGATTGGACTAATTTGAAACACTTTGATCTTAGAGTTATGCATTTTAATCTTAGGTCTATTTACTTTCTTATCTTTGTGTGAATAGTGAAACATTAGATACTTCACACTAGCTTATTTCCTCACAAATCCTTGCATAAACCTTTTAATATTTTTGATGAATCTAGACCAAGTTGTAACATCATCTATTTTAGACATTATGCTTTTTAGAGTTTGTAGAACTCTTTGAAATTTTATCACAAATAATTGACTATGGATCCCAACATGTATTCCTACAATTGTAGTGGACTCATGTACAATATAGGGACTAGTAATGTGGTGGCACAAGAAGAAATGGTGTAAGAACCTTATGTAGATAATATTGTTTATGAGATGGATTCTTATCCCTTTCATAATACTCAATCAGGGGCATAAATCCAAGATCAATTGGCTAACTATCTGGCTAACACACCACCTTATTTAGAACAAGACTAAGAGCAAACCACATAATACCTATAGTGTACAAACCAATAATTCAATAGTCATATTCTACTAATATAACTTCCACATATGATCCATTTTTATTTGAGAAACATTTGTTAGAGAATAAAGACAAGATTTTGGTTAGAGCCATAGAGGTAAGGGCCAAGTTTCCAGCAGACTTCCCCCATGAAAATTTACCAAGTCCACTAAGAGCGCCCCACAATATCATTTATGATCAATAGGCTTCTTCTATAAATCTGATAGCTCTATTCCAAGCAACATACCAAGATCCTAATATATCTAATCGAAGCAAAAACATCATAGATCACTTTAACCAAATGCAAATAGCATATCAAACATACCTGAATCTAGTACATGATTTCAATCAAATGAACATGGTGAGTAAGCCTCTTATAGACCTAGTTCCTTCAACAAGAGTGTTGACAGAGTTAACTGGACAAGAGAATCTGAGTTCCAACCAATTCATACAAACCATTTTAATAGATAACTTGATGCATATGCATGTTATCAAAGAAGTGTCTTTGGCCTATACAAAGAATAGTGAGCCAAATATAGTAGACAATGTACAAATAACATCCAGTCTCGATCAAAGTGGTACTAATGTGAAAAAAATTAGCCAACAACATGTGCCTATAGTTAATCCTATGAATATGTCATTGTACTAGGGAATAGGAGTTTCTACACCCCAACCTCAACCAATTGCTTCTTCAAGTGTACAAGCTACCGGATTAGGTAATCAAACAATGGCCAATGTCACACCTCAATGATAGAATGTGACAAACCCTACTCATCCTCAACAAGTAATGAGTAGTATTCCACAACAACAGGCATAATCTAGTGTATCAATGTAACAAAAGAAAAATACATTGCCACCTCAATCAAGGGAAACAAATGTTCCACCTCGCTAGGTAATAACAAACATACCTATTTAGTCATAGACTAATATACCAACCCAAAACCAAGCAATGACTAATCAGTAATGTGCAAATATTGGTCAGTGATAGATGCCAAATCTACAACCTAATTTCACTTCCTCATAGGGATTCATGTAACAACGAGGTCCCCATGTTTCTCAAGTACCTATTAGACAACTGTTGGTTCAAAATGTACCACAAATATAGAGATAGGGTCTTGGTCCACAAGTTCCCACTCAATATCAAGGTTTAATTAGTCAGTAGCATGTCCCTTTTCAACCATAGTAGGCATAATATATTTATATCCCTTTGTCCCAACCACAAAATCCTCCAAGTCAAACTTTTATCACCAACCCAAACTAGAATATCACACAACCAAGTGTGAAATTTCAAGTACATCCTAATCCATGTATGCATATTATTGGTTCATTATCCAATCAAAATAATGTACCCAAACATGTTTATCTTTCATACCCTGGTCAAAGTGTCCCACTTGTGACCTCCCAACCATCTATCCAAACCAATATTCTCACTCAAACCAATATTACTTCTAGTTTCTTGTCCCAAGAATTGCAATAGATGAAGGATGTAATTGCTACCATTCAAGATGGTAGATAAAATAAAAAGTTCAAATTAGATGATGTATGTTCCTATCCATTCAAAATGGAGTATTTGTAGATACCATTTTCTCCAAGATATGAACCACCAAAATTCAATAAATATAAAGGGAAAGGTGACCCTAAAGTTTATTTGATCAAATTCTTTATCGCATGTCAACTAGTGGCATATAGAAACATATACATTTTGTTGTTGTTTCTAAGGAGCTTGGCTAGACAAGCCTTGGAGTGGTTTTTGAAGTTACCCAACAATTTAGTAATGGATTTTGATGATCTTTCTGATAAATTTGTGTAGTAATTTTCCTATAATCTCAAGCATGAGATTTCATTATTTAACTTAACACAAGTAAAGAAAAAAGTTGGTGATAGTTTTACAAGTTATTTATAGTGATGGAGATTCCTTGCAAGATATTTTATCCATAGTTTACCGGATAAACAATTATCCGTTTTGTTTACCAAAAATTTGCATAGTGAGATAGCTTATCATTTGGAACCACAATGTGCACATACTTTTAAGGAAATCATCGACAAAGGTCTGTTGATTGAGGGAGTGCTCATCAATAAAGAATTCATCAAGATTAATTCAACTAATAAAAATCAAGGTACCAATTAGGGAAATGACCAACATCCCATTCAAGTGCAAGCATCACAACCAACATAGGCCAATAACCATGAAAAACTAAAGTAATTCAACCGTAATAGGAATGTTGTAGGAAATAGAGTAACCAAATACCATCATGTGAAAATGGTGTAAACATCATTTACACCACCTTTTTAGCTTATTCCTACACAACAACCTCTCTAAATAATACCGTAAGTGCAACAACTAAGACCTACGCAACAAATACAATAGCCATTACCATTACAAACCCCTCCTCCTAGGAGAATTGTGCCTACATATCATGTATTTAGTGACCTAGGGGAACCTATTGAGTCTATATTTTACAAGCTTGATGCTAATAATATGATTAGTTGTGTTAGGAAACCTACAACAATCAATATGCTCTGATACCAACTGTTAGGATACCCCTTATCCAACGGAAGAACAATTGATTACTTTCTTATAAGCAATTAAACATGGAATTATAACAAAAAGATAAAGTAACTAGAAACTTGAGACAACAAAGAATTTGAGAGACAATACACACTCTTGTATTAAATATTACTAGAAGAAAATACAATAAGGAAGATGCCACTTCTTCCTCCACCTCAAAGGTTTGCCACACATCAAGACCTTCTTCCCTCTCTCTCTTGCTCAACACAAAACCAACTCTACAACCTGAGTTGCTATCCCTCCTTGAATGCTTCAGCTGATCTCCTTGACCTTACACCTGTAGATCTCCTTGACCTTGCTTGCTTCAATGCTTTTACTTGCCTTCTTGATCTTCATTACAATACATGCCTCATGGGTCTTTAAATATAATCCCATGGTTACAAAAATAGAAATCTAACTACAATAATTAGACACGCAGCTCGTGACTATAATTAGTCATTTGACATGCAAACACTCGCTTCACTTAACTGACTGTTCATCAACAGTAGTTCTAGAAATACACAGGTGACCGACGTCGGTCCCTGCTTGCCTGGTGCTACCGACGTCGGCCGACATCCTGTCATCACCGGTTTCCTTCTCCACTGTCTCTGACTGACGTCAGTTATACTGCCGACGCCGGTTCCTCTAGTTCTTCAGCATCCTCTTCTTGTGTCTGCAAATAGTTGAAGCTTTTAGCTCCACACACTAACAATCTCCCACTTGGAGATAAACAGCTGCAACTTGTACCTGTACCTATACACCATCTATTTTGTTCCTTAGGCTCTGTATCCCTCTTCAAAGTAACTCTTGAAGACCAACCACCACTGAAACCTGTGATGCTGAACTTGTCACTTATGCCACAAGAATTTGCTGCTCCCAAAATCTTCATGACATACTTCTTAACCAACTCTACCCTTAGCTCAAAAAACTCCCTGTATATGAAACCCTGCAACAAGTGACATAATACAGTAATAAGATAATGTAGCTAATATTATCCAACCTGGTAAAGATAAAATACAATGGTCAAACCTCTATTGCCTGCAGCCTAAACAAGACCATATACCATAGCCTTCTGTCTCACGTGTCCATCCACTCTCTTCTCTAAAATGAGAATCCATCCCTCTATCTAGTGATTTCTTCTAGCTGACAACTCTACCAACAAATACCTATTTGGTTCTTCTCCAAGGACTCACACTCTTCATCCATGTCAAGCTCCCACTATTTTTGGATTCTACCTGCATTGCTACTTCCATCTTCCTAGTTCTTGACTATCAGTAAGCAATATAAAGAAGGTGAACAATGAATATGAGGTTCACTTACCATTTCTGACCTCCATATGGGTGTTTGAGACTCCTTGACAGCTAGCTATCCACCCATCATCCGTTCCAGTGACCAATATCAGCCATCTCCCAGTCTACTCCCGACCGATGTCGGTTCCCTACACTAACCCTGACTGTCGGCATCATTTCCTTGGTCGACGCTGACATCCCCCCTGCCGACATTAGTCCTTATGACCAACGTCAAACTTTTCCTGCCTGACCTACCGACCCTGCTGGTCTGCACATGACCGATGTCGGTATCTGGCTGACCGACGTCAGTCCCATGTGACCGACATCAGCATCTGTGTGTTCCTATAAGTGATGAAATTTTCATCCATGAGCTCTTCTTGGATCAAACCTCTATCCATACTGCCCTGCTCAGATTTATTCAGCCCCTATGACTGATCTCTATCCTTCATCTCCTTCATAAACACCAAGGCTTCTTTGTTCCTGTCAAAAGCATCAAATTTCCTTTTTCTGTAATGAACTCTATCTGTGCTTTCTGAATTTGAACACATACCTTTTGAATCAAGAACGTCCATTTCCTTCTTATTCACGTGACCAAGCCTATTAGACCACATCTTTAAATCTACACCAGAAGTAAAATCAGTAATACAAGTAGGTAGATAAAGAGTACCTACTTTCTTACCTCTTGCTAGAACAAGTGCTCCCTTGGTAACCTTCCAAGAGTCCACTGTGAGGGTTATTGTGCATCCCTCATCTCCCAACCTTCCTACAAAAATTAAACTCTGCTTCAGAATTGGAACATGCATGACCTCCTTCAACACCCATGTGTTGTCAATCTGCAACCTCAGCTGCACTTTCCCTTTGCCAACTATCTGACAAGGCGTACCATCCCCTAAATAGAGCACTCCAAAATCTCCCTGTTCATACTCATGAAACAAATCTCTGTTTGGGGATGCATGAAAAGATGAACCATAATCTAAAATCCATGATCCTACCTGACTATCCAAAGAAAGTATGAGAGCATCCTGTACCACAATATTTGCATCCTTTGCTTCTTCAATACCTGCATGTTGATTCTCTTTATCTCTCAACCAACACTCCTTTGTATGTCCTTTCTTTCCACAAAACCAGCAGGTAATACCTTTGGACTCGGATCTCCTTCCTGACCTTGATTTCCCTTGCTCAATCTTCTCCCTTTGCCTTCCCCTGCTTTTTGCACTTAGAGCATTCCCTGATGATTCACCTGTGCTTCTCCTGCATATTTCTTCATTCAAGATCACACTCACAACATCATCAACTTTTAAGATTTTAGAAGCAGATGCAGAGTTACTTACTGCCATAACCAAACCGTCCCAACTTTCAAGCAAAGAACATAAAATCAAGAGAGCCTTTACCTCATCATCAAAAACAATATTGACTGAAGCTAATTAGTTTACCAAACCATGGAAATCACTGAGATGAGTATGTACCAATCCACCTTCCTGCATTTGCAAAGTAAATAGCTGATTCATAAGATATACCTTATTAGAAGCTGAGGGCTTTTCGTATAAATTTGCCAAGGACTTTATCAACTCTTCCATTGTCTTGCACTGTGATAAGCTAGAAATCACAGACGATGCAAGGCTCAACCTTATGGAACTGAGAGCCTTCTGATCAAGAACACTCCATTCTTCATCCTTCATATCTGTGGGCTTGCATGCAACCCCACCCAATGGTAAGTACAGATCCTTCTGATACAGATAATCCTCAATCTGCATCCTCCAATGTTGATAATTCTTGCCGTTAAACTTCTCCATTCGTAGCTTACTTTCTTCTACCATTGCTAAACTCCCACTCAATCAGAAAACCCTATGAATGACCTGTAATCAAAAAACAATAACCTGCTTCCTGCAAATCGTAGCTCTGATACCAACTATTAGAAAACCTACAACAATCAATATGCTCTGATACCAACTGTTAGGATACCCCTTATCCAATAGAAGCACAATTGATTACTTTCTTATAAGTAATTAAACACGGAATTATACCAGAAAGATAAAGTAACTAGAAACTTGAGACAACAAAGAATTTGAGAGACAATACACACTCTTGTATTAAATATTACTAGAAGAAAATACAATAAGGAAGATGCCACTTCTTCCTCCACCTCAAAGGCTTGCCACACCTCAAGACCTTCTTCCCTCTCTCTCTTGCTCAACACAAAACCAACTCTACAACCTGAGTTGCTATCCCTCCTTGAATGCTTCAACTGATCTCCTTGACCTTACACCTGTAGATCTCCTTGGCCTTGCTTGCTTCAATGCTTTTACTTGCCTTCTTGATCTTCATTACAATACATGCCTCATGGGTCTTTAAATAGAATCCCATGGTTACAAAAATAGAAATCTAACTACAATAATTAGACACGTAGCTCGTGACTATAATTAGTCATTTGACATGCAAACACTCACTTCACTTAACTGACTGTTCATCAATAGCAGTTCTAGAAATACACAGGCAACCGACGTCAGTCCCTGCTTGCCTGGTGCTGCCGATGTCGGCTGACATCCTGCCATCGCCAGTTTCCTTCTCCACTGTCTATGACTGACGTCGGTTATACTGCTGACGCCGGTTCCTCTGGTTCTTCAGCATCCTCTTCTTGTGTCTACAAATAGTTGAAGCTTTTAGCTCCACACACTAACAAGTTGGCCTATACCAAAGCATTATTTGCAAGGCATTCCTTATCTTGATTGATACCATGAAAATGAATTATGTGACTATCATTAGGTAAATGAGCATAATCTATGAAGATGTGTCCAAATCAAGCATTTAATCAAGAATATGTTGGAGAATGGGGAGATAACATTAGATAATAGTGATTCCACTTCTGATCAAACTCTTGGGATCTATTAAAACCCCTTTCCCTAACATAACAATCAATAATAATAGAAAAATCAACAATAACAATAATGTCCAGTGTAGTATCAAAATCAACATCAAAGGTCAAACTAATAGAATAAAAAAAATAAGCAAAAAAACCAACAATGACAAAACAATGGACAAAATCAAGGTCAAAATGGTAACCACCAACAAACCTACCATGTAGTTTCACATGACTACAACATGTTTATCGATCATATTGCAATGGATAACATTAATACCATCTCCATTAATCCTAGACTAAACACTAATCAACATAGACCATTGATAAATAATAATATTCATCCAAATTACATGGATAATCCTTCTTTGACTTGGGAATGAATATAGGAAAACCAACAAACTAGGACTTCCCCTTTTGGACCTTATATCAACAACTCGTTTTTACCATGTGACCACATGTAAGTACACCGATAACCAAGACTTGTCCTATTTGGTCCCACACCATTTCCAACATCAATTAGAAATAATATCCTAGTATTTAATCCTAATTATGCAATCACAACTTGAAGGTCAAAGATTACTATCCTAGGCCCACAACCATCCACCACTTTGCTTGACATCCAACCAACCATTCAACCTCAAAATAAACCATTCATTCCTGACCAAGATAAGAAGTTTTATATTATGGAACAATTACAAAGGACACTAGAAAAAATTTATATTTTACATTTACTACAAAAATCAATAATCCATAAGAACATCTTGAATGAGTTTTTGATCTAATCCATTATTGCTAGTGACATATCCCCTGGTAAATTCCAAGCTTTGGTTGGACATCTAACTCCAACCCAACAAGTCATGTTCAACCAAAGTGATATGTCTTCTCTTAGCCCGATCCATAATAATCTACTATACATATAGGTTTATATAAAATGGCATAAACTGAAACATGTCCTTATCAACAATGGATTTGACCTCAACATAGTGTCTCTAAAGCTCATCAAGCTTCTTAGGTACATAATAGCAGATCTCTAGCTAGAAATAATAACCATCAAGGCCTATGATAATTAGGAAAGAGAACCAAAAGGAACCATTAGTTTTCTAATTATCATTGGGCCTTTGACCCATGATACACTTTTCCATGTGTTTGATCTTGAGTTATCATACAACATGCTTCTAGATAGGCCTTGGTTACATGAGATTCGTGCAGTCCCATCAATGTTGCACCAATGTATCAAGTTTTCCCACTCAGGGATGAAAGTGAATATTCTAAGAGATTTACACCCATATGAACACTACAAGCATCTTGAGGAAAAATTTTAAAGCTATAATTATTAGTATGATATGAATCAAAGTTCCAAGTAGGATAAAGGAAAGGCTATACTTATTGATCCTTCACCAAATAATTGCATAAATCCTAATACCCTAGATTCCCTTTCCCACATGCCACCTCTTAAAGAATCTAATCATTTAAACATTTCAAATAATGGATTGGGAGAGTATGTGACCCATGATACATTTCATATTGCTAATCTTACTCAAAATCCAAAAACCTTTGGGTGACCTAAAGTCATCCCACATATGCATTAGTAACAAAAGAACAAAGATAAGAGACCTGTCACATTTTTACCATCATCTAACCTAGGACCTGACCCTCTTGAAGGGGATGAATCATGGTTATATAATGATAACCAAGCTGATTATTATAAAAATGCAAAGTATCCTATTCCCAATAAGATCATAGAGCATCACAATTATGAAGGAAGAGGCCTCAGACCAAATTAGTAAGGAACCATCGAGCCAATTTTCATGACTAAGCATGAAATATCTTATGTACTTGGATTTAAACCACCTAGGGGTGACCTCACATATCTCATTCAAACTCTATCACCAATGACTAGTGATGATGATACCAACAGTCAAGCAGAGTTCGATCATAGCCTCACCTTTGATAACCTAGTTGAAACTAACTTGTTTGATAAAAATGCCATTTGTACCCTTACCCTATCCATTCATCACAACCCTTTACCATTATATTATTTCCAACTGATAGATTGGGACCAACAACAATCTAGTCTGTTAATTGATGAGTTCTAGAATGATGAGGCATTCTATTACTTTTTATACCTTAGAGACAACATTCTATTTGGAGATCAAAAATCTAGATTTTCAGTCACGTTAGATCCTATAACCTATTTTGGAGAGTGAGTGAACACCCTTAGCCAAAAATAAATAAGGAAAACATTAAGGTCCCAAAGTGAAAACCTCTTTGAGGCACTTTTTGACAAGGGAAAAAGTAAAGATAAAGGCCAATCTAGTGGTGAAAACCTATTTCAAGTGCTATTAGATAGGGGTGTTCATTCTTTTTCAAATTTAGACTAGGATACCACCAACGATGAACTTGCCTATGAGATCAAAGTTCAAATTTTAATAACAATAGGTATTTGATCAATTTCTTCAAGAATTTATGATTGTTTTTATCATATGGATAGATCTCCCATTAGGGGACTCAAATTCATCATGCCTAGGAGAAGTTAAAGACCAAGTCCTAACGGAGGACCCTAACATAATTCAATAGTTCAAGTCACTACTTACTATCCTAGAAGATGGTTTGACCCTTCTAGTTAAAGATACAATAGAGGTAAATATCAAAACTCCATTAGACCTAAAATGGATAAAATTACGAGCATCTCTCACTGAGGAGGAACATGACATATTTACATCTCTATCAAGAGAATTTGTAAATATCTTTGCATGGGCCTATTCTGAAATGCTTGGTTTAGACCCTACATTAGTTCTGCACCACCTTGTGGTTAATCTTGATGCCAAATCGGTAAAACAAAAGCTACATAAGATGTATCCTCACATTGTTATATTGGTAAAGAAAGAGTTGGAAAAACTCTTAAATGTAGGATGTATCTTATCCATTGATTAAAAAGCCTGAAGGGATTAGAATATTTACTAATTTTTGAGACATCAACAAAGCTTGTCCTAAAGATGATTTTACCTTGCCTAATATTGACATGATCGTCAACTCCATGGTTGGTTATGAAATGATTTCACTCATGTATGGAACATTTTATTATCAATTAATGACATTTGGCCTTAAAAATGTTGGAGCTACATATCAAAGGGCCATGACTATCATATTCCATGATATGATGCATGATATTGTTGAAGACTATGTCGATGACATATTAGGAAAATCCAAAACCAAGGCCAACCATCTAGTAGTGCTATGTAAGATATTTAAAAGATTATGGGAGTACAAAGTTAGACTCAATCCAAAGAAATGTGTGTCCAGTGTAACTTTATGTAAACTACTTGGCTTCATCATGTCTTGTAGAGGTATTGAAGTTGATCTGACTAAAGTCCATGCTATAACCGAGATACCACCACCAACCAATTTAAAGTAACTCCATAGTTTGTAGGGTAATATCCAGTCCATCTGGTGCTTCATCTCTTAGTTAGCAGACAAGTGCCATCCATTTATGCACCTTTTGAATAAGGGAGTTGCATTTCACTGGGATGATCGCTACCAAACAACTTTTTAACAACTCAAAGACTATCTTGTTAATCTACCTATTTTATTACCTCATATGTTAGGAAAGCCATTCTTGTTACACCTATCGCTACCAACCATGCTTTAGGGGCAATCTTGGCTCAATATGATGACAATGGAAAAGAACATGTTGTGTACTACCTAAGCCATACCTTGGTTACATATGACCATAACTATGCACCTATTGAAAAAGTTTGTTTGGCCATGGTTTTCATAGCTCAAAAGATGTACCATTACATGTTGAATAATAGGACCATGGTCATTTCAAAAGTAGATTTGATCAAGTATCTACTATCTAAAATAGTTTTACAAGGTATAATCATTAAATGGATCATGATTCTCAGTGAGTTTGACATAGAGTATGTTAATCAAAAAAATAATCAAAGGATAAGTTCTTGTAGATCAACTTGTTGAAGCACATCTCATAGACACACAACCACTCACATTTCAATTCCTTGATGAATCCATAATGACCATAATTGACACACCCCTTGAGGAGTAGCCTTGGAATCTATATTTTGATGGTTCATTTACTGCACATGGATTGGGGGTAGGCCTATTATTTATTACACCATAGGAGGATCTAATCCTTAAATCATTCAGAATTAGCTTTCTTTATACAAATAACATGGCTGAGTATGAAACACTTGTATCAGAACTTTGACAAGTAGTGCATTGAAATATATCTCATCTCCAAGTTTATGGTGATTCTTAGTTAATCATCAAACATGTCACAGATCATTTTCAAAACCAAAGACAACAATATGGTTCCATATAAATCCATAGTCGACACTCTTAAGCAACAAATTGCCAATATTTAGTTTGAAAAAATACCAAGGGTTGTTAATAGAACTGTAGATGCCATGGCTACCATTGGCTCTTTGATTTGACAAATAGATAAAGCTAGAGAGTATTAGTTTTTCATAAAAAATTTGTTATCACTAGCTCATGAACCTTCAACCGTTACCATGATATGTGATATTGTTGGTCCTAATTCTATCTAGTACTCAAAATTTTATAGCTACCTTCATGACTAAGTTATGCCACCTAACCTATCTCAAAAACAAAATAAATCCTTCATTCATCATTCCACTAATTATACTCTACTTGGATCCACCCTTTACCATCACAATTTTGATGGAACTCTATTTCATTGTTTAACTTTAGTATATTCTACACTAGTGTTAAGAAAAGTTCACAAAGGAGTATGTGGAGCTCATTCTAGTGGGACAGTCTTGTCCAAAAAGATCTTGCATACTAGTTATTATTGGCCCATAATGGATGTATATGCCACTGCACATGTAAAAAAGTGTGATAAATATCAATGACATGCTAATCTGATTCATGCCCCAACAAAAACTTTGAAACCAATGTTGACACCATGGCCATTTTCTACATGGGGACTTGACCTCATTGGGAATATTAACCCCACTTCATCTAACAACCATAAACATATCCTTACAGCCATCGAGTATTTCATTAAGTGGGTTAAAGCTATACCCCTCACTTATGTGATTGGAAAACAAATTTCTAAATTCATTTTCAACCATCTCATTTGCTACTATGGTATCCCCTCTAAAATTATATTTGATAATAGAGGATCATTCAAGAACAAGGATGTATACCAATTGTATACTAAATATAACATCACACAACATTTTTCTACAACATATTACCCTCAAGCTAATGGCCAAGTTGAGGCATCTAATAAAACAATTATTAACATTCTCAAAAACATTGTCAATGATGTTGGTCATGATTGGCACTTGCACATATTACCTATGATTTGGGCATATCGTACCAATCATCATACTCCCACAAGAGCCACTCCATACTCACTTGTTTATGGTACTGAATCCATCCTTCCCATTGAGTTTGAATTTCCTTCACTATGCATATTTTTCAAGCATATCCTAGATGATCATGACTATTGAGTAGCCCACTTGCAAGACCTAAACCTACTTGATGAAAAATGCATCGCAATGCTCAACAATATTCAAGCATATCATAATTGACTCAAAGACCACTATAATAAATGTGTTAAGTATAGAACATTTGAACTCAGTGATCATGTTATTAAAGAAAACCAAAATAATACCATAGCTGAGAAAAATCATAAAGGAAAATTCAAACCAAACTAGATAGGGCCTTTCATCATCACTATAGATTATGGATCAGGAGCATACAAGCTTGCCACACTAGATGGTAATGAAATTCTAGAGTTGATGAATATTATTCATCTCAAGCGGTACTATGCTTAAGCGCTAAGGTGTATTGTCTATAGGGACCATTTCAGTTATTCCATTTGATCACTATTCTTGTTTATACAAATACCATCCTTATTTCATCCTCTTCACCATATCCACTTTTTGCTTCCATTCTATTGACCCAATATGTTCTAAATCCTAGCCCATTTGACATTGATTTTTTCAATTCATTACGTAGTTTTAACATCGAGGTATCTAATCAATTTCATTAGTTGGTTTAAGTACTTTAGACAGAGATCATATTTTGGGATAGTGTGATATAAGTTTTGATAGTTTCATCTTTCATTTGTTATGCCTTTCTTACCATCTATCTTTTTACTAATTATAACCACCTTTGGGAAAATTAGTATTGTCAATCTATACAATTATGTCTTGGTTATAACTGCCTATCAGTAAACTAAGGGAAACATTAATCCTTGATGTACCAAATTACCACTTCCTATGTCATACTATTCCTTATACCAACTATGCCTATTTTTTTTAAATTGGCTACTACACCAATCAAATTCCTCTACTGTAAGGGTGGAACTACAATGACTTGAGTTCCTAATTTGGGACTATGTGGGTAGTGCTTGATACTTTTTGAGGTCATCTTAGTCACCCTTTTCCCCACGCTCTTACCATTTTGTGAGAAACCTAAGCCATGCTCTCACCATTTTGTGAGATTGAACCATTTAGTGTCTCTTTATTCTCGATTGAGTTGAGATACCAAAAAAAAAATTCCAAAAAAATTCAAAAAATTGTTAGAAAAGAACAAAAACATTGACCACTTCTTTGCTTTAAGGATTAATGGAATCCTTACTAAGTTACAAGTAAAACACTTGTCATTTAGTTTCCCCATCCTTTTTATCCTTTTATCTCATGTACTTGCTATTTTTTAAGACCATTCCTATTCTTCTATCACATCCATTCTATTTGTTTTCCTCAGTTATCACATTCTTTCCATTCCCTGTAGAACTACATTTGGCCTAAATTTTTTTATTGGATATTATATCCATGAAAATATGTAGGTATCATCCACTTACCTAGTGCATATCAAGACAACTCATCCACCCCTTCCTTTTCTTCTATTCCCCCATTTTGTTCATTTGTTAAGTTGTCATCTATTTTCTAGGGGAAATGTTCACAGGGTTTCTATTGCATTGTTTATTTGTTTGTTTCTACTTGTTTTGTTTGTTTGCTTTTAGCATTATTTCCTTAATTAATTTTACATGTGTTCATTGGGTGATTCCTTTCCCACACTTACACTTGAATCCATCCATATTCATATGTTTACATTGTCATCATGATTTCTATCATTGTTGCATTGTTTTCTATTGAGTATTAGATAATGAGAGTTAGTATTTATGAATATTTTGACCAAGTCCTCATGATGTTATACCATGATTCCTACCTAAACATGTTATAAAAAATATTAGTTTCAAGAAGTCTATTTAGTAATGGTGGCATCTCTTCAGTACCAACATCCTAATTCAATCCTAATCATATCCCAAATAGAGTAATTAACCATTAAATAATTTCAACCTTTATTAGTTTGGATGAACATCTCCCTACTAGTAGGTTATTCCAATTCATCATTACCCTTTGTGTTAAGTTATCATCATCCTCAACCAAATTTATCATGTTTTCCATAATCGAGGCATAATGTTTATAACCACCTGTGAGTAAATCATTGTGTTGTCACCACTTTAATTTTTTTGCCCATACAAGGGCATGTTGTTATCTTGTTTGTCTATCCTAACTAGGGAAGTTCCTTCTTCTCAATGATTATAACCACCTTTAGGCAAATCATTATGTTATCATACCACATTTCCACTATTAGGGTACAATTCTTATAACCACCTTTGGGAAAACCATTGTACATCATCCCACTTGTATTCTCAATGTTTTTGACTACTTTTTCAATATCAATATGTTTTCACCCCATCATATTTCCTTTCTTTGGTCCCCTCATTTTGCTTCTTTCTTTTTGAGGGACTATTTTTTGACCTACTTGTGCCAATTTTTCCCTTAAGGGGGCATCATAGAGTTAGTTTATCATCATTGAATTTGTAAGCATACAAGACCTTTTCATTCTTTGAGAATATGTTACTATGCTTATATCTTGAAATGCCTTCCCAAATAGGGGCAAACTATAGACACCTAAATCTGGCCACTGATAACCTCCAATCGGGATTTTGGCCAATTTCCATCCAAAAATGCATAATTTGGCCTAAAAACACTAAAAATACTAAATAATGTGAAACTGGCATATTCAAGTAACAATTTTGGCTAGGGTATCCCTAAATGGGGTAATAAAATTTATGGGTAAACTAACTTTGATCAGATCATTCCAATTCAAAATGAAAATTTTGCACCTAGGTGCTCTAGATTGATCTTTCCTATCAAATCTCTTGCACAAGATGTGTGCCTTTGTTATTTGGTTTTGGTAACATCCTAAATGGGAATATGGTTCTAATGCATTTGACATTGACTTCTAATTCTAATCCAATCTAATTTTGGACCAATAACAAGGTATTCTGATCAATTTGGGTAATTTGTGCATAAAGTGCTTAATCATGCTTAAGAGCTAATTAACCCAAATTAAATCCTAATTAAGAATTCCATGAAAACTTGTTGAATATTTTTTTTTGGAAATGAATATTAAATATTTGCATCATTAAGTGACCTCATTTTTTTGGAAGACATCCCTAGGCCATAAATACCATAAATATCAGGATTCATGCCTCCCATGCCTCATCAAATCCCTCCATTCCTCTTAATTAATCCTCTATCCCAAATATTGATGAGCCTATTTATCAATTTTGATTTCATAATTAGATTAATCCATAGCCACACATCTCAATCTTAGGATGGATGGTTTAGGTTGATTTTATCCATTTGCAAAAATATATAAATAGAGAGGCTATGAATATCATTTATAAGCTATTTTGGTGCAAAGTTACTATGCTCAAATATCTTCAAAGACTTGATAATGAAAATTTATAATGCACAAATGATTCCAAAATCCATTACAATTAGTGTTACCATATCAAACTAATTTCAAGCCAAGCCAAGCCACAAGCCAAAGGTGTCAAGGAGAAGAGGGGATAGCCAAGCCTCCTTTGATGAAGACTTCATAAACATAAGCCAATAAAGCCACTACAAAAATAATTTTGGAGCATCCAAGGGAGGTAAAAGAAGGTTTATTTTTCATTTTAGTTGTTTTTTTCATTCATGTTTATTAACTAAGCTCTCCCTAGTGTCTAGGCCAGGTTATGTTATGATATTAGTATGTTTCTTTCATTTTGTTTTCATTTTGGAACTACAACCATACTAACGATCCTCTCTTGAGTAAAATTCATAGATCCATAGTTTATATTTGAATTTGAAGTTAGATGAGTGGGTTAGGTCCCCTCAATGTCATGTGAAGGTAGGTAGCTCATCCTCCTCATCCAAGAGATATAATAGGGCCACCTCCTTCTCCTTCATCCCTCAATATCCTACGTTCCCCCTTGGGCCCTAACTAGGCCCTAAATCACCCTATCTATATAGATACAAACTCAAGATATATATATATATAGGGTATTTGGAGATATTCTATTTATAACTAGGCTTTTTCTTGATCCCCTATTTGTATATCTTTTCTTTTCCACTCCTTTCTATTCTTAGGTTCTTTCTCTTCATTGTGTAGATATAGATAGGGGAAATAACATCTTGTTCTATAGATTCAATGTTATTTTTAGTGTTCTTTCATTTCTTTTCCATTCTTATATCTTAATACCACCAAACCCTTCTTGGATCAGTTCTATGATAAAGCCTTTTTGTATCAGGGATGAATTTCTCCATCATTGAGGAGTGAAACCCTATGATAATATCATCCCAAAAATGGATGTGATGGGAAAAAATGGAATATGGAGGTATTGATAACTCTACATTTGGGTTTTGGCATGACACAACTTGCACTATCCTTTTACACATAGGTGCACAACATGCCCTCTCATTTGATAGTGATTCTACAATTTTTGGCATAATTGAATGCAAGTTGATCTTAATTAATAATTTTCATTCCTTAGATTTTAGAGACACCACTTCATTAGGATTGAGTAATTACTACAATTCACTTTGAATAGCCCTAATTCTACCCTCAAATTTTTCTTTGGAAGTATTAATTAAAATCCTCTGACCAAATATTAGAAATCCTATGGAATGATGAGCTACTATTATTTATTCATTAGAGATTCAAATACACTTTGGAATTAATACACCAATGAATGGAATAACAACAAATGGAATATTTACCTCCCAAATTCATATTATTTTTCAACATCATCATGACTCTTTGATCAATGGAACAAAGTTGAGAGTGGATTCTATCTATTTGGGAAGCCTTATGATAGAGATATAGAGAGCCCACCCTATGAGAGAAACATGAGATAGAGGAGAAAGAAATCCATCCTTATATACACATATATCCATTCAACATTTAGCCTATATATCTCTATAGGGAGGAATTCATCTAGTAGAGTAGTGGGAGATGAATAAGATCTATATATTAGGAGAGCCATCTACACAGATCTAACCCCTAGATAGATCTATTCTATCAGAGTCTAGCTATAGATATGGTTGTTCCCCCCTATTATTTAAATATAGATAGGCATAGTTATAGTTATAGTTATAATAGAGGGGGGAGGATTAAAAAAACCCTAGCTTGAGCCCCTCCCCTCTCTATATAATCTAAACTCTATCTGACTCCCAATATATAGAGAGAGGGGGAAGGGCCCTATTTCTATATATGGGAACTAGACCCTATATAGAGGGAGTGGGGGGGGGGGGGGGAAGGAACAAAATAACTAGACCCTATCTTGGGCCACCATATAAATTTGAGTTTAATAGGCTCCGCCCCACCGCATATATAAATTAGAGAGAGGGGGGAGGGACACCCCCCATCCCTCTCTATATATATGGGATTGAGTTAGTTTCCTATATATTGAGATCCCCTATCCCCCTATATAGATATGATCTACTCTATAGATTGGGGATAGATATTTGAGGGGGGGGAGTCCCCATAATAGGGCTCTAACCCCTATCTATATAAGGGAACTATCACCATATATATTATCTATGTATATAAGGATGATATAATAGTCTATAGTCAGTCCCCTTAACCAATATATAGATATGGGATAAGAACCCCCCATTGTATAGAGAGAGATATAGAATTTCAGTTGAATTGGCACAGTGTTGGCACAGTATAGAGTTATTTGTGGAATAGTCTAGAGTTGAGTTTAGAGTTTAGATATATAGGAGAGGGGCATGGTATAGATTAGAGTTAGTTTAGTTTATATAGATGTCCACCCTATCCTATAAATAAGATAAGAGTATATCCCCAAGTATCTATAGGGGTTACACTCAAGATTCTATCCCTAAATAGATACAGGGGGTTATGCTCGAGTCTCTCCCCAGATAGATATAGGAGGCTACACTCAAGAGCCTATCCCTAGATAGATATATGGGGCTACGCTCAAGAGTATATCCTATTCTCTATACTTAAGATAAGATATATATTATCTATAATCAAGATAATATATGTATGGAGGGGGGGCTAAATAGATAGGGCTTGGAAGGAGGCCAACCCCAACCATATAAAGTGCCTCTCTATATATATGGGAGTTAGTTTGAATAGAGAGGGGATAGATATTTTCACTACAAGATATATAGAGTGGGGGAATGGTATCTATTAACTATGTCTATGGGGACCCCCACCCCCAACATAGATAGCCATATAGATTTTAATGGCACCCCCATGTCATATAAGTTGAGTTTAATGGGGATTTAGATTTAATTTGGATTTAGATTATATATTATTATTTAGGGTATGAGTATAGATAAGGGTCATCATATATGGATCTAAATGGATCACTAGAACTCTATCTAGCAATATCCACCCATGTATAGAGATAGAGTTTCATTGGCATTGGGTATATATTATATTATATATGGGGCATTGGCATTAAGTTTATATATCCCTTGTAGATAGATATGGATCCCATATCACACACACACACACACACACACACACACACACACACACACACACACACACACACACACACACACACACACACACACACACACACACACACACACACACACACACACACACACACACACACAGGTAGGCCAAAATACCCAAATAGATATATAGGGCTTGGGGGTGCCAAAAAAATCTATATTGTGGGGGGGGCACAATATAGAGTTTAATTGAGTATATAGTTTCAAGATATATATTTATTGATTGATTGATATATCATATTGACCCATTATCTATTTTATATATGGGATGGGTTTGTTATCCTTCATTTATAACCCATCCCTTGAGAGACTAGAACCTATATTCTAGGTAACACATGTTAAGTCACTATGGTGTGGTGGTCGTACTCTTACTAGATACAAGATAAACCTATCCCTATCCCTATCCTTATCCCTATCCCTATCCCTATAATATCTACCTCTACATCTAACTTTACCTCTCCATTTCCCTCTAAAGTTAAGTTCTAGTTCCTTGATTTGGATGAATGTTCTACAGTTCCCTCAATCCTAATCTAACACATTCTATAACCTTAATCATACTATGGATACTATGTCATGGACTTGACTTTTTCCCACCTATTTATGTTCTTATATCATGTCTAGTGTCAACTAGAACTAAACTAGAACTTGGGGTTGGAGATAGTCAAAATCTTATTCTATTTAAGGATTAATAGAATTGGGCCTCAATCAGGTTAATGACCTAGGTGGGCATCCTGATACATACATATACATCCATTTTGGGCTGATCTCTATCTATTTATATCTATGTGGGTGGGGAGGGAAAATTAGTTCTATATATGTAAGTAATACAACCAACATGAACCTGATCAAAATACATCACTAGTCATTAGTCCATATATCAATCTAATCTATCTATGGGGTCCCCATATTCATGTATAATCTAGACCATGATACCCCATCTATCTATATTTATCATAGTGAATAAAATAATCTAATATATATACGGTGTGACACCTTAAACATAGTGAATAGAATAGAATAAAATAGGATAATCTTAGATCTATAGGGGTGATCATAGTGAATACCCCTCCCCTTCTCTATATATAAATTCTAGCCCCTCTCCCCTCTCTATATATAAGAAACTAACTCCATACCATCTATATAGAGAGGGGTGGGGGGTATCCCTCCTCTCCCCTCTCAATATAGATGGGATGGAGTTAGAGTTTATATAGAGGGACCCCCTCTCTTCTATATATATATGGATTATTTTTGGCTCTCCCCTATATATAAACTAAACTAAACTAGATCTAATCTATATTTTTCCCGCCACAATATAGATTAGATATAGAGGGGTATTCTCTATGCTCACCCCCATGAAATATCTATCTATTTGGAGTCCCCTCCCTTCCTAGATAACTTATCTATAGGGTGGAATCCCCCCTCCCCCAAAATATCTATCCCATTTAAAACTCAAATCTATATGGTTTCCCAAGATAGGGTTTTTTTGGCCCTCCCCCCTCTCTCTATATAGGGTTTAGTTCCCATATATAAAGAGAGGGCCCTCAAGCCCTATATATGTGTGTGTGTGTGTGTGTGTGTGTGTGTGTGTGTGTGTGTGTGTGTGTGTGGGTTTCTTTTACCCTCTCTATATAAGGTCTAGTTCCCATATATAGAGAGAGGGCCCTTAAGCCCTATATATCTATCTGAGTTTCCTTAGTCCTCTCTTTATATGTAGGGATTTTATTTGGTCCTTCACCCTCTTTATATATGGGGAGTTATATAGAGTTAGTTGAGGGCCCCCTCTCTATATATGGAGTTAGATAGAGTTAGAGGGGCCCTACCCTCTGTATAAACTAAACTAAACTAAACTCCATGGGATATGGGATTTATATAGATATAAGTTATCTAAACTCAATTATAGACTTTGGGGGTCCCCCCATCTATCTCTATCTATCATAGTGAATATAGACCATGGGGGATGATGAATAGTTGTATCACGTATACGATATATGGATAATCAAGTCATCAATATCCATCCATTATCCATCTAGAGTCTATATGAAAATTAATATATATAGATGATATGATTGATATACCTTACTCTTGATACAACCCTCTATCTCTATGGGGAGTAGGATGATCTAATCAATTATAGTCAGTCCATAGTCTCTAGTCCCCCCCAACCTACCACTATTAAGGGGATAGGGATCTCATACCTTCCCTATATATAGATATGGGTTACCCTTCCTAGATAGATACATAGGCCAATCCCCCCTATATATATGGGTGATCGTCATGCCTTATCTATATATATTCATCATCTAGGTTATGCATATTTATTCTTGTGCCTTCTATTAGAAAAAAACATGAAACTCATTACTCCATTAGAGAAAAAGATTATTGACTATATCACTTACCTAAAGGTTTATGAGATTAATCGATTGGTTCTAGATGGAGATGGGATTGCACATGTCTATGGATTGAATGAGATTCAAGCTAGGGAAATGGTCAAATTTACTAGTAGTGTGAAAGGAATACCATTGAATACTGAGAATGAGAATGCAGGTATTATTGTATCTAATAACAACATTACCATAAAATAAGGAGATATAATCAAATGGACTAGATATATTATGGATGTTCCTATGGGGAAGGTCCTGTTAGGTCATGTGGTTGATGTATTAGGAGTCCCTATTGATAAGAAAGGTACATTACAAGTCAATGAGGGTGCTGAATGAAGATGTGTTAAAGTGAAATCCCTTGAGATTATCAAACATAAATCCATGCACAAACCTCCACAAATAAGGTTAAAAATTGTGGATATCCTAGTTCCTATAGGACATGGTTAATTAGAAATAATCATTGGGGACTAACAAACTAGGAAAACTACTATAGTTATTTATATCATATCAAATCAGAAGCACTCTCACTGCCATATAGAGTTTAATTTAGGCATCTATGATTGTGTGTATTTCATCCATGTAGTGATTGGGCAAAAACACCTGATCATGGCCCAATTGGTTAAAATTCCCCTAGAATTGGATGCATTAGAGTATCCCATAATCAATACATCCATCACTCTAGATATGGTTCCTCTATAATTTCTATCCCCATATATTATGTGTGCCATAGGATAATATTCTAATGATAATAGAATGCATGCATTAATCATCTATGATGATCCATGTAAATAAGTGGTGGCATATTGATAAATGTCATTATCACCTCACCACCTATAAGGACATGGGGATTTCCAAAGGGATATTTCCCATTTGTACTCTCATTTATTAGAAAATGTGTAAGTAGCTTGAATGCATTACCCATTATTGAAACACAATATTGAGACATGTCGACCTATATCCCTACCAATATGATCCCCATTACAGATGTGCAGATTCATCTAAAAATAGATCTCTTCTATCATAGAATTAGACTAGCTATTAATATTGGCTTACCTATCAGTTGCATTAGGTCCATCGCTCAGTTGAAATATATGAAATAAGTACATGATAATTCAAAACTCAAATTAGTATAATACCATTAAGTGGATACCTTGGATCAATATGGGTTAGACCCTAATGTTGTGACTCAAGAAATATCAAATAGAAGTTTTAGGATCACAATTTTTTTGAAACAACCATAATATGCACCACTTCTTATTGAAAAATAAATCTTATTTCCTCATGCTACTATGAGAGGGTTCCATGATCGAATGCCACTGGGTGAAATCTCCCAATATGAAAGATCCATTTTTAGTATTATAGATAATGAACCCACTTTGTTACATGACATCTTGAAGAAGGGTAAGTTAACTAATGAAATAGAGATGAAACCAAATGTCTTTTCAAAGGTAATTTCTATTTATTCAAGGGGATTATATATATATATATATATATATATATATATATATAGGGGCATTAGTTGACTATGATAGATATTAGTCAAGGCTCAATTCCATAATTATATCTATATAATAATATAGGGGCATACCTATATATAGATAGGGATATAATCATCCTATCTAAATTAGTGCATATCATATTGGATCTCAACCCATCTCTTGACCAATGAGTTAGATCTAAACCTATCCCTTATCTTGACAATTCTAGGTGCCACCAAGATAAGGGATAGGTTTAGATCTAAGTCATTGGTCAAGAGATGGGTTGAGATCCAATATGATATGCACTAATTTAGATAGGATGATTCTATATATATAGGGAATTTCCTATCTATATATAGGTATGCCCCTATATTATTATATAGATATAATTATGGAATTGAGCCTTGACTAATATCTATCATAGTCAACTAATGATATATATATATATATATATATATACATATATATATATATATATATATATCATTAGTTGACTATGATAGATATTAGTCAAGGCTCAATTCCATAATTATATCTATATAATAATATAGGGGCATACCTATATATAGATAGGAAATTCCCTATATATATAGAATCATCCTATCTAAATTAGTGCATATCATATTGGATCTCAACCCATCTCTTGACCAATGACTTAGATCTAAACATATCCCTTATCTTGGTGGCACCTAGAATTGTAAGGCCACCCCAATCATTCTATCTCTTAGGAACAAATTAGAATGAAGAGGCCAACCTAATTTATCTCTTAGGAAATGAATGGAGAGGCCATGGATTTCTTTAAAGAATTCAAACCTCATCCTCCCTATCCCCTATCCTAATAATGGCCAGTCTAGAGTTGATTTTAGAGTTTAGAGTTACTTTATCTTATATTGAGGGCCCCTCCCCCCTTCTATATAAAATCTATCTAACTCCATATATATAGAGAGGGGGACACCTTATAGATAAGATATATAGGGAAGGGCCCCAAATAGAGAGATAGATAGGGCTTGGGGGGAGGGACCCTCTAACTCTATCTAACCCTAACCTATAGAGAGAGGGGGATCCTCCCCCCAAAGATCTAATTTAACCCTTTTAATCAACTTCAATTCACTTTATGTGGTTGGGGGTTGCCAAAAAACTCTATCCCATATATATAGAGAGGGGGGCCAAAGAGAGAGTTAATAAATCCATATATAGGGGGAAGGGGCGTTAATATATATTAGGGGTGGGCCCCCTCTAACTCTATATTTTAAACTCCCCATACTATATATAGAGAGAGGGGACCAAAAAAACTAGATATTTGGCCACCCACAACCCCTCCCCCAAATATCTAGTTCTTTTGGCCCCCTCTCAATATATATGGTATTGGGAGTTAGATAGAGTTTATATAGAGGGGGAAAAAAACTATATTGAGGCCCTCCCCACTCTCTATATAGGGTCTAGTTCCCATCTATAGAGAGAGGGACCTCAAGACCTATTTATCTATCTGGGTTTCATTGGCCCTCTCTATATATATGGGGAGTTTCTTTGGCCCATGATAGAGTTTTTTTGGCCCTCCCCCCTCCCTATATATATGGGGAGTTTATTTGGCCTTCTCACCCTTATCTCTATATATGGGGAGTTAAATAGAGTTAGTTCAAGGGCTCAAGAGTTTTTTGGGCCCTCCCCCCTCTCTCTATATATGGGGAGTTAGAAAATGTTTATATAGAGGGGAAAAGGACCCTCCCCCCTCTCTATATAAATCTAACTTAGATAGATATATAGGGCTTAGGGCAGGTGAGCATAGAGAATAATATATAAACTAATATAGACCATGTCCCCCACCTGATATATAAAATGAATATAGACTCACCATATAGAATATATCCCCTCTATCTATATATTGTGGGGGATGATGAATGGAGTTACTAATCTCATTCCCTTTGCTCCAACCCCATAACATTGGGAGAAAGAAAGATTGGATACACTTACTAGCTTCCCTAATATAGGACATGAGCGTATCAAACAATTTATCCAGTCCCTACCCCATCCTATCCCATCTATTAATATAGTCTATTCTAGTCTAGTCTAGTCCAGTCTAGTATAATAATCATAGTGGATAAAGAGTTATTCTAGAATCATCCAGGGGTAACTACTATATAGAGTCAGTACCGTGGAAGTTAAGTATATATGGGATATGGGATACCCCCATCTTGGGATTTATAGTCTAAGGTGTATATCTAATCATAATAAATAACCTAACTAGACTCTATAAGGGCCCCAATCTAGAAGGTGACTAAACTCTAGAGGTAAGGTCATATATACTAGATAAACTATATATGGCCATCTATAAAGGGCCATCATAGACTATTCGCTACGCTCAGATTCATGGACTAATCTATATGGGTGATATAGGTTGAGGGGTTGATTATGCTCAACTATAGACCATGGATAGATAAGATATATAGCGGGTGATAATTAAACTATATAATTGGTATGTTGGTTAAGGATAGTAGGTAGATGGAATAATCATATTACTTACTATCCTTAACCAACATACCAAGTATATAGTTTAATTATCACCTATATATATATATATATATTATACATGATACTCATATTACATCTATATATGGAATACAAGTATCACATATATAGATAGAATACAAGTTATCCCATATTGAAGTGTCCCAACCTATCTAGTGCCATCTAGTATAAACCATCCTATCTATTTGGTAAGTGTACTAACCTATAATGAAGTGTACCAACCTAAACTATCCACATATCTAATCTCTAGGCACCTAACCCCATATATGTAGAGGTAATCAGAACCCCATCTATATAGATAGTGATGAACAAAGAACCTTAACTGCCTCTATCTATATGTCCCATATAGATAGATATCCCCCCTTCTCTATATAGGGTCACCTCTGGCTATATGGGAAGAGGGATCTCCACTATTCACCCCCATATATATATCACACATATATAGATATCCCTCCTTCTTAACCCTATATAGAGAGGGGGTTGCCTTTGGCTAATCTATATCTAAAGGGCTTGACATCCTATTTAGATAGATCTAATCCCCACCCCTATATATATATATGTATGTATGTATGTATGTATATGTATGTGTGTGTGTGTGGGATTAGGCCCTACCATATATATATATATATATATATATATATATATATATATATATATATATATATATATATATATATATATATATATATATATATATATATATATATATATATATATATATATATATATATAGGGTAGGGCCTAATCCCACACACACACACACACACACACATATAACTAGGACCCTATATCTATATAGCATGACTATCTATCTACATATACATCTAGGTGGGTACAGAATAACCCATACGGATAGAGTATGGAATTTAACTACCCACATACTTTAGTTCTTTATCTAAGACATGTAGATAAATATATAGGCTATAGATAGATAAGATAATATTCACTATGCTCAAGATAAGATAATATTATCTATGATCAAGATAATATAAGATACAATAAGATATATATAGGGGGTGATAAAAAAATCTCTGTTGGGCCCCCTAGATAGATAGAGGGGTCCCTAATAGATAAAAGGGCTATATCCCATATCTATATAGGTAGGTAGGTAGGAAAACCTACACAACTCTCTATAGTTTATAGTTAGTCAGGAGTCACCACTCTATATATATCTAAACTTGGTTTAGAATCTATACAACCATCATTACAGAGATCGATTTCCTAACCAATAATTTTCTTCTCATCTAGGGAGAGGGGAAAAATCACAACCTATTATCTCTATATAGACTATGGCTCAACCCTTAATGACTAAATAACTAGTTGATTATTTCATTATAGTAATCTAAATACCACTTTATAGATCGAGTGTTGACTCTCTCTATATAGGGTACCCCATCCCCCTATTATTCTCTATGAGATAATATAGATTAGGTATGGATAGGGGGATGACTATATATATCCCTCGATATGTACCCTCTATATCACTATGGTAGGTCTATCCCCCTCTCTAGATAGTTGTTCTATGTTTACCCCAATCTAGACTCTTGTGTCATCACTACTTGAGATAATCTATTCTATCTAATCTAACTAATGAATCTTAACTCTTTGATTGCCCCATAAATATAGCTATACTAGATAACTATTGATCATGAGTTAGGCATCCACCTTATAGATATGTGGGTTTAAGTTCCTCAAATAATAGGGATGAGACCCTATTTGAATATCATCGAGGTCCATACAACTATCCCATCAACTTGATTTGATCTGATCTAATATAGGGAACCCTCAACTTGATCTAATCTAGGGAAGGGATGATCCCAATCCAATAATTTAATATATAGGATTAGGATAATGGTTAGGTCAATATATAGGTGGGGCCCTCTAGTGGTCAAGCCTTAACCTAAATTCCCTATATCTTTTATATAGGTGGGGCCCTCTAGTGGTTGAGCCTTAACTTGAGTACCATATATTTGATCTATAGGCAAGTCCCTCTAGTGTTCAAGATAGAGATATCCTCCCAATCCTATATAGTTGAGTTAGATAGAGTTTATTTTAGTTTAGTTTAGTTTATATAGAGTAGGGAGAGGGGAGGGCCAAAGAAATTCTATATTAGCAGGAGCGGGGAAGATCCCTCCCCTAGGCCCTATCTATCTGGGTTAGATCAAATCTATATAAGGGGATTGGGGCCTCTATATAAACTAAACTAAAATATAACTAACTCTAAACTCTCAATTCAATTCCCCATAGATAATATAGACTTTTTCTCTATATAATGACACCCCCTCTATCTCTATCTATCATAGTGGATAGAATATATATATCTATGGGTACCAATGCCAACTAAACTCTATCTCTATCTCTATACAACACTCTCCCAACTCCAATTGGACATATGGGGGGAGGATTGAGCATAGAGAACCACTACCAAATAGATATATGGGCTTCCCATATCTATCTATATAGGGGAAATTGAGGATCCTGATGAAGGAGAACCATATCCTCACTCTCCCAACCCTATCTATCTATATGGGTTTGAGGGCCCCTATCTATGAAAATACACTCTATAGGGTAGAGATATAAGTATTGATCACCAATTAATGGGTGTCTCTCAATGGCTTGATTCTCCAAGGATAGAATATATTATGTGCTAAAGGTAGTAAATGCCCATTCTCTATATATGTCAATGAATGTGCCCTAGATATATAGGGTGCTTGACCATATACCAATTAGATTTAGGGGACTTGATTAAAGGTGGGTTGGTCATCAACTACATGTGACAAAGGTCATGGGACCCACTTTTCCCTATTTATATATGGGGGATGGCCCCCCATATATTATAGATAGATGGTGACTATAGGTGACCAACTGCAGGTGATGGATCGTGTGATGGATAATGATGATAATAACTACTTAACTATATAGATAGGGATGAAACTTACTCAATCTATTATATAAATTTATATAGGGAGATAAAGAGGAATGGCATTTTTGTATGCTAGGAGATAATTTATTGAACATGCATGGACTATGGGGATATACCCTTCTCATGATATGATAGAAATCTAGGATTGATGACCCACCTAAGATAATATTTTTACAACCTTTAGAAGTCAAACCTAATTTATAATCTATAGTAAATCACCACACCTATACACATATATACATCATCCCATATTTTGTTATAGATGGAAAAAAATAGCATTTGGCAATTCACCGCATATATATAGGGCAATCTCCCTATCCTTATCCCCCTCTCCCTTATCCCAGATATATATAGGGGGTGTTCTTTATATATATTATATGATTAACTAGAGATTTAGATAGAGTTTAAGTTATATATATAGGGCCACCCTATAGATAGATAGGTCTCCCTCCCCTTCTATATATAATAGAATAGAATATGTATGGGATAGATAGGGCTTAGGGGGAGGGGAAGATATATATATATATATATGGGTGTGTGTGTGTGTGTGTGTGTGTGTGTGTGTGTGTAAGATATACATATATATATATATATATATATATATATATATATATATATGTATGTATATATATATATATATATGTATGTATATATATATATATGTATGTATGTATGTATGTATATATATATATATATATATATATATATATATGGCCTATCCCTATATATTATAGGATGAGGATAGTGATCCTAGATGGATGCCCACACACACACACACACACACACACACATATAGAGAGAGAGAGGTCTTACCCCTTGCCAGATAGATAGGGATCTCCCTACTCCCCCATTGTTTTAGTCAAGTCCCTATCTACATATATCCAATCCCCACCCCTATCTATATATATCTAATTAATATCTATCCATCCAGATAGATAGTTAGGGCCACCCACATCTAGAATCAATCTCTATAGATGGGAAAAGAGATCTAGATGGGGGCACATATATCTATTATATCCACTATATATAGAGGGTTTCCAAAGAACTATATACAACAAAAAAGTATATATATAGTCAAGAAGGGGGATTGTATCTTTTATTTTGATGATAAGGCACCCAGATAATATATAAGTGACCCAATCTAGATATATTCTATATGGAGGTGGGTGCCTATATAGATATAGGATAGGGGCGTATACATAAATGACCTCAATCTCCTATCCTTATCAGTCAAGTACCCCTAACATAGAGGGTTCACTATCGCTCACCCCATTTATAGATTATAGATAGGAGGTTTCCATATCTATATCTATACAGAGGTGACTCTTTATGGTCTAGTTCAACATAATAAAGGCCATCTATATAGAGAGTTAACTCCTATATATATAGAGGCCATCTATAATCTCCTATATATAGAGAAGGGTGAGGGGTTCCCCCATCTATATATATTAATGATAGATATTGGCCCCCCTCTCCCCTCTCCCCTCTCTATATATATGGGATGGGATGGGATGGGATTAGATTAGAGTGATAGACAATGGTCTCCCCCCCTCTCTCGCTATATATATATATATATATATATATATATATATAATATGGAGATATGGGATACTCCCTAACTCTATATATGGGGTGCCTACTATACTCAATTGATTGATCTCTTGATCCTCTATAGAATCTATATGGGCCCTATTTAGTTGATAATAATATAACATTAGCTTAATTTGGTTGATAAGATTTTGGGATAGTGCTCACTCCCAACTCACGATTTAATCCCCATGCTTGGACCATTATCCCTATCCTATTCTGATCTAAAACTCAAAATTTTTGGTTGAAAGATATTTCAAGAACACATAAATAATAATGCTATCTTTGAGAAAAGATGTTTTATTGCTCACAAAATTACAGATACAAACATATGCCTATCTCTGGAAAGAGATGTTTGATCTCCTTCTTGGGTTACATCTTTAATTATAACTATTTTGAAGGTAAGATGAGGATGTGTAAGTTCACCAATCTTAAGAGAGATGAAGTGGTTTTAATTCCATGATTTACAACAACATAGAATTCCAAAAATTATTATTTTTAGAAACATTCTATTTTTAAATTGCACTATTAAAATTAAAATTTAGGGCACTCTATTGGTTTTTTAGGGGTAAAAACCCATTAATACTATCTCCATGCCATCTCATCATGTTCTTATTATTCTTATATTTCTAATGGTTCAAATGAGGATTCAAATGGAGATATGGTTCAAAACTTATGGCTCCCAGAAGTTCTTCCAAAAAATAGGGTAGTACCGTCACCCAAATTTGTCACTTGAAGTGTTGATCAGATCATATTATTTAGCTTTAGGGGTGGAGGGGTAGCCTATCCTATATATATACATATATAGGTTCCCTCACCATATATATCTATATGCCTTAGTCTACACTTGATCCATCGATTGAGGCCCTATACTTCTATCTAGGGAGAGAAACCCTATATAGTTAGATGGAGATGACCTAAGATAGATCTATTTCTTCCACTATCTATAGAATGGGGTGTTAGGGTCCCATATAGATAGAGGGATAGGAGGTCCAAACTAGTCCCCATCTATATATAGTGTATATAGATAGTTTTAGGACCAATCGATACTTGTTTGACTCCCTAAGGGCCCAACCCCCAACTTTAGAGCCCTATATAGATCTAGGGTAGTTGAATTTCATCTATATATTTATAGAGAGGAGTAGGTAGACCTTGTATATGCCATTCCCTCTAGTCTATAGTCACCTTCCATCTATATCATATAGATCAAGGAGGAAGAGGAGGCTATTTATCTATCTAGGATCCCTATAGTTCTATCTGGGGAGGTTGAGGCCTATAGAGAGATAGGGGTCCAATGACATGTTGACCATTTTTGCCCAATAGGGAAAAAAATTGGTCACCTTATTCCCCTACTATTTAAGGCCAATTCATTTTTTGATTTTGCACAAGTCCAAGAGTTTCTATGGAATCTACAGGTGAAATCCTTGGTAGATGAGAGGTAAGGTTTCAAAATTTTGGCTTAAAGTAGGCGAAGATGAATTTTTTGGACTTTTTTCTGAAGGAATTCCTTCAGACAAAAGGCTCAAAGAAATTTGGAGGCAGGAAAGGGCCCGAGAAAATCAAAGCATCAATTCTCATGAACTTTTTGTCCATGGGGAAAAAGTTTGAAACAAAAGGGAAGGGACCAAAGGAATTCAGGGAGGCCATGCCAAGGAGCCCGATAAGAATTCTCACAGACTTTTGTCTATGGGAAAATGTCTACAAACAAAATCCCGTGTAAAATGTCCAAAACAAAGTCTACAAAGCATAAAATCCCATAGAAGGGACCCGATGGACTTTTTCCAAGGACGATGATGTCCTGAAAGCCATCAAATATAAGGAAGAAAATTAGACGTTGGTTTTCAAAGTGATGACGGCCACATGAATGCCAAATTTCATATAGTGAAATAGCCATTTGCTTTCAAACTAAAAGGATGCCAACCATGGAAAAGGCCCAAAAATGCAGCTACTCACTAGAAGATCACCACCGAGGGCTGAAGGAGCCAGAAGAGATAAAATAGGGAAAAGACAAAGTGCCAAGCAAGGAGCAGGCAAATAGTCCAAGTGGCAAAGGGAAGTGCTGATTTGAAAAGTTACTCTAGCAAGTGAAACAGTGGCTACGAATTAACCATTAGAAGATGTGAATGGCCAATTGTGCGACCCTTTTTTTTCTTCAATTCATAGTTATGAGCAGACAAACTACATAGGTGCCTTCAAGAAGCAATCTTAGTTAATGAAAAAATAGTGCGGCCATGTCAAGAAATGCCTGAAGTCAAAGCCAGGGCCGACATAGCATTTATGTTGAAGCAACATGCTCTTCCCAATGCTTGTAAGGCACATGGGTCACTTGTAAAAGGGCACCAAAAGGCCTCCTTTCTTCTCCTATATATTGAATACTTGTCATTTTTGTAATCATCTTCCATATTTGTAAGGCGTAGCCCTGGCAAAATTTCCCCTGAATCAATAAACGCATTTTTTACCTCTATCTTGGATAGATATTTTTGTGTATGTCTTGAGTGTTAGTTTGTGTTTAGTCATTGTTTCTTGATGCTTTCACAGGTCCAACACCAACATATCTGTTGTCTATAAGGTGCCATTTCTGGAGCCAACAAGGAGAGCTATATTTGTAAGTGTAGAAATAGAAGAAATTACTTATAGTGTGCGTTTCACAGCACCTTCGTGAATCTCTATTTTTTATATTTTCCATTAAATCCTCTTTGCCAAGTTTCTTGCAGCTTGGTCCTTCTACCAAGTCTGAAGCGTATGTATGTATTTGTCTGATTTTAAGTGTGAATGTGAGAAGGCCATTTTTATTTTAGTGCATCACCTCTTTAGAGTAGATTTGTTTTCTTGCAATCTTTCTCCCTTTTCATCCCCCCACATTATATATATATATATATATGTATGTATGTATGTATGTATGTATGTATGTATGTATATATATATATATATATATATATATATATATATATATATACATATATACATATATATATATATATATATATATATATATGTTAGCACTTGCTGAAATGAATATGATGCATCAAAGGGAGCTAGCCCTTACCTAGAGACTCTCCCCTCCAGCTTTGTCGGTCCCATAGGTGAGAGGGGAGTTTCCATAGTTGTGTGAAGAAGGCAGGAGCTCAGCCTCCTGCCAAGGGTGCAATCTTCTACATCAACATGACCTCTACTAGTGCATTTAGGCTCTTAACCTCTCGACTAGGGCCCCTTATCTAAACTATGGGCCACTCCCCCACCTAAACCACTCTATATTTGATTATTTGGAAAGGAGACCAAGGACTCTCTCTAGTTCCCCTCCCTTCCCTCCGTCTTTCTATATATGGGGAGTTAGTTGAGGGGCCCAAGATAGAGTTTTTTTAGACCTCCCCCCATCTCTCTATATATGGGGAGTTAGATAGGTTTAGTTGAGGGGCCAAGATAGATTTTTTTTGGCCCTACCCCTATATATAAACTAAACTAAAATATATGGGATATGGTCCCATAGACATAGTGATAGAGGGTGGGGGCACTCCATAGTTCTATTTGGGGTTGGCCTAACCCACTAGAATGGTATGACTTGATCCAGATTTTGTAAACCAAAATATTATTAGAATTCTAGGTTGGGGGCTAGACTAAATGATAAATCATAGAATGGGATCACCAAAGATAGTATATGTTTTAATTTAGGGAGGGTAGATGGGTAGATCCATCCAGTGAATAGTTCTATTGCATATAAATCAATAAGCACCTTCCTTGCTGCACCTGCCTACTCCTATATATTTGGAGATAGTCTGATTACCTATATATACAACAATTCTCATATATAGTACACACATTATGATCTGATTGATTCTCTTCTCCCTATATATATATATATAATCACACCATATGATATTTATATAATATAGAAGCCACCCCCTCTATATGTATATATCTTATCAATCCACTACCCATGGTCTAGAGAAAAGAGTTACATATAGAGTTCCACCTTATAGATAAGATTATATTCGCTATAGTCAAGATAAGATATATAGGGAGGGCCCCTCAACTAACTCTATTTAACTCCATCCCATCTGATCCAGATCTAATCCCATCCCATATATATAGAGAGGGGAGAGGGGATCTATCTAGTGGGTTGAGGTGGCTAGAGGGATAGATAGGGCTTGGGGGGCCCAACTATATATATATTTTTTTTGTAACCATCTAAAGTGCCTATATATATATGGGAGTTAGTTTAAATAGAAAGGGGATATATATTTTTGCTACAAGATATATTTGGGGCATACTATTTAGATAGAGATAAAGTCTATATTATGGGGCATTGACACCCCTATAGATATATATGACTATTATATAATGGATAGAGTGGCACCCCATAGAGATCCATATAGAGTTGAGTTTAATTGGGGCCCCAAGCCATATACATTGAGTTGAGTTGAGTTTAATGGGGCCAAGACCTAAGACATATAAGTTGAGTTGATTTAAGTTTATCATGATTCTATATTCTATTCACTATGATAGATAGAGATAGAGGGGGTGGCATGGTCTAGATTAACTATGTCTATAGGGATCCCCACCCCACCTATTGATTGGGATTGGGATTGCTCAATAGAGTTCCCCACATAGTTATAGGGTTCTTCACCCCCTCTATATATGAGATATATAGGGCCTATCAAATGAGAGACTAAAGGAAAGGAAAAGGCCCTCTATCAGGCCCTTATATAGGTATATACTCTTATCTTATTAGGCCATACATAGGTGCGCTTCTCAAATAAATTAATTTCTACACTCTATATTAGTTTCTCCCCCAACCCTAACTATTGATGGAACGGCCCCAGCATCTCATCTATATAGCTGAGAGCCCCATAGTTTGGATAGGGGGTACCACCTATAGTTATTTCCCTTAAGAGGCTGAGCCATGTATAGATAAATAGGGGCTAATACTTCTATATAGAGTATAATTGATGGCCCTTTCCCTCCTCTAAGATATATATAGGGGGCCTCTCCCCTCTCCCTCTCTATGTATGGGGATGGGGCCAATGCCAATTCTAAAGAAACTCTATCTCTATATCTAATGGGAATGGGGTCGAGCCATAAATAATCCATTATATAGAGTTAAATTAAGGGTCCTCTCCCATCTCTATTGAAACTAAACTAAACTAAACTCTATGGGATATGGGAGCCATATAGATAGAAATTATTTAAACTCAAATATAGTCATATAAGTGGGTGGTGATTGGATAAATATATAGGGGCTATGAGATATGGGGTAGGGCTCACCAATCTATCTAGTAGAGTCTAATACAATAGAGTGGTATATTTTATACACACACACACACACACACACACACACACACACACACACACACACACACACACACACACACACACACACACACACACACACACACACACACACACACACACACACGCACACACACACACACACACACACACATGTGTGTGTGTGTAGGGCTAGAAGAGTGTGCCCAATAAAGTAGAGCCATATGGGTAGATAATATACCCATTTGGGATTAGGGAGTGATATGAAATCTTACATATCATGTAGGACCAAACTCAGAGATAGGTCATTAGTGAGTGCATTGTGAGTGAGTGTTGGAAGGCCCTTATATATATCTAGAGTGATGGAAAGAATGTGGAGTATAACATGGAAAGAGATATTGATCTAAAACTCAAAATTTATGGTTGATAAATATCTCAATAGCATATAAATAACATAGTAACATTGAATTCTCTAAGAAGAGATGTAGTATTACTCAAGATCGCAATACAAATATAAGCTTATCTCTGGGAAGAGATGTCTGTCTTCACATTTTGGGTTACCTCTTCATTTATACACAATTTGAAAGCATGGGGAGGATTTGGAAGGTCACCAATATATAGGGAGATGAAGTGGTTCAACTTCCAATATTTAAAACAATACAAAATTTGAGGAATTACTATTTTTAAAAACTTACTATTTTTAGACTACACTACTAAAATTGAAATTTGAGGCACTTCCATTGGGTTTTTAGGGTTCAAAATTCATTGAGAAAATATCATGCCATTTCAAGACATTCTCCTCATTCTTATATTTCCAATGGTTCAAATTGTGAGTCAATTAGAGCTACGGTGCAAAAGTTATGGCTCCTAGAAGTTTCGTCATCAATTGGGGTGGAACTGTCACCCGAATTATCACCTAAATTGGTGCTTGGACCAGATATGGGAAAGGAATAGACTCTAGATTTAATTCCATCAGTGAGAATGGGTGGCTTTGGGTAAATCAAAGGAGTATTTATTTTTGATTTCTCATGATCTAGTATTCCCTCGTGATGGAGTACTCATTTTCTATCCTTATATATCTATCTAGATGCTTTCCTAATTTGGGTGTATAGTATATTTACTCACCTCATGATGGAAGAGTACTAATTTTGTGTATTCATGATGGACCTAAGGCCCCTCCCAACCCCAAAAAATAGGATGGAGGATGGCCCCAATCCTAACTACTATCAGGTCAAGTCAGGTCAAGGTGAGTCATTCACCTTATCTCATCTTTTATTGGTGGTATCTTTGTACTACCTAAATGGGCATAGGGGTGCCCTCTCTATTT
>JARHVA010000219.1:4380000-4625000 GCA_037957365.1 Torreya grandis | reverse complement strand
CACATGACCATAGGAATAAATTTTGGGAGCTTAAAGAGCTCCAAGGATGTGGGGGGCATAATTTTCATATTCTCCACATGTGAGTGGAATATTCCTTGTATTCCTAATTTCTATGTATTCCATATTTCATGGAGTTAGTTATTATATGCCTTTTCCCATGTTGACTTCATTGTTTTGAGGAAGCTAGTTATTTTTTGGAAAAGGGAACTCATTCCTTGTTGAGTGGAGTTGGTTGAGATCATATGTTCATGGGAAAATGTGCCTTTAGAAGGTGGAGAAGATGAATATGGATAATTTATCCTTGTGAGGGATTTTAGATAGGCTTGATGAGGTAGAAAAAGGTTGTCACATGTTGGATAATGATTATCTTGGATAAGCATTGCACATTGCATCCTACTTTTGTGGATTTTCTTCATTTTATTATATATAGGGTGTGGTGTGGGCTTTAGAGGTTGATGGTTTATTTGTAGGGTGTGGATTTGAGGATCAGAGTCAAAGTGCAGGGGTTTTATAAAGTGGAGGTGTTAATTACAAGGTTCATGTTTAACAACTTGTGAGATACAACATTATGCAGCTGTAGGTGAAAGTCTAGTTTTTGTGTAGCACCTTCTACATGAGATTTTTATATCTTTGTGAGATTTCATTATAATCTTATTTTAGATTACTAATTTATTTGAGAACTTTCATTGGTGGTTGTAGCCCACATTGGGTGAACCACATTAGATCTATGTTATCTATGTTATTTTTATATTGCTCTCTTTTATGCTTTCATATTAATGGTGAATTAAGGAATATTTATGTTATGCATTTTATTTCATAGATTCAGATATGATTCATGGTAATAGTGTATCTAGATTTAGAAGTGTTTTATTCCTAACAACTAGTATTAGAGCCATTGGTTGTATGTTTTGCTGAAGTGGTAAATCACAAGAAGGTTATTAGCTTGAGTGGGAGCTATGGGAGAAGAGATCAGATTTAGAGTTAAGAATTTTGATGGTAAGAATTTTAGTTTATGGAAAATGTAGATGGAAGATTACATATATCATTAGGAACTTCAACTCCCCTTGGAGGGGAAAGGAGGATAACCTATAAGTATGAGTGATGTAGATTGGACATTACTTAACAGGAAGGCATTAGGAGTCATATAGTTATGCCTTACATCTTATATTGCATTTAACATTGTAGATCAGATATCTACAAAGGATCTCATGGATAAACTTAGGAAGTTATATGAGAAGCTTTCAGCTTCTAATAAAAAATTTCTTATGAAAAGATTGTTTAACATGAAAATGTCTAAGAATGGTTCAATTTCTAATCATCCTAATGATTTTAATATGGTTTTAAGTATGTTCACTTTAGTTGGAATTAAGTTTGATGATGAAGCTATATATTTGATAATTTTATGTTCTTTGGCTAATAGTTGGGATAGTTTGGTTATGGCTGTAAGTAATGCAGTCCCTACCAAGGGAAGCTTGAATTTTAAGGATGTTGTAGGAGTGATCCTTAGTGAGGAGATGCAAAGGAAAAATACTGGTAAATCATCTTCAAGAAATGATTTATCCATTAATACTAAAGGAAATAAAAAGGACAAGATCAAAGGCAATTGAGGAAAGTAAAAGGGTAGATCTAAGTCCACATCTAGATCCAAGATGATATGATGGCATTGTGGGAAGAGTGGACACTCAAAGAAGGATTGTTGGTCACTTTGGGATAAGAATGCCAATAAGGAGGAAATTAATGAGTTAAATGTGAAATCAAGTAAATCATGTCAAGATGCCTTAATTCTTTCTATGGATAGTTTTTCTGAATCTTGGGTATTAGATTCAGGGGCTTCTTTTCATGCCACCCCACATAGGCATTATTTTATTGATTATGTTCAAGAGAATCTAGGACATGTATATCTTGGTGATGATGAACCATGTGAGATAATAGGGAAAGGCTGTGTTCATGTTAAGATGTAAAATAGGAACACATGAATCTGTAAGGATGTTAGACACGTGCACGTGTTGAGATGGATTTTGGTTTTAATGGGACAATTAGGTAGTGAAGGATGTTTTGTATTATTTACTTCACATTCTTGGAAAGTTACCAAAGGTGCTCTTGTGATGTTGAGAGGTAATAAATTTGGTACTTTGTATTTGACTAGTAGTGTTAATTCTATTGATTTAGTTATTACAGGTGGAGATGCAACTATGTGGTACTATAAGCTCGATCATATGAGCCATAAGGGAATGCAGATCTTAAAATATAAGTTGATTAGATTAAAAGATCTATATCTAAACTTTTGTGAGAATTATGTGTATGGGAAATAGAAGTGGGTTAAGTTCCTAAAGGTTGGGCCAACAAAAAAGATCATAAGTTAGATCTAATATACTCAGATGTATGGGGACCAACTCATGTATCTTCTATTGATGGATCCAATTATTATGTTAATTTTATAGATGATGCAACTATAAAAGTTTTGGTTTATTGCATTAAAAATAAATATGACGTATTTGACACATTTAAGAAGTGGAAAGCCTTGGCTAAGAATGAAATAGGTCTGAAGTTGAAATGTCATAGATCAAATAATGGAGGTGAGTATTGTAGTAATGATTTTTTTGATTATTATTCTAACAATGGAATCCATAGGCAAAGGATGGCTCTAAGAACTCCACAATAGAATGGGGTATCTAAAAGGATGAATAGAACAATAATGGAACATGCTAGGAGCATAAGGTTACATGCAGGGTTACTTTTATAGTTTTGGGCAAAAGCAGTTAGCATGACATTATATTTGATTAACAGAGGACCTTCTATGTCTTTGGATGGAGGCATTCCAAAATAAGCTTGTTCTGGTAAGAATGTTGATTATTATTTTGTTAGAGTCTTTAGATGTGAAGCATTTATTATAATCAAAAAAGAGGATAGGACTAAGCTAGAGGCTAAATAAGAGAAATGCACATTTGTTATTTATGGTGAGGATGGATTTGGTTTCCATTTATGGAGCATTAAAGATAGGAAAATATTTTAGTCTAGAGATGTAGCCTTTAATGAAAAATTCATGCATAAGGATCAGTTATAGGAACATGATCAAGAACAAAAAGAGTACATAGTATTAGATGACATTATGGATGACAAAGTATTCAAGGATTCAATTTAGGAACCTTATACACAAGGACCCCAAACTCCTATGGTAAGAAGGTCTTCTAGGGTAAGAAAAGCACCTGAATATTTTCTCCTTCTTTGAATTATTTATTACTCACTGACAATGGAGATCCAGAGTGTTATGAGGAAGAAATATAGGTAGATTCCAAGTTGAGATGGGAAAAAGCCATGGATGAAGAGCCTAGATATCTCATAGAGAAATAAAAATGGGATTTGGTTAGGCTACCCAAGGGCAAGAATGCAATGCCAAATAAGTGGATCTTCAAAATCAAAGAAGAGGATGAAGGGAGAAAATACTATAAGGCCAGGATGGTGGTCAAGGGGTTTGAAAAAAATAAAGTATTGATTTTAATGAGATTCTCTTCTGTTGTAAAACTGACTTCTATTAGGATTGTTCTTGGTTTAGTTTCAGTTGAGGATTTGTACTTAGATTAGTTAGATATGAAAACTAATTTTCTTCATGGTGATTTGGATGAAGAGTTATATATGAAGTAGCCATAGGGTTATGAGGTCAAAGGGAAAGAAAACTATGTGTGCAGACTAAAGAAGAGCTTGTATGGCTTGAAACAAGCTCCTTAGAAATGGTATAAGAAATTTGATTATTTTATTTTGGAACAAGAATATCAAAGGTGTCATTTTGACCGTTGCATATACATCAAACATTTTGATGATGGTTCTTTTATTATATTATGCTTGTATGTCGAAGACATGTTAGTTGTAGGGAAGAACATACATCATATTCATATGCTCAAGAAATAACTTAGTGACTCCTTTTTAATGAAGGATTTGGGTGTTGCAAAGCAAATCCTTGGTATGAGGATTTCTCATGATAGGAAGGAGAGGAAATTGATCTTATCCCAATCAGATAATGTGAATAAAGTCTTGAAAAGGTTTAGCATGTTGGATGTTAAATATGTTGGTACTCCTTTGGTAGGATACTTTCCATTATCAAAGGAGTAATATCCCAAGATAGAATCTGAAAATCTTAAGATGTCCAAGGTACCATACTCATCAATAGTTGGTAGCTTGATGTATGCTATGGTTTGCACAAGGCTTGATATTTCCCAAGTATTGGGAGTTGTGAGCAGGTATATGAGTGATCTAGGTTATGAACATTGGTAGGTAGTGAAATGGATTCTTTAGTAATTGAGAGGAACCATTGATTTTTCATTATGTTATAGTGGAACAGATACCACTTTTCATGGTTATTTAAACTTGGATATGGTAGGGGATATTTATAGTAGGATAAGTATGCCATGATATATATTTACTATTAGAAATATAGTAGTTAGTTGGATTTATAGGATACAGAAGGTTGTGGCTTTGTCAACCATAGAGGTAGACTATGTTGCTTCCATAGAGGCTAGAAAGGAGATGATTTAGTTACAAGAGTTGTTTCAAGAGTTGGGGCATGAACAAGAAGTTGGGATACTACATAGTGATAGTCAAACTATTATTCATTTGGTAAAGAACTCTATTTTCCACTCAAGGATGAAACACATTTAGTTATGTTATCACTTCATAAAGATAGCTTTGGAGGAGAACTTGGTGAAGCTAGAGAAGATTCATACTAGCCAGCATCCTATGGATATGATGACCAAGGTGGTCACATTGGATAATTTGAGACTATCTTTAGATTTGGTTGGCCTTAGGAGTCATGGAGTAGTGATAGATTTTGTTCAGGAGAAAAAATCTCCAAGTGGGAGATTATTGAGTGTAGATCCCTTTGGGGCTTTCACATGACCATAGAAATAAATTTTGGGGGCTTAAAGAGCTCTAAGGATGTGGAGGATGTAATTTTCATGTTCTCCACATGTGAGTGGAATATTCCTTGTATTCCTAATTTCTATGTATTCCATATTTCATGGAGTTAGTTATTATATGCCTTTTCCTATGTTGACTTCCTTGTTTTGAGAAAGCTAGTTGTTTTTTGGAAAAGGGGAATCCTTCCTTGTTGAGTGGAGTCAATTGAGATCACATGTTCATGGAAAAATGTGCCCTTAAAAGGTGGAAAAGATGAATATGGAAAATTTCTCCTTTGGAGAGCTTTTAGATAGGCTTGATGAGGTGGAAAAAGGTTGTCACATATTGGAAAATGCTTATCTTGGATAAGCCTTCCATATTTGGTCCTCCTTTTATGGATTTTACTCATTTTATTATATATACAGGGTGTGTTGTGGCTTTTAAAGGTTGATGGTTTATTTTGTAGGGTGTGGCTTTGAGGATCACATTCAAAGTGTAGGTGTTCATTACAAGGTTCAAGTTTAGAAACTTTTGAGATACCACATTGTGCAGGTGTAGATGAAAGTGAAATTTTTGTGCAACACTTTCTACAAGAGATTTTTCTACCTCTGTGAGAGTTCATTATTATCTTGTTTTAGATTACTAATTTATTTGAGCACTTTCATTGGTGGATATAGCCCACATTGGGTGAACCACGTTAGATCTAGGTTATTTTTATCGTGCTCTCATTTATGCTTTCATATTAATGGTGAATTAAGGAATGTTTCCATGATTTTTTTTATTTAATATATTTGGATATATTTTATGGTAATAGTATATCTAGATTTAGAGATGTTTTATTCCTAAAAATTGGTATCAGATCCATTAGTTATATGTTTTGCTGAAGTGGTAAATCATAGGAACGCTATTAGCTTGAGTGGGAGCTATGGGAAAAGAGATCAGATTCAGAGTTGAGAATTTTGATGGTAATAATTTTGTTTTGTGGAAAATGTAGATGGAAGATTACCTATATCATAGGGAACTTCAACTTTCCTTAGAGGGGAAATGAGGAAAACCTATAAGTATGAGTGATGTAGATTTGACATTACTTGATTGGAAGGCATTAGGAGCCATACGGTTATGCCTTACATCCTATGTTGCATTTAACATTGTAGATCAAATATATACAACATATTTCATGGATAAACTTCGTAATTTATATGAGAAACCTTTAGCTTGTAATAAAAAATTTCTTATGAAAAGATTATTTAACATGAAAATGTCTAACAATGGTTCAATTGCTAATCATCTTAATGATTTTAATATAGTTTTAAGTATGCTCACTTCAGTTTGAATTAAGTTTTATGATGAATTCAGAGATTTTTTATTCTTATGTTATTTACCTGATAATTTAGATAGTTTGGTTATGGATGTAAGCAATGTGGTCCCTATCAAGGGAATCTTGAATTTTGAGGATGTTGTAGGTGTGATCCTTAATGAGGAGTTGCAAAGGAAAAGCACTAGTGAATCATATTTAGGTAATGATTTTTTCATTAATAATAGATGGATACAAAAGGATAAGAGCAAAGGCAACCAAGGAAAGTCAAAAGGTATATCTAAGTCCAGATGTAGATCCAAGATTATATGTTGGCATTGTGGGAAGAGTGGACACTCAAAGAAGGATTTTTGGTCACTTCAGGATAAGAATACCAATAAGGAGGAAATGAATGAGGTAAATGTGACATCAGGTAAATCATGTCAAGATGCCTTAATTATTTCTATGGATAGTTTTTTTGAGTTTTGGGCATTAGATTTAGGGGCTTCTTTTCATGCCACCCCACATAGGCATTATTTTATTGATTATGTTGAAGAGAATATAGGGCATGTATATCTTGGTGATGATGAGCCATGTGAGATAATAGGTAAGGGTTGTGTTTAGGTTAAGATGAAAAATAGGAACACATGGATCCTTAAGGATATTAGACACGTGTCTATGTTGAGACAAAATTTGGTTTTAGTGGGGCAATTGGGTAGTGAGGGATGTTCAATATTATTTACTATAGATTATTATAAACTTACCAAAGGTGCTCTTATGATGTCAAGAGGTAATAAATTTGGTACTTTATATTTGATTAGTATTTTTTATTCTATTGATTTAGTTATTAGAGATGGAGATGCAACTATGTGGCACTACAAGCTTGATCATAAGATCCATAAGGGCATGCAGATCTTAAAAATAAGTTACCTGGATTAAAAGATCTATATCTAGACTTCTATGAGAATTGTGTGTATAGGAAACAAAAGTGGGTTAAGTTCCTGAAGGTTGCACTCACAAAGAAAGATCACAAGTTATATTTGGTAAATTCAGATGAATGGGGACTAGCTTAGGTATATTTTATTAGTAGATCCAATTATTATGTTACTTTTATAGATGATGCAACTAGAAAAGTTTGGGTTTATTGCATTCAAAATAAATTTGATGTATTTGACACTTTTAAGAAGTGGAAAGCCTTGGTTGAGAATGAAACATGTCTCAAGTTGAAATGTCTCAGATTAGATAATGGAGGTGAGTATTATAGTAATGCTTTCTTTGATTATTATTCTAACAATGGAATCCATAGGCAAAGGATTGTTTGAGGAAATCCATAGTATAATGGGGTATCTAAAAGGATAAATAGAACAATAATAAAACATGTTAGGAACATGAGGTTACATACAAGGTTGCCTTTATAGTTTTGGATAGAAGTAGTTAGCATGGTAGTATATATGATTAATAGAGGACCTTATATGCCTTTGGATGGAGGAATTATAAAAAAAAGCTTGGTTTGGTAAGAATGTTGATTATTCTTTTATTAGAGTCTTTGGATGTGAAGCATTTGCTCTCATCAAGAAAGAGGATAGGACCAAGCTAGAGGCTAAATCAGAGAAATTCACATTTGTTTCTTATGGTGAGGATGACTTTGGTTTATATTTGTGGAGAATTAAAGACAGGAAAATATTTTGGTCTAGAGATGTAGTCTTTAATGAAAAAGTCATGCATAAGGATTAGTTACATGAACATGATCAAAAATTAGAAAGAGTACATAGTATTAGATGACATTGTGAATGGTAAAGTATCCAAGGATTTAGTTTAGGAACCTTCTACATAAGGATCCCAAATTCCTATGGTAAGAAGGTCTTCTAGGGTCAAAAAATCACCTTAACATTTTTCTCCTTTGAATTATTTATTATCACTGATAATGGAGAGACATAGTGTTATGTGGAAGTAATGTAGGTAGATTCCAAGTTGAGATGGGAACAAGCCATGGATGAAGATCATAGATCTCTCATGAATAACAAAATGTGGGATTTGGTTAGGCTACCCAAAGTCAAGATTGCATTGCTAAACAAGTAGATCTTTAGAATCAAAGAAGAGGATGAAGGGAGATAATGATATAAGGCTAGGATGGTGGTCTAGGCGTTTGCACAAAAATTAGGTATTGATTTTGATGAGATTTTATCTCCTATTGTAAAAATGACTTCTATTAGGACTGTTCTTGGTTTAATTGTAGTTGAGGATTTGAACTTAGAATAGCTAGATGTGAAAACTACTTTTCTTCATGTTGATTTGGATGAAGAGTTATATATGAAGTATCCATAGGGTTATGAGGTCAAAGGGAAGGACAACTATGTGTGCAGACTAAAGAAGAGCTTGTATGGTCTGAAACAAACTCCACGACAATGGTAAAATAAATTTAATTATTTTATGTTGGAACAAGAATATCAAAGATGTCATTTTGACCATTGCATGTACATCAAACATTTTGATGGTGGTTCTTTTATTATATTATGCTTGTATGTTGATGACATATTAGTTGTAGGAAAGAACATACAACATATTCATATACTCAAGAAATAACTTAGTGACTCCTTTTATATGAAGGATTTGGGTGTTGCAAAGCAAATCCTTGGTATTATGATTTCTCATGACAAGAAGGAGAGGAAGGTGATCTTATCCCAATCAGAGTATGTGAAGAAAGTCTTGGAAAGGTTTATCATGTTGGATACTAAATATGTTGCTACTCCTTTGGCATGCCACTTTTGATTATCAAAGGAGCAATGTCCCAAGATAGAAGCTAAAAAATTTAAGATGTCTAAGGTACCATACTCACCAAATTTTGGTATTTTGATGTATGCCATGTTTTTTACTAGGCTAGATATTGCCCAAGCAGTGGGAGTTGTTAGCAGGTATATGAGTGATCTAGGTTATGAGTATTGGTAGGTAGTGAAATGGATTCCTTGATATTGGAAAAGAACCATTGATTTTATATTATGTTATGTTGGATTAGATACCACTTTGCATGGTTATGTGGACTCAGATATGGTAAGGGATATTGATAATATGAGAAGGATGAGAGGTTATATATTTACTATTGGAGATACAGTGATTAGTTAGATTTCTAAGATACAGAAGGTTGTGGCTTTGTCAACCATAGAGGTAGAGTATGTTACTACCATGGAGGCTATCAAGGAGATGATTTAGTTACAGTAGTTATTTCAAGAGTTGGGGTATGAGTAAGAGTTTGGGAGACTACATAGTGATAGTCAGAGTGTTATTCATTTGGCAAAGAACTCCACTTTCCACTCGAAGATGAAACATATTCAGTTATGTTATCACTTCATTAGGACAACTTTGGAGGAGAACTTGGTGAAGCTAGAGAATATTCATACTAGCCAAAATCTTGTGGATATGATGACCAAGTTGGTCACATTAGACAAGTTGAGACTATGTTTAGATTTAGTTGGTCTTAGGGGTCATGGAGTAGTGATAGATTTTGTCTCCAAGTGGGAGATTATTGAGTGTGGAGCCCTTTAGGGCTATCACATGACAATAGGAATAAATGTTGGGGGATTAAAGAGCTCCAAGGATGTGGGGGGAATAATTTTCATGTTCTCCACATGTGAGTGGAATATTTCTTGTATTCCTAATTTTATGTATTCTATATTTCATGGAGTTAGTTGTGTTATGCCTTTTCCCATGTTGACTTCCTTGTTTTAAGGAAGATAATTATTTTTTGGAAAAGGGAACTCCTTCCTTATTGAGTGGAGTTGGTTGAGATCACATGATCATAGGAAAATGTGTCCTTATAAGGTGGAAAATATGAATATGTAAAATTTCTTCTTGGGAGAGATTTTAGATAGGCTTGATGAGGTGAAAAAAGGTTGTCACATATTGGATAATGCTTATCTTGGATAAGAATTGCATATTTTCTCCTTCTTTTCTAGATTTTCTTCATTTTCTTAAATATATAGGGTGTGGTGTGGCATTTAGAGGTTGATGGTTTATTTTCAGGGTGTGGCTTTGAGGATCATAGTCAAAGTGTAGGTGTTTGGTAAAGTGCAGTGTTCATTACAAGGTTTAGATTTAGAAACTTGTGAGATACAACATTGTATAGGTGCAAGTGAAAGTGAAGTTTTTGTGCAGCACTTTCTACAAGAGAGTTTTCTATCTCTATGAGATTTCATTGTAATCTTGTTTTAAATTACTAATTTATTTGAGAAATTTCATTGGTGGATGTAACCCACATTGGGTGAACCACACCAGATATATGTTATTTTTATCTTGATTTCATTTATACTTTCATATTAATGGTGAATTAAGGAATGTTTTCATGATGCATTTTATTTCATAGCTTTATATCTAGTTTATGGTAATATTAGATCTGGATTTAGAAGTGTTTTATTTCCAACAAGTGGGAGATTGTTGAGTGTGGAACCCTTTAGGGCTATCACATGACCATATGAATAAATTTTGGGAGCCTAAAGAACCCCAAAGATGTGGGGGTGTAATTTTCATGTCCTCCACATGTAAGTGGGATATTCCTTATATTCCTAATTTCTATGTATTCCATATTTCATGGAGTTAGTTATTACATGCCTTTTCCCATGTTGACTTCCTTGTTTTGAGGAAGCTAGTTGTTTTTTTGAAAAGGGAACTCCTTCCTTGTTGAGTGGAGTTGGTTGTGATCACATGTTCATGGAAAAATGTGCCCTTAAAAGGTGGAGAAGATGAATATGGTGAATTTATCCTTGGGAGAGATTTTAGATAGGCTTGATGAGGTGGAAAATGGTTGTCACATGTTGGATAATGCTTATCTTAGATAAGCATTGCACGTTTGTTCCTCCTTTTGTGGATTTTATTCATTTTCTTATATATACAGGGTGTGGTGTGACCTTTATAGGTTGATGGTTTATTTTTTAGGGTGTGTCTTTGAGGATAAGAGTCAAAGTGTAGGTGTTCATTATAGGGTGTGGTTAGAAACTTGTGAGATATAACATTGTGCAGGTGTAGGTGAAAGTGTAGTTTTTGTGTAGCACTTTCTACAAGAGATTTTTCTATTTCTATGAGAATTAATGACAATCTTGTTTTAGATCAATGATTTATTTGATAACTTTCATTGGTGGATATATCCCACATTGGGTGAACCATGTTAGATCTGTGTTATTATTATCTTGATCTTGTTTATGCTTTCATATTAATGGTGAATTAAGGAATGTTCTATGATCATGTGACTTTTTGGCCCTTTATCTAAACTAAACTAAAAGATATCTAAACACACACACACACACACACACACACACACACACACACACACACACACACACACACACACACACACACACACACACACACACACACACACACACACACACACACACACACACACACACACACACACACACACACACACACACACACACACACCCACACATGTAAATATATAAGGGGGATCTCAACTGACTCTATCTAGTTCTAATCCCCATCCCCATCTATGTATAGAGGGAGAGGTAGAGGCCCTCCCCATATAGATATACTATATTATATAGAGAGGGGGGGAGGCCAAAAGTCTCTCTCTATATGTTCCCCATTATTATATATAGAGGGGGCCACCTTATATATCTATTCTAAACTCTATATATAGAGGGGGGGTTATGGGAAAGGCATATATATATATATATATATATATATATATATATATATATATATATATATATATATATATATATATATATATATATATATATATATATATATATTACCTTAGAGGGTTAGTGTATGGGATCATCCACATGGAATACATGGGGTAGATATATGGGAAAATGTTATGGGAAGATGGAAGAGATAGATGGCCAAATTAGATAGATGGGGCCATTTATCTCATCTATCTATATAGAGGGTTGGGGCTTGTATATCCTCTCCATCTTAGGGTAGCTATATATATCCTTTAGATTGTTAGGATCCTCCCCTAAGAGTAAAATTGATTACCTTTGTATAAGCAACTAAACACGGAATTAAACCAGAAGTAATAAGTAACTAGAAATCAGAAACAACAAAGAATAGATGATACAAGAAACAATACAATTTGTATTAACACTCTTCCAGAAGGAAATACAATGAAGAAATCACACTCTTCCCACACCTCTTAGGTGTATATTAATTCTCCCTCAAGAGTTATCTCTCTCACAATCAATTACATCCAACAATCAACTCAATACTGAGTTGTTGTTCCCTCCACCAGTAGATCTCCTTGATCTTACACACCCTGCAGATCAATTGACCTTGCTTACCTATAGATCTTCTTGGTCTTGCACTCTTGCAAACCTTCTAGATCTTACACTTGAAGGATCTAATCCTTTAGTCCTTGATTACAATACAGCCCCATGGGTCTCTTAAATAGATCCCCAAGCAAACAATAATTAGAAACATAGACTCATGACTAAAATTAGTCTTTACATGCAAACTGACTGTCTATCTAAAATTACACTAGTTCTGGAAACACACAAGTGATCGACGTCAATTCTTGTCTGACTAATGCCAGCTGACTATAATCGATGTCAATTACTGTATAACTGAAGATGATCGACTTCAGTTGGCTTGACTGACGTTGGTTACTATAACACTCAGCAACCTCCACATTTGCATACCTATGAAGCTTTTAACTCCATAACTTAACAATCTCCCACTTGGAGATAAATAGTTGCACTTGTACCTATACCTGTACAACATCTAATTTGCTTTTGGCTTGTATCTCCATCTTCAATCTTGAAGACCAACAGAAGTTGAATGAAGATTCAACTTCTCCTTTGTTCCTAGCTTTGTTAACATACCTGTAGGGTTCCTATCCGTATGGGTCTTTTCCAGCTTCAACTATCCATCCTCCAATACCTGTCTAATGAAGTGGTACCTGAGCTATAAATATCTAGTTCTTGAATGAAAGGCTGAATCCTTTGCCAAATGAATTTCTCTTTGACTATCACTGTACAATCTGTAACTCTCTTACTCCTTTTCCAACTCTTCCATGAACCAAGTCATCCATATCATTTCCTGGCTAGCCACTGTGACTGCAACAACCTTATGCAACTCTGAAATCCAGCTAACCACCATTCCACCAATAGTGAACACATCCTATGGTGCTTCTCCTACCATTCAAGTCACTTGCCATATCCGAATCTACATACCCATGTAGAGAAGTGTTTGACCCTGCATAACATAAATGCCTACTGTTGGTCCCTCTCAAATATTTGAGAATCCATTGAACTACTTTCCAGTGTTCCTTTCCTAGATTGGCCATAAACTTGTTGACAACTCCCATTGCTTGGGCAATATGAGGTCTAGTACATACCATGTACTCAACTTCATTATGTGATTTAGGACACTATTCTTTGCTTAGCTTGAACTGTCTAGCCATATGTGTGCTTACAGGTTTTGCATCCTACAAATTGAACCTCTCCACTACCTTATTCACATAATCCTCTTGAGACCAAATCAATTTGTGATTTTCCCTATCTCTAGAAATACTCATGCCAAGGATTTTTTTTGCTGCTCCTAAATCCTTCATGGAAAATCTCTGAGCTAATTTTACCTTTAGCTCAATAATTCCCTACATGTGTGACCCTGCAACAAGCATATCATCCACATACAGTAATAGGATAATGTAGCTAATATTATCCAACCTGGTAAAATAAACATAATGGTCACATTGACATTGACTAAAGCTAGGCTTTGTCATAAACTTGTCAAACCTCAAATACCATTGTCTTGGAGCTTGCTCAGGACCATATAACCTAGCCTTTTGTCTCACCTATCCATTCTCTCCTTTCTTTAACCTGTATACCCATTTGTTTTTTAGTGCTTTCTTTTCGACTGACAACTCTACCAAATCCCACATTTGGTTCTCTTCCAAGGAAACAATTTCCTCATTCACGTCATGCTCCCACTGTTTCCTAGATTCTACCTACATTACCTCTTCAAAACTTCCTGGTTTTCCACCATCAGTGAGCAACAAGTAGTATAAAGAAGGGGAATAATGAATTTGAGGCTTAGTTACCCTTTCAGACCTCCTTATGGGCATTTGAGACTCCTTGACAGCTTGATGTCCACCCAAATTTCATTCTAACAGTTAAAGCATTACCTGATGTTTCCCCTGTGTTTTTCCTATGAATTTCTTCATTCAAGATTACACTAACAACATCATCAACTTTCAAGATATTTGAAGCAGACGCAGTATTACTTACTACCATTACCAAGCTATCCCAACTTTTAGGTAAAGAGCATAAGATTAAGAGAGCCTTAATTTCATCATCAAAAACTATTTTGACTGAATTTAACTGGTTTACTAAACCATGGAAATCACTAAGATGACTATATACTGATCCACCTTCCTGCATTTGCAAATTAAATAATTGCTTCATAAGAAATACCTTATTTAAAGCTGAGGGTTTTTCATATAAATTTGCCAAAGATTCCATTAACTCTACCATTGTCTTTGCCTGAGATAAGTTGGAAATCACAAAAGAAGCCAGGCTCAACCTGATAGCTCCAAGAGCCTTTCTGTCAAGAACATTCCATTCTTCATCTTTCATACATGTGGGCTTGCTTGCAACCCCACCCAATGGTAAGTACAAAGCTTTCTAATACATATAATCTTCTATCTGCATCCTCCATAATTGATCATTTTTTCCATTGAATTTCTCTATTCTTAGTCTACTTTCTTCTGCCATTTCTTTACTCCCACTCAAACAAAAACCCCTATGAGTGACCTGTAATCAACAAACACTAACCTGCTCTACCACTTGTTAGTGAACCAAGCTCTGATACCAATTGTTAAGATCCTCACCTAAGAGTACAATTGGTTACCTTTGTAAAAGCAACTAAACACGAAATTAAACCAAAAGTAATAAGTAACTAGAAATCATGAAACAACAAAGAATAGATGATACGAGAAACAATACAATCTATATTAACACTCTTCCAGAAGTAAATACAATGAAGAAATACACACTCTTACCACACCTCTTGGGTGTACAGTAATTATCTCTCAAGAGTTCTCTCTCTCATAATCAATTACAACCAACAATAAACTCAATATCAAGTTGTTGTTCCATCCGCCAGTAGATCTCCTTGATCTTGCACACCCTGCAGATCAATTGACCTTGCTTACCTGTAGATCTTCTTGGTCTTGCACTCTTGCAGACCTTCTAGATCTTACACTTGAAGGATCTAATCCTTTAGTCCTTGATTACAACACAGCCCCATGGGACTCTTAAATAGATCCCCAAGCAAACAATAATTAGAAACACAGACTCAAGACTAAAATTAGTCTTTACATGCAAATTGACTGTCTGTCTAAAATTAGACCAATTTTGGAAACACACAGGTGACCGACGTTGGTTCCTGTCTGACCGATGCTGGCTAACTATAATCGATGTCAGTTATTGTATAGCTGAAGATGACCGACGTCAGTTGGCCTGACTGACATCAGTTACTGTAACACTCAGCAACCTCCACATTTGCATACCTGTGAAGCTTTTAGCTCCACAACTTAACATAGAATTCTATAGGGCACCCTCCCTTATATCTATATATATGGGATATGGGCCCATAGACATAATTAAAGAGGGGGGGTCAAATAGGTACTAGATGCTATTATTACTGTATAGAGCTAGGAATTGGGCCCCTAGATATATAGGCCAGTAGAACATAACTATAATATAGACTATAGAGTTTTATGGGATCCTACCAACCCCAGTTTCTCATTTATATATTGGGTGGGGAGATATGGGCATACCTAGATATATAGGGTAGGGGTGGGGGATTCCCTCAACCTATCCCCATCTATATAGATGGGGGGTTGAGTTTCCCATCCCTAACTATGTTTAGGCTTGACCATATATATATATATATATATATATATATATATATATATATATATATGGGAAAGGCATGAAGGAAAACAAGCAAAACTCTTGCACATTCTCATTCCAACTCTCCACTCTCCTAGACATAATTGGGTGATGGGCGGCTATTGAAGAGGTTGTTCACCCCATTTTATAGTCATATGAGATGGGGTTTCACAATATGAATAGGATGACTGGTTATATCATGAATCTTTGATTATATCATGTATATAATAGATGGTAGATGGATGCATCCATGCCTATTTATATATATATATATATAGAACTCGACCAATAGGTTCTTGCCCCTATCTTCTGATGTCCTATAGAATAGATTCATTATTTCCCTCATGAAATAAGGCAAGTCATCGAGGCACCCCTAATATAAATCCAATCCCCAAGTATATAGTTGAGTTTATAAATATAGGGAGCAAAACATATATTATATTTAGTTTAGTTTATATAGAGGGGGGAGGGCCACTTTATAGATAGATAGGACCTAGATAGATAGGGCTTGGGCTAAAAAAACTCTAATTTGTATAGAGAGCGGGGCCAAATAGATAGAGTTAATCTATATAGGGGGTAAATATCTATAGTTTTTTTGGTAACCCCCAACCATATAAAATGAATTGATGTTAAGTGAAGTGAAGTAGATTGAATGGGATATACTCTATAGAAAGAAGGGGTATTCACTACATTTACCCTATAAAATTTGATGGGGAAAGGAGAGTAATTAGTCGATGAGAGTGTCTATACTCAAGAGGGAGGCACTCCCCTACCCCTATATATAGGCCAATGGGAGAGGAATAGATCACCCCCATCCTCCTCTCCACTAGGGTAGGGTTGGGGGAGTGACAAGTCTATAGAATAGAGCCTAGTCTCCCTTAACCTATCGATGTTCTACCTTGCCTTGTGGTCTAGGTCCATCAGACCCTCAACCCTAATTATCTATAGTTTGTTTTGTAAACCCCATTTATCTTCTCTCTACCTAGTACCCATCCATCTATCCATTGCCCATCTATTTGCCCACTTCCCATCCCCATCTATAGAGATATAATCTATGTGGGAAGGTTCCCCCCTCTATTTAGATAGGTATATATATCCCATATATTAGATCTAACACTCACCCCCATAGAGTGATGGTGGGGAATATATCTATAGATCCACCCTCCCCCTTGACCCCCTTGGAGCCATATAGAATCTTTATTAGTTGTATAGAGTAAGATAGATAGATATAGAGAGAGGGGGGGGAAACCCTCTATAGTGATGGCATGGACCCATCTATATTCTCTTTTCCCTCTATCCATAATGAAGGCCCATCTATATCTATCTTCCCTCTACCCATCTATTTATGGGTGCCTATCTATATCTATATCTATAAATTGGGGGGTGGGGTTCCCATCTATTTTATAGATCTATTGCTCACCCCGACTATGAATATATATATATAGGGTAGGGGCCTCCTCGATCACAATATAGACATAAGGTAAGATAAGATAACATAAGATATATCTAGTTGGTTTGGTTGTATAGATTCACCCATCTATAGAGATTAGCAACCCTCTATAGAAGATATAGAGATGGCCCTTTATATAGAGTTGAGTTTGTCTCCCTTCCCCCTTCTATCTAGATAGATAAAGGGGGTGGGAGGGTGGGCAGTCCCCTATGTATATAATTCCTCTCCGTTAATCCCTATATATAGAGAAAGTGTTGTTGACCCCACACACACACACACACACACACACACACACACACACACACACACATGTATGTATGTATATCTGTGTGTGTGTGTGTGTGTAGATATGGCCCATATCCATATCCTATAGAAGGGGAGGGCCAACTTTATATAGTTTTTTTGGCAACCCCTCCCCCTCTATATAAACTAAACTCTATATGGCCTTTCCCCTCCCCCTCCCCCAAATATAGAGTTTCTTTGGTCCTCCCCACTCCCCCAATATATATTTTATTTGGCCCTCCCCCTTTCCCCCTCTATATAAACTAAATAAAGCTAAACTAGACCAAAATCTATATGGGAGTTAGTTTAAATAGAGAGCGGCTCCCCATATATAGAGAGAGGGGGCCAAAAGAACTAGATATTTGACCACCCCCACCCCTCTCTATATATATGGGGATTGAGTTAGTTTAAATAGAAATAGATTGGGGCTATATAGATATATATGCACTAGGGAGAGGGGGGCCCATATAGAAGGCCCCCCTATGTATTCTCTATATGGGTAGGAAAGATCACTACTATGGCCCCATATATATGCCTCCTATATATATGGCTTGCATTCTAAGTAGGAGCAACAATCTAGACTATAGTATTAGTAGGGTTCCCCCCTCTCCAATCCAACTCCAATCTAACTCCAATCCAACTAGACTACTCATCATGATTCCCTCCGCTTAGTGATTAATGTTGGAATCAATCAATTCAAGATCTTGATATCACCATATAGAGTTAGGGGATATGGGTCCACTAATGGGCTAACCCAAGCCACTATCCTGATACTCTAATCCCATAACTAGAATACCACAAACAAAGGTCTAATCTCTCTCTCTCTCTCTCTCTCTCTCTCTCTATATATATATATATATATATATATATATATATATATATATATATATATATATATATATATATATATATATATATATATATATATATATATATATATATATATATATATATATATAGTGACTGCTTCTTGTAGCAATATGGTGCCCTTAGTTATAATGGTGTGGTGATCCCCACCCCTATATATATTATAGATTAAATTATAGGTATGATATATATATATATATATATAGTGCCTACTTCTTGTAGCCAGGGCTGATACAACATTTATGTTGAAGCAGCCTACTCTTCCCAATGCTCGTAAAGCACATGGGTCACTTGTAAAAGGGCACCAAAAGGCCTCCTTTCTTCTCCTATATATTGAATACTTGTCATTTTTGTAATCATCTTCCACATTTGTAAGGCGTAGCCCTGGCAAAATTTCACCTGAATCAATAAACATATTTTTTACCTCTATCTTGGATTGATATTTTTGTGTATGTCTCGAGTGTTAGTTTGTGTTTATTCATTATTTCTTGATGCTTTCACAGGTCCAACACCAACATATTTGTTCTCTACAAGGTGTCATTTCTATAGCCGACAAGGAGAGCTATATTTGTAAGTACAGAAATAGAAGAAATTACTTATAGTGTATGTTTCATAGCACCTTGGTGAATCTCTATTTTCTATATTTTCCATTAAAGCCTCTTTGCCAAGTTTCTTGTAGCTTGGTCCTTCTGCCAAGTCTGAAGTGTATGTATGTATTTGTCTGATTTTAAGTGTGAATGTGAGGTCATTTTTATTTTGGTGCATCACTTCCTTAGAGTAGATTTGTTTTCCTACAATCTTTTTCCCTTTTCATCCCCCCATTATATATATATATATATATATATATATATATATATATATATATATATATATATATATATATATATATATATATGTTAGCACTTGTTGGAATGAATATGATGCATCAAAGGGAGCTAGCCCTTACCTAGAGACTCTGCCCTCTAGCTTTGCTGGTCCCACAGGTGAGAGGGGAGTTTCCATAGTTGCATGAAGAAGGTAGGAGCTTGGCCTCCTACCAAGGGTACAATCTTTTGTGTCAACAGTTTTGGCACGCCCGGTGTGACTAACTAGGACAAGTTATGTCCAAAGTGTTGAAGGATTTTTGGTGTGTTCTTCAACCAACCAGCCTTTAGAGGCTTTGCATCAAACACCAATGGTGACTCTGAGTTGAATCTGCTGGTTAAGCAACCTGGTGCAATCAAAAATCTTACTTTCATATGTATAATTCTTTTGCATAGAATCATGGACCTTGTATTCCTTCATATGACTATGATTAGGCTCCAGATATTTATGTAGTCCCCTCAAGCAGCTCTCCTAGTTTCCCTTCAATGATAAGGGAAGTGGCTCTAGAATTTGAGAAGTAGACAATGGAGATTAACAGACTGGAGGAGTAGCATAGATATCAGTAGGAGCTGATGTATAAAGAGGAGTGTTTGTTTAAGCAAGCTCAGGCCTTGCAATCTATGGAGGAGGAGGTAGCAAAATGGATAAATTCATCTATTCAAGGCATTCAACCTTGTGTGCCCCCTCTTATTCTAAAGAAAGCCCCCTCTTTTGCACCAAATCCTTTTTATTAGATAGCACTCGCCCACTCCAGCTCATCTGACGCATCTGCTCTCAATCTCGTGTGCTTGGCTTTCCAACACTAGAGGGCATCTAAACAACCTCCCATGGAGATGAACCTTCTAAACTCCTTAGATCAGAGAATCTTCCATTGGGGGGAATACCACTAGCCAACATGTCCCTCTTCAAGAGACTCTTCCAGTACATCAACAGTCTCTTCCTTGCATTATTCAACCTCCCCAAGTCTTTCAACGTGATGTGCAGATTCCAAGTTAGAGGAAGGAATGCCAGGAACTATCCCAGAGCCTTGAAGAGGATGATGCTGGTGACCTCCAAGAAAGACTCTTTTAGGATAATCTAGCCAAGCAAATTGAAGATTTAGAGGCTAGGATGAGATTGCTTCTTGAAAGAGAGATAGAACTTCCAGACCTCATGAAGGAACCCTAGGACCTTGGAGAAGACAAAGTTATTGCCTGTTCATAGGAGCAAAATTTCAATTTTGAGATCCTAAACTAGGGGAAAATAGTAGAATCATGGGGCAAGAAGGAGGAGAAGCAAGGTTTTTATCAAAACCTTAAAGGAGCTAAAGCTGCTTTAGCTCATGATAATGCTGATGACCTCTAAGAAAATCTCTTCTAAGAGGATCTAGCTAGGATAATTGTAGAGTTGGAATCCAGAGAGAGATTTCTCAGCCAGTGTGTGATGGATGGTTCAGACCAAATGGCACATTATATGTCTAAACACACCCCATCTACACACCCCCAATAGAGCTATTAGGTCACACCTAATATATATGAAGTGCTGACCAAGTGGGAGGAAGAGAATCATTTGATTCTAGCTCAAGGACTGCCTCCTCTTCCACATGGTTTTCCCACTTCACCCCTTCTCAAGGAGGAACCTGCTTTGCAAGAGGCAGGTGAGGAGTAGAAGATCTAATCTATAGTTTTATAGGAGGCTATCATGAGTGAAAATGAAGAAGAAATCATCATTGATGCTTCTTGTGAAGATGCCATTGGCAATGGAGAAGATGCAAGTCTTACATATATGTAGATGTTCCAACAGTATGAGGAGGAACAAAAGCATGGTGAGCTCTCTCCCCCTTTGTTCGATGTACTTCCTTGTTGCTTCGATGAGGAGGATGACTATGCTGAAGAACCTGAGTTGGAGGAGGATCAGGAGGATTCCTTTGAACATCTAGAGATCTTGATCTTTGAGGAGGAAAAGGATAGGTCTATCTTCTTGGAGGAAGGCCTTGAAGAAGAAAGCTTTGAACAAAGAGGCGATCTTCTGTGGGATGAGCAATAATTTTGTGAGTCCATTCCAAATATCACCACAGTTCCCCTTCTTCAAGAAGGCCAAAAGGAAGTAGAGGATGAGTCTAACAAGGTATTCAATGAGACAGAAGGAAATGGGTTAGACCATAATGCATTGCAGAGAGAATGTACATGTCAAAGGGCTAACGGTGATAAGCTAGTAGCCACTGATTTCTTGGTGTAGAGAACCAATATGAAGGACCAACATTCAACAAGCCTCTAGGGATAAGAAGAATACATGTATGTTGGAGGCATGTTTGAATCTAATTCACTCAGATACCAGCCAACTCAGGTGATAGGCAAGAGGAGCAGGTCACCAAATCTCCTTTTCATTCAGCTACTTGCCTGACACCATAAGTATTCTTACCAGGAAGGGGACTTAAGAAATTTTCCATTTGATCCAGGAGGGAGGCAAATTTTCCTGGTTAGCTATATATAGTAGTTTGCTTTCAGTTTCTTTCTCTGATTTCCCTAAGTGCTTTCTACACATTTTAGTAGTTTTCTTAGCCTTGTGTGTATTTTCGTTTCCTTAAAAGTGAATCTACATGATTGATTTTGGAATTTATTAGAGCTGTTGCTATTTTAAAGTTACCATATGACTCCATACCTAATGGACTGTAAGGCAACTAGTTTCTAATCATTGAAGGCATGCTTCCCCTGGGAGGTGCTAATTTGTTGACCATTTTTGCCTAATAGGGCAAAAAATCGGTCACCTTCTTCCCTTGCTGTTTAAAGCTAATTCATTTTTTGATTTTGCACAAATCCAAGAGTTTTTATAGACTCTATAGGTGAAATTCTTGGTAGATGAGAAATCAGTTTAGAAAGTGCAGGGGTTTACAAGGCTCTTTTGGGCCTTCATCTAAAGAAAAAATGTAAGGCTGGCATCTTTGAGCCATTAAATCATCACTTCAGTTCAACACTTGGTTCAAAGCGAGTGGTTTAATTTTTGGTTCAATTGGCTCAACGCGCAGTGTTGAACCATTGAACCGTTGAACCATTTTTGGTTCAAGTAGATGGTTCAATCATTTGGTTCAACTAGGCAGTTTAATCAGCTTTAAGTTCATCAGCTTTGGTTCACTTGGCATTGGCGCGTAATGGTTGAACCACTTGAACCGTTGAACTATTTTTGGTTCAATGGCTTGGTTCAAGGGTGTGTCCAAAGGGTCAAGGGGTAGCTCAAAGTCCAAAATCCATTGTGAAGGGTAGGTGACATTTCAAAGATAGCCATAAAAGGGTAAGGTTTCAAAATTTTGGCTTAAAGTAGGTGAAGATGAATTTTTTAGACTTTTGTCCGAAGGAATTCCTTCGGATAAAAGGCCCAAAGAAATTTGGAGGCAGGAAAGGGCCCGAGAAAATCAAAGCATCAATTCCCATAGACTTTTTGTCCGTGGGGAAAAAGTTTAAAAAAAAGGAAAGGGCCCGAAAGAATTCGAGGAGGCCATGCCAAGGAGCCTGATAAGAATTATCGTGGACTTTTATCTATGATAAAATGTCTGTGAACAAAAGCCCATGGAAAATGTCCAAAACAAAGGCTTCAAAGTGCAAAAGCCTACAGAAGGGACCTGATGGACTTTTGCCAAGGACGATGACATCCTAAAAGCCATCAAATATAAGGAAGCAAATTAGCCATTGGTTTTCAAAGCGATGATGGCTGCGTGAATTCCAAATTTCATATAGTGAAATAGTTGTTTGCTTTTAAACTAAAAGGATGCCAACCATGGAAAAGGCCCCAAAATGTAGTGACCCATCAGAAGATCACCCTTAAGGGCCAAAGGAACCAGAAGAGACAAGATAGGGAAAAGACAAAGTGCCAATCAAGGAGCAAGAAGATAGTCCAATTGGTGAAAGGAAGCACCAATTCGAGAAGTTACTCCAGTAGGTGAAATAGTGGTTGTGAATTGACAATTAAAAGATATGAACGGCCAATCATGTGACCCTTTTTTTCTTCATTTCATAGTTATGAATAGATAAACTATGTAGGTACCTTCAAGAAGCAGTCTTGGTTAATGAGAAAATAGTGTGGCCATGTCAAGAAATGCTTGAAGTCAAAGCCAGGGCTGACACAACATTTATGTTAAAGCAGCCTGCTCTTCCTAATTCTCGTAAGGCACATGGGTCACTTGTAAAAGGGGTGCCAGAAGGCCTCCTTTCTTCTCCTATATATTGAGAACTTGTCATTTTTGTAATCATCTTCCACAATTGTAAGGCGTAACCTTGGCAAAATTTCACCTGAATCAATAAATGCATTGTTTACCTCTATCTTGGATAGATATTTCTGTGTATGTCTCAAGTGTTAGTTTGTGTTTAGTCATTGTTTCTTGATGCTTTCACAAGTCCAACACCAACATATATGTTGTCTACAAGGTGCCATTTCTATAGCCAAAAAGGAGAGCTATATTTGGAAGTGAAAAAATAGAAGAAATTACTTATAGTGTGCGTTTCACAAGACCTTTGGGAATCTCTATTTTATGTATTTTCCATTAAAGCCTCTTTGTCGAGTTTCTTGTAGCCTGGTCCTTCTGCAAAGTCTGAAGCATATGTATGTATTTATCTAATTTTAAGTGTGAATGTGAGAAGGTCATTTTTATTTTGGTGCATCACCTCCTTAAAGTAGATTTGTTTTCCTACAATCTTTCTCCCTTTTCATCCCCCCACATTATATATATAATATATATATATATATATATATGTATGTATGTATGTATACATACATACATACATACATATATATATATATATATATATATATATATATATATATGTATGTATGTATGTATACATACATACATACATACATACATACATACATATATATATATATATATATATATATATATATATATATATATATATATATATATATATATATATGTTAGCACTTGCTGGAATGAATATGATGCATCAAAGAGAGGTAGCCCTTACCTAGAGATTCTCCCCTCTAGCTTCGCCGGTCCCACAGGCGAAAGGGGAGTTTCCATAGTTGCGTGAAGAAGGCAGGAGCTCAGCCTCCTGCCAAGGGTGCAATCTTCTGCGTCAACATGACCTCTACTAGTGCATTTAGGCTCTTGACCTCTCGACTAGGGCCCCTTATCTAAACTATGGGCCACTCCCCCACCCAAACCACTCTATATTTGATTATCTAGAAAGGAGACCAAGGACTCTCTCTAGTTCCCCTCCCTTCCCTCCCTCTTTTTATATATGGGGAGTTAGTTGAGGGGCCCAAGATAGATTTTTTTTAGACCTCCCCCCCTCTCTCTATATATGGGGGGTTAGATAGGTTTAGTTGAGGGGCCAAGATAGATTTTTTTTGGCCCTACACCTATATATAAACTAAACTAAAATATATGGGATATGGTCCCATAGGCATAGTGATAGAGGGTGGGGGCACTCCATAGTTCTATTTGGGGTTGGCCTAACCCACTAGAATGGTATGACTTGATCCAAATTTTGTAAACCAAAATATTATTAGAATTCTAGGTTGGGGGCTAGACTAAATGATGAATCATAGAATGGGATCACCAAAGATAGTATATGTTTTAATTTAGGGAGGGTAGATGGGTAGATCCATCCATTGAATAGATCTATTGCATATAAATCAATAAGCACCTTCCTTACTTCACTTGCCTACTCTTATATATTTGGAGATAGTCTGATTACCTATATATACAACAATTCTCATAAATAGTACACACATTATGATCTAATTGATTCTCTTCTCCCTATATATATAGGGAGGGCCCCTCAACTAACTCTATCTAACTCCATGCCATCCGATCCAATCTAATCCCATCCCATATATATAGAGAGGGGAGAGGGGCTCTATCTATTGGGTTGAGGTGGCTAGAGGGATAGATAGGGCTTGGGGGGCCCAACTATATATAATTCTTTTGGTAACCATCTAAAGTGCATATATATATATATATCTCTCTCTATATATATATATATATATATATATATATATGTATGGGAGTTAGTTTAAATAGAAAGGGGATATATATTTTTGCTACAAGATATATTTGGGGCATACTATTTAGATAGAGATAAAGTCTATATTATGGGGTATTGACACCCCTATAGATAATATGACTATTATATATTATGATAGAGTGGCACCCCATAGAGATCCATATATTATATGAGTGGAATTGGGGCCCCAAGCCATATACATTGAGTTGAGTTGAGTTTAATGGGGCCAAGACCTAGGACATATAAGTTGAGTTGATTTAAGTTTATCATGATTCTATATTCTATTCAATATGATAGATAGAGATAGAGGGGGTGGCATGGTCTAGATTCACTATGTCTATGGGGATCCCCACCCCACCTATTGATTGGGATTGGGATTGCTCAATAGAGTGCCCCACATAGTTATAGGGTTCTTCACCCCCTCTATATATGAGATATATAGGGCCTATCAAATGAGAGACTAAAGGAAAGGGAAAGGCCCTCTATCAGGCCCCTATATAGGTATATACTCTTATCATATTAGCCCATACATAGGTGCACTCCTCAAATAAATTAATTTCTACACTCTATATGAGTTTCCCCCCAACCCTAACTATTGATGGAATGGCCCCAACATCTCATCTATGTAGCTGAGAGCCCCATAGTTTGGATAGGGGGTACCACCTATAGTTAGTTCTCTTAGGAGGCTGAGCCATGTATAGATAAATAGGAGCTAATACTTCTATATAGAGTACAATTGAGGGCCCTTTCCCTCCTCTAAGATATATATAGGGGGCTTCTCCCTTCTCCCCTCTCTATATATGGGGATGGGGACAATGCCAATTCTAAAGAAACTCTATCTCTATATCTAATGGGAATGGGGTCGAGCCATAAATACTCCATTATATAGAGTTAAATTAAGGGCCCTCTCCCATCTCTATTGAAACTAAACTAAACTAAACTCCATGGGATATGGGAGCCATATAGATAGAAATTATTTAAATTCAAATATAGTCATATAAGTGGGTGCTGATTAGATAAATATATAGGGGCTATGAGATATGGGGTAGGGCTCACCAATCTATCTATTAGAGTCTAATCCAATAGAGTGGTATATATATATATATATATATATATATATATATAGACACACACATATACATACATGTGTGTGTGTGTGTGTGTGTGTGTGTGTGTGTGTGTGTGTGTGTGTGTGTGTGTGTGTGTGTGTGTGTGTGTGTGTGTGTGTGTGTGTGTGTGTGTGTGTGTGTGTGTGTGTGTGTGTGTGTGTAGGGCTAGAAGAGTGTGCCCAATCTAGTAGAGCCATATGGGTAGATAATATACCCATTTGGGATTAGGGAGTGATATGAAATCTTACATATCATGTAGAACCAAACTCAGAGATAGGTCATTAGTGAGTACATTGTGAGTGAGTGTTGGATAGCCCTTTTATATATCTAGAGTGATGGAAGGAATGTGGAGTATAACATGGAAAGAGATATTGATCCAAAACTCAGAAGTTCTAGTTGATACATATCTCAATAGCATAGAAATAACACAGTAGCAATGAATTCTCTGAGAAGAGATGTAGTATTACTCAAGATCACAATACAAATATATGCTTATCTCTGGGAAGAGATGTCTATCTTCACATTTTGGGTTACCTCTTCATTTATACACAATTTGAAAGCATGGGGAGGATGTGTAAGGTCACTAATCTCTAGGGAGATGAAGTGGTTCAACTTCCAATATTTAAAACAATACAAAATTTGAGGAATTACTATTTTTAAAAACTTACTATTTTTAGACTACACTACTAAAATTGAAATTTGAGGCACTTCCATTGGGTTTTTAGGGGTCAAACTTCATTGAGAAAATCTCATGCCATTTCAGAACATTCTCCTCATTCGTATATTTCCAACGGTTCAAATGGTGAGTCAATTTGAGCTACGGTGCAAAAGTTATGGCTCTCGGAAGTTCCGTCATCAATTAGGGTGGAACTGTCACCCGAATTGTCACCTAAATTGGTGCTTGGATCAGATATGGGAAAGGAATAGACTCTAGATTTCATTCCATCAGTGAGAATGGGGCTTTGGGTAAATCAAAGGAGTATTTATTTCTGATTGCTCATGATCTAGTATTCCCCTGTGATGGAGGAGTACTCATTTTCTATCCTTATATATCTATCTAGATGCTTTCCTAATTTGGGTGTATAGTATATTTACTCACCTCATGATGGAAGAGTACTCATTTTGTGTATTCATGATGGACCTAAGGTCCCTCCCAACCCCAAAAAAGAGGATGGAGGATGGCCCCAATCTTAACTACTATCAGGTCAAGTCAGGTCAAGGTGAGTCATTCACCTTATCTCATCTTTTACTGGTGGTATCTTTGTACTACCTAAATGGGCATAGGGGTGCCCTCTCTATTTTATCTTAAACCAAGAAATATTATAAGGGGTGACCCTCATGGTGATATTTCAATCCCTACACCCTTATATATATATATATATATGGTGTCTAGCCCATATAGATATATAGGGAGTTAAAAGAGATTGGAGACATGAGAAACATTAGGGGTTGAGGAAAGACCAAGAAGGGGGATTACATATAATTACATTATATAATATATGATTTCTAAATATATATATTTTTTAGTTGTATTTGAATTACTAGGAAGGGTTATGGCTTACTGATTACATCTTATTGATAGTGATCAACTCCCTGCTATCTTATTCATATAATAGATGGGGGATAGGGCAAACCTGGATCTCATCTCTAAGGAGATCTTAATAGTTAAAATTAACATTCGTCTTTTTTTTTTACCCACATGATGTATTAGGGAAATAAAAGAAGGAGAAACTTACTAGGGATGTATTTTTAATTGAATAATTGGTCACTATATATATGGGGTTAACGAGTTGTACCCTTACAAAATTCTTCTATTTAAAAATAGGGAACAAAAATAGTGTTGAATGGATCAATTGGCTCCCTTATATTATATAGATAGGGGCCCACTTGGGTGAGATGGAAAGAAGAGAATGAATTTTTTTATTGAGATAGAGGAGAATGCCTTGATTAAGATAGATTATTCATATATATTATATAGGGTAGGCAACTTTATACACACTTATAGCTTTAATATAGATATAGATGGTCTTAAGCTGACTATCCATAGTCTAATTATTCCAAGCAAAGTCTATACATAGGTCTAATATAGAATAGATACCCCATATATCCCCTATAAATATGTCCCAACCATTCTTGAGTCCCATCGATATAGGTTAGGTCAAGATCAGTTGAGTGAGTGCCCATATCTATAGAGGGCCTATCTACCACTCATAGATTTAATCTAGATAGGGATGTCATATAGATTTATAGGTGTCTCTCATCCCATTGGTTCTCTCCCATTGCCATAGGGTCCTCCCTTAAGGTGAAGGTCATGTATTATGAGGTGAAGGTTAAGGACCATATCTTTATGGGCTCTCTCATCCCATTGATAGATAGTGTCATTACCCCCTTTATTTAGATAGGGATAATCTAAAATTCAATCTATATCTATATATGGGGTGAGCATAGAAAATACCCCCCTCTATATAAACTCTAATATATACCATGTCCCAAGATAGGCTAGATCAGATCTATATAGGGGAGGGAGGCCCAAGCCCTATATATATACATACACACACACACACACACATATATATATATACATATATGTGTTTGTGTGTATATATATATATGTATATATGTATATACATATATATGTATATATATAAATATATATATACATATATACATACATACACACACACACACACACACACACACACACACACACACACACACACACACACACACACACACACACACACACACATATATATATATGTATGTATGTATGTATGTATGTATGTATATATGTATGTATGTGTGTGTGTGTGTGTGTGTGTGTGTGTGTGTGTGTGTGTGTGTGTGTATACATACATATAGGGGGCCTATCTATCTAGATATAGGCTGGTTCACCTCTCCGCTCTTTATATAGATATGGGATAGGATGGGATGGGATTAAATTAGAGTTAAATAGAGTTTAGTTTAGTTTAGTTTATATAGAGGAGGGAGGGGGTATGGCCATAGAAACTCTATATTGGGGGGAGGGGGAAGGGCCAAAGAAACTATATATTGGTGGGAGGGTCCCTCCCTTATATATAAACCAAACTATAACTAACTATAAAATTTAAACTAACTCCCATCTATATATAGAAACTTACCACATATATATGGGTTACCCCCTATATAGATTGACTATCTCCAATTGGGGTTGGCACAATTTAGTGTTTTTTTTTCCCTCTCCCCTCTCTATATATGGGATAGTCCTCAATTCTTAAGATCATGTCTACATCTATATCTCCTAGACAGTGTCCCTATCTATAATATAACTAGGAGGGATGAGTGGCCTACTTCTTTCAGATAGGTAGATGAGTGATGAAAGCATACACCAATGCTAACCTACTCCATTAGACTAAGGAATTCCCTTGGGTAACTATATGGTCCAAATAGATATATTATTCACTACATCCATAATCGATTATCTATTTATGAGGGGGTGGGGGTGCCATATCCAGATATAGGGGAAGGAGTTGCCTATATTATGTAAGTGGAAGAGGATGGAGATAAGACACAAATATAGGTTGCCCTATCTATATAACTAGGAATAGAGGTTGGTTTTGTATGATCACCTATCAATCAATTAAAGTTGATCATCAGTCTAGCATTCCATATCTACATAAGGGGCACCATAGTCTAGATTTGAGATATTAAATCTTAATTTATATATGGGGTGCCAAGAAAATATATATCATGCCAAAAAACATATACTATGGGGGGGGCACAATATAGAGTTGGAGATAGAGATAGAGATAGATATAAAGATAGAGATAAAGTCTTCCATTCACTATGGGGGATTGGGAGTTTAGAGTTTAGAGTTAGTCTAGTTAATTATAGAGGGTCACTCCCCCGACTCCTCCCCTCTATATAAACTAAACTTATCTAAACTCTATCTAACTCTCAATATATAAAGAGGGGGCCAACTATCTATCATTTTTTTGGCAACCCATCTCCCCTTCTCTATATAGATGGGATGGGATGGGATGGGGATTGAGTTAGTTTAATATTTAGAGTTTAGATATAAAGAGGAGGAGAGGGGATAGAATATATATAGAGAGGGCCAAAGAAACTCTATTTTGAGGGTTATTCATTACGTTTACCCCATAAATAGATTTTAGATATGGATATTATTTATATATAGGGCCGAGGGCCAACCAATAGAGAGTCTATCCCATATATAATAAGAATCCCCATTATCCCTCTCTATATACCAACCCAACTTTATAATATAGAGATAGAGAGAGGGGTCTCTGGTTGATAGCTCTATAGATAGAAATAGGGACATCCAAGATAGATATATAGGCAGATGATAGCCCTATATATATCTCAGTGGGTAGGGAGTCCTTCCAACTCATTATCATTCTTTATAAACATAATAAACTTTCACATGTGTATGAATCCTTATTATGAATTAGAATTCTTCCTACTAGCCCTTAAATAGACTAGAGAAAGGACTAGATCTACTATTAGGCTAGGCACCCTAACACCCTATCTATATATACATATGCATTCATGCATGCTCAGTTAAGATAATGGTAGTATTAACCCCCTCAAACCTATTTATATAGAATAGAATAGACCATCGGCCCCTATCTAAATAATTTCCCCTATATATAGATATGGCAATTGACATATCCCTAGATATTGGTAAGGATGGGGCCTCACCCTCCCCAAATATTAATATCTATAGGAGAAGGGGTAGGGGAGTGTGAGACCTATTTATTGGGAGAAGGTACCTCTTCATATATATGTCATGTATATAAACATATGCACTCTCCTTATTGGTTCAACCAACCATAGAATCAACCAACTTGAAGTGACCAACCAGAAAATTCTATATGTAAGGGGACGACAAGACTCTCTATAGTTATGCTCATAAGGACCAAAGGACTCCCTAATGGACTATTGTATATAGTTTATATAGTTCCTTATATATCCCTATCCCTAAACATAGTGTTTATGTTATTGTAGTTAAGATAGAGGGCTAAAGGAACTATATATCTGGGTCCCTCCACAAAAGATAGAGTTTGTTGGCCCTCTATCTAAATTAAACTAAAATATATCTAAATCCATATATATATAGAGAGAGAGAAGGGGTCCCTCAAAGAACTCTATCTAACTCTAATCCCTATCCCCATCTATTTATAGAGGAAGAGGGAGAGGGAGAGGGAGAGGTAGAGGCCCTCCCCATATAGATCTACTAGATTATGTAGAGAGGGGGGGGAGACCAAAAGTCTCTCTTTATATGTTCCCTACTATTATATAGAGAGGGTCCATATTATATATCTATCCTAGACTCTATATATATAGGGAGGGTATGGGAGAAGCCTAATATAACTATATATGTAATGATTCACTTAGAGGGTAGGGTGTATGGGGCCAACCAGATGGAATAGATTGGGCAAATAGATGGGAGGATGGTATGGGAAGATGGAAGAGATAGATGGAAAAATTAGATAGATGAGGCCATTTATCTCATTTATCTATATAGAGGGTTGGGGATTATATCTCCTCTCCATCTAGGGGAAGCTATATATATCCCTTTGAGTTTTATGGGGCACCCTCCCCTATATCTATATAGATGGGATATGGGCCTATAGACATAATGAAAGAGGGGGGTCAACTATATACTAGATACTATTATTACTATATAGAGCTAAGAATTGGGCCTCTAGATAAATAGGCCAATGGTGTTGAGATTGGAGCGCTTTGGGGCTATCACATGACCATAGGAATAAATTTTGGGGGCTTAAAGAGCTCCAAGGATGTGGTGGGCATAATTTTCATATTCTCCACATGTGAGTGGAATATTCCTTGTATTCCTAATTTCTATGTATTCCATATTTCATGGAGTTAGTTATTATATGCCTTTTCCCATGTTGACTTCATTGTTTTGAGGAAGCTAGTTATTTTTTGGAAAAGGGAACTCATTCCTTGTTGAGTGGAGTTGGTTGAGATCATATGTTCATGGGAAAATGTGCCCTTAGAAGGTGGAGAAGATGAATATGGATAATTTATCCTTGGGAGAGATTTTAGATAGGCTTGATGAGGTATAAAAAGGTTGTCACATGTTGGATAATGATTATCTTGGATAAGCATTGCACATTGCATCCTAATTTTATGGATTTTCTTCATTTTATTATATATTCAGGGTGTGGTGTGGCCTTTAAAGGTTGATGTTTTATTTGTAGGGTGTGGATTTCAGGATCAGAGTCAAAGTGTAGGGGTTTTATAAAGTGGAGGTGTTAATTACAAGGTTCATGTTTAACAACTTGTGAGATACAACATTATGCAGGTGTAGTTGAAAGTGTAGTTTTTGTGTAGCACCTTCTACATGATATTTTTATATCTTTGTGAGATTTCATTATAATCTTATTTTAGATTACTAAATTATTTGAGAACTTTCGTTGGTGGTTGTAGCCCACATTGGGTGAACCACATTAGATCTATGTTATCTATGTTATTTTTATATTGCTCTCTTTTATGCTTTCATATTAATGGTGAATTAAGGAATATTTATGTGATGCATTTTATTTCATAGATTTAGATATGATTTATGGTAATAGTGTATCTAGATTTAGAAGTGTTTTATTCCTAACAACTAATATTAGAGCCATTGGTTGTGTGTTTTGCTGAAGTGGTAAATCACAAGAAGGTTATTAGCTTGAGTGGGAGCTATGGGAGAAGAGATCAGATTTAGAGTTAAGAATTTTGATGGTAACAATTTTAGTTTATGAAAATGTAGATGGAATATTACCTATATCAGTAGGAGCTTCAACTCCCCTTGGAGGGGAAAGGAGGATAACCTATAAGTATGAGTGATGTAGATTGGACATTACTTGATAGGAAGGCATTAGGAGTCATATAGTTATGCCTTACATCTTATATTGCATTTAACATTGTAGATCAGATATCTACAAAGGATCTCATGGATAAACTTAGGAAGTTATATGAGAAACCTTTGGCTAATAAAAAATTTCTTATGAAAAGATTGTTTAACATGAAAATGTCTAAGAATGGTTCAATTTCTAATCATCTTAATGATTTTAATATGGTTTTAAGTATGTTCACTTTAGTTGGAATTAAGTTTGATGATGAAGCTATATATTTGATAATTTTATGTTCTTTGCCTAATGGTTGGGATAGTTTAGTTATGGCTATAAGTAATGCAGTCCCTACCAAAGGAAGCTTGAATTTTAAGGATGTTGTAGGAGTGATCCTTAGTGAGGAGATGCAAAGGAAAAATACTGGTAAATCATCTTCAAGAAATGATTTATCCACTAATACTAAAGGAAATAAAAAGGACAAGATCAAAGGCAATTGAGGAAAGTAAAAGGGTAGATCTAAGTCCAAATCTAGATCCAAGATGATATGATGGCATTGTGGGAAGAGTGGACACTCAAAGAAGGATTGTTGGTCACTTTGGGATAAGAATGACAATAAGGAGGAAATTAATGAGTTAAATGTGAAATCAAGTAAATCATGTCAAGTTGCCTTAATTCTTTCTATGGATAGTTTTTCTGAATCTTGGGTATTAGATTCAGGGGCTTCTTTTCATGCCACCCCACATAGGCATTATTTTATTTATTATGTTGAAGAGAATCTAGGACATGTATATCTTGGTGATGATGAACCATGTGAGATAATAGAGAAAGGTTGTGTTCATGTTAAGATGTAACATAGGAACACATGAATCTTTAAGGATGTTAGACACGTGCATATGTTGAGATGGATTTTGGTTTTAATGGGACAATTAGGTAGTGAAGGATGTTTAGTATTATTTATTTCACATTCTTAGAAAGTTACCAAAGGTGCTCTTGTGATGTTGAGAGGTAATAAATTTGGTACTTTGTATTTGACTAGTAGTGTTAATTTTATTGATTTAGTTATTGCAGGTGGAGATGCAACTATGTGGTACTATAAGCTCGATCATATGAGCCATAAGGGAATGCAGATCTTAAAATATAAGTTGATTAGATTAAAAGATCTATATCTAAACTTCTGTGAGAATTATGTGTATGGGAAATAGAAGTGGGTTAAGTTCCTAAACGTTGGGCCAACAAAAAAGATCATAAGTTAGATCTAATATACTCAGATGTACGGGGACCAACTCATGTATCTTCTATTGGTGGATCCAATTATTATGTTAATTTTATAGATGATGCAACTATAAAAGTTTTTGTTTATTGCATTAAAAATAAATATGATGTATTTGACACATTTAAGAAGTGGAAAGCATTGTTTGAGAATGAAACAGGTCTCAAGTTGAAATGTCGTAGATCAGATAATGGAGGTGAGTATTGTAGTAATGATTTCCTTGATTATTATTCTAACAATGGAATCCATAGCCAAAGGATGGCTAGAAGAACTCCAAAATAGAATGGGGTATCTAAAAGGATGAATAGAACAATAATGGAACATGCTAGGAGCATAAGGTTACATGCAGGGTTGCTTTTACAGTTTTGGGCAAAAGTAGTTAGCATGACATTATATTTGATTAACAGAGGACCTTCTATGTCTTTGGATGGAGGCATTCAAAAATAAGCTTGGTTTGGTAAGAATGTTGATTATTATTTTCTTAGAGTCTTTAGATGTGAAGCATTTAGTATCATCAGAAAAGAGGATAGGACTAAGCTAGAGGCTAAATAAGAGAAATGCACATTTGTTATTTATGATGAGGATGGATTTGGTTTCCATTAATGGAGCATTAAAGATAGGAAAATATTTTAGTCTAGAGATGTAGCCTTTAATGAAAAATCCATGCATAAGGATCAGTTACAGGAACATGATCAAGAACAAAAAGAATACATAGTATTAGATGACATTTGTGGATGACAAAGTATTCAAGGATTCAATTTAGGAACCTTATACACAAGGACCCCAAACTCCTATGGTAAGAAGGTCTTCTAGGGTAAGAAAATCACCTGACCATTTTCTCCTTCTTTGAATTATTTATTACTCACTGACAATGGAGATCCAAAGTGTTATGAGGAAGCAATATAGGTAGATTCCAAGTTGAGATGGGAAAAAGCCATGGATGAAGAGCATAGATCTCTCATAGAGAAATAAAAATGGGATTTGGTTAGGCTACCCAAGGGCAAGAATGCAATAACAAATAAGTGAATCTTTAGAATCAAAGAAGAGGATGAAGGGAGAAAATAGTATAAGGCCAGGACGGTGGTCAAGGGGTTTGAAAAAAAATAAAGTATTGATTTTAATGAGATTTTCTCTCCTGTTGTAAAAATGACTTCTATTAGGACTATTCTTGGTTTAGTTTCAATTGAGGATTTGTACTTAGAATAGTTAGATATGAAAACTAATTTTCTTCATGGTGATTTGGATGAAGAGTTATATATGAAGTAGCCATAGGGTTATGAGGTCAAAGGGAAAGAAAACTATGTGTGCAGACTAAAGAAGAGGTTGTATGGCTTGAAACAAGTTCCTTAGAAATGGTAAAAGAAATTTGATTATTTTATTTTGGAACAAGAATATCAAAGGTGTCATTTTGACCATTGCATATACATAAAACATTTTGATGATGGTTCTTTTATTATATTATGCTTGTATGTCGATGACATGTTAGTTGTAGGAAAGAACATACATCATATTCATATGCTCAAGAAATAACTTAGTGACACCTTTTTAATGAAGGATTTGGGTGTTGCAAAGCAAATCCTTGGTATGAGGATTTCTAATGATAGGAAGGAGAGGAAATTGATCTTATCCCAATCAGATTATGTGAAGAAAGTCTTGAAAAGGTTTAGCATGTTGGATGTTAAATATGTTGGTACTCCTTTGGTAGGATACTTTCCATTATCAAAGGAGTAATATCCCAAGATAGAACTGAAAAAATTAAGATGTCCAAGGTACCATACTCATCAGTAGTTGGTAGCTTGATGTATGATATGGTTTGCACAAGGCTTGATATTTCCCAAGTAATGGGAGTTGTGAGTAGGCATATGAGTGATCTAGGTTATGAACATTGGTAGGTAGTGAAATGGATTCTTTAGTAATTGAGAGGAACCTTTGATTTTTCATTATGTTATAGTGGAACAGATACCACTTTTCACGGTTATTTGAACTTGGATATGGTAAGGGATATTTATAGTAGGATAAGTATGCCAGGATATATATTTACTATTAGAGATATAGTAGTTAGTTGAATTTATAGGATAAAGAAGGTTGTGGCTTTGTCAACCATAGAGGTAGACTATGTTGCTTCTATAGAGGCTAGAAAGGAGATGATTTAGTTACAAGAGTTGTTTCAAGAGTTGGGGCATGAACAAGAAGTTGGGAGACTACATAGTGATAGTCAGACTATTATTCATTTCGTAAAGAATTCTACTTTCTACTCTACGATTAAACACATTTAGTTATGTTATCACTTCATAAAGATAGCCTTTTCCCATGTTGACTTCCTTGTTTTGAGGAAGTTAGTTATTTTTTGGAAAAGGGGAAACCTTCCTTGTTGAGTGGAGTCAATTGAGATCACATGTTCAAGGAAAAATGTGCCCTTAAAAGGTGGAAAAGATGAATATGGAAAATTTCTCCTTTGGAGAGCTTTTAGATAGGCTTGATGGGGTGGAAAAGGTTGTCACATATTGGATAATGCTTATCTTGAATAAGCATTCCATATTTGCTCCTCCTTTTATGGATTTTATTCATTTTATTATATATACAGAGTGTGGTGTGGCTTTTAAAGGTTGATGGTTTATTTTGCATGGTGTGGCTTTGAGGATCACATTCAAAGTGTAGGTGTTCATTACAAGGTTCAGGTTTAGAAACTTTTGAGATACAACATTGTGCAGGTGTAGGTGAAAGTGAAATTTTTGTGCAACACTTTCTACAAGAGATTTTTCTACCTCTGTGAGAGTTCATTGTTATCTTTTTTTAGATTACTGATCTATTTGAGAGCTTTCATTGGTGGATATAGCCCACATTGGGTGAACCACATTAGATCTATGTTATTTTTATCGTGCTCTCATTTATGCTTTCATATTAATGGTGAATTATTGATTGTTTTCATCATTCATTTTATTTAATATATTTAGATATATTTTATGGTAATAGTATATGTAGATTTAGAGATGTTTTATTCCTAAAAATTGGTATCAGAGCCATTAGTATGTGTTTTGCTGAAGTGGTAAATCATAGGAAGGCTATTAGCTTGAGTGGGAGCTATGGGAGAAGAGATCAGATTCAAAGTTGAGAGCTTTGATGGTAATAATTTTGTTTTGTGGAAAATGTAGATGGAAGATTACCTATATCATAAGGAACTTCAACTTCCCTTAGAGGGGAAATGAGGAAAACCTATAAGTATGAGTTATTCAAATTTGACATTACTTGATAGTAAGGCATTAGGAGCCATACGGTTATGCCTTACATCTTGTGTTGCATTTAACATTGTAGATCAAATATATACAAAATATTTCATGGATAAACTTGGGAAGTTATATGAGAAACCTTTAGCTTCTAATAAAAAATTTCTTATGAAAAGATTATTTAACATGAAAATGTCTGACAATGGTTCAATTGCTAATCATCTTAATGATTTTAATATAGTTTTAAGTATGCTCACTTCAGTTTGAATTAAGTTTTATGATGAATTCAGAGATTTTTTATTCTTATGTTATTTACCTGATAATTTAGATAGTTTGGTTATGGATGTAAGTAATGCAGTCCCTACCAAGGGAATCTTGAATTTTGAGGATGTTGTAGGTGTGATCCTTAATGAGGAGATGCAAAGGAAAAGCACTAGTGAATCATATTTAGGTAATGAATTTTTCATTAATAATAGATGGATACAAAAGGATAAGAGCAAAGGTAACCAAGGAAAATCAAAAGGTATATCTAAGTCCAGATGTAGATCCAAGATTATATGTTGGCATTGTGGGAAGAGTGGACACTCAAAGAAGGATTTTTGGTCACTTCAGGATAAGAATACCAACAAGGAGGAAACGAATGAGGTAAATGTGACATCAGGTAAATCATGTCAAGATGCCTTAATTATTTCTATGGATATTTTTTTTGAGTTTTGGACATTAGATTTAGGGGCTTCTTTTCATGCCACCCCACATAGGCATTATTTTATTGATTATGTTGAAGAGAATATAGGGCATGTATATCTTGGTGATGATGAACCATGTGAGATAATAGGTGAGGGTTGTGTTTAGGTTAAGATGAAAAATAGGAACACATGGATCCTTAAGGATATTAGACACGTGTCTATGTTGAGACAAAATTTAGTTTTAGTGGGGTAATTGGGTAGTGAGGGATGTTCAGTATTGTTTACTATAGATTATTATAAAGTTACCAAAGATGCTCTTATGATGTCGAGAGGTAATAAATTTGGTACTTTATATTTGATTAGTATTTTTTATTCTATTGATTTAGTTATTAGAGATGGAGATGCAACTATGTGGCACTACAAGCTTGATCATATGAGCCATAAGGGCATGCAGATCTTAAAGATAAGTTACCTGGATTAAAATATCTATATCTAGACTTCTATGAGAATTGTGTGTATAGGAAATAGAAATGGGTTAAGTTCCTGAAGGTTGCACTCACAAAGAAAGATCACAAGTTATATTTGGTAAACTCAGATGAATGGGGACTAGCTTAGGTATATTTTATTAGTAGATCCAATTATTATGTTACTTTTATAGATGATGCAACTAGAAAAGTTTGGGTTTATTGCATTCAAATTAAATCTGATGTATTTGACACTTTTAAGAAATGGAAAGCCTTGGTTGAGAATGAAACATGTCTCAAGTTGAAATGTCTCAGATTAGATAATGGAGGTGAGTATTATAGTAATGCTTTCTTTGATTATTATTCTAACAATGGAATCCATAGGCAAAGGATTGTTTGAGGAAATCCATAGTATAATGGGGTATCTAAAAGGATAATTAGAACAATAATAAAACATGTTAGGAGCATGAGGTTACATACAAGGTTGCCTTTATAGTTTTGGATAGAAGTAGTTAGCATGGTAGTATATATGATTAATAGAGGACCTTATATGCCTTTGGATGGAGGCATTATAAAACAAGCTTGGTCTGGTAAGAATGTTGATTATTCTTTTATTAGAGTCTTTGGATGTGAATCATTTTCTCTCATCAAGAAAGAGGATAGGACCAAGCTAGAAGCTAAATCAGAGAAATTCACATTTGTTTCTTATGGTGAGGATGACTTTGGTTTATATTTGTGGAGAATTAAAGATAGGAAAATATTTTGGTCTAGAGATGTGGCCTTTAATGAAAAAGTCATGCATAAGGATTAGTTACATGAACATGATAAAAAATTAGAAAGATTACATAGTATTGGATGACATTGTGAATGGTAAAGTATCCAAGGATTTAGTTTAGGAACCTTCTACATAAGGAACCCAAACTCCTATGGTAAGAAGGTCTTCTAGGGTTAGAAAATCACCTTAACATTTTTCTCCTTTGAATTATTTATTATCACTGATAATGGAGAGACATAGTGTTATGTGGAAGTAATGTAGGTAGATTCCAAGTTGAGATGGGAACAAGCCATGGATGAAGATCATATATCTCTCATGAATAACAAAATGTGGGATTTGGCTAGGCTACCCAAAGTCAAGATTGCATTGCTAAACAAGTAGATCTTTAGAATCAAAGAAGAGGATGAAGGGAGATAATGATATAAGGCTAGGATGGTGGTCTAGGCGTTTGCACAAAAATTAGGTATTGATTTTGATGAGATTTTATCTCCTATTGTAAAAATGACTTCTATTAGGACTGTTCTTGGTTTAATTGTAGTTGAGGATTTGAACTTAGAATAGCTAGATGTGAAAACTACTTTTCTTCATGTTGATTTGGATGAAGAGTTATATATGAAGTATCCATAGGGTTATGAGGTCAAAGGGAAGGACAACTATGTGTGCAGACTAAAGAAGAGCTTGTATGGTCTGAAACAAACTCCACGACAATGGTAAAATAAATTTAATTATTTTATGTTGGAACAAGAATATCAAAGATGTCATTTTGACCATTGCATGTACATCAAACATTTTGATGGTGGTTCTTTTATTATATTATGCTTGTATGTTGATGACATATTAGTTGTAGGAAAGAACATACAACATATTCATATACTCAAGAAATAACTTAGTGACTCCTTTTATATGAAGGATTTGGGTGTTGCAAAGCAAATCCTTGGTATTATGATTTCTCATGACAAGAAGGAGAGGAAGGTGATCTTATCCCAATCAGAGTATGTGAAGAAAGTCTTGGAAAGGTTTATCATGTTGGATACTAAATATGTTGCTACTCCTTTGGCATGCCACTTTTGATTATCAAAGGAGCAATGTCCCAAGATAGAAGCTAAAAAATTTAAGATGTCTAAGGTACCATACTCACCAAATTTTGGTATTTTGATGTATGCCATGTTTTTTACTAGGCTAGATATTGCCCAAGCAGTGGGAGTTGTTAGCAGGTATATGAGTGATCTAGGTTATTAGTATTGGTAGGTAGTGAAATGGATTCCTTGATATTGGAAAAGAACCATTGATTTTATATTATGTTATGTTGGATTAGATACCACTTTGCATGGTTATGTGGACTCAGATATGGTAAGGGATATTGATAATATGAGAAGGATGAGAGGTTATATATTTACTATTGGAGATACAGTGATTAGTTAGATTTCTAAGATACAGAAGGTTGTGGCTTTGTCAACCATAGAGGTAGAGTATGTTACTACCATGGAGGCTATCAAGGAGATGATTTAGTTACAGTAGTTATTTCAAGAGTTGGGGTATGAGTAAGAGTTTGGGAGACTACATAGTGATAGTCAGAGTGTTATTCATTTGGCAAAGAACTCCACTTTCCACTCGAAGATGAAACATATTCAGTTATGTTATCACTTCATTAGGACAACTTTGGAGGAGAACTTGGTGAAGCTAGAGAATATTCATACTAGCCAAAATCTTGTGGATATGATGACCAAGTTGGTCACATTAGACAAGTTGAGACTATGTTTAGATTTAGTTGGTCTTAGGGGTCATGGAGTAGTGATAGATTTTGTCTCCAAGTGGGAGATTATTGAGTGTGGAGCCCTTTAGGGCTATCACATGACAATAGGAATAAATGTTGGGGGATTAAAGAGCTCCAAGGATGTGGGGGGAATAATTTTCATGTTCTCCACATGTGAGTGGAATATTTCTTGTATTCCTAATTTTATGTATTCTATATTTCATGGAGTTAGTTGTGTTATGCCTTTTCCCATGTTGACTTCCTTGTTTTAAGGAAGATAATTATTTTTTGGAAAAGGGAACTCCTTCCTTATTGAGTGGAGTTGGTTGAGATCACATGATCATAGGAAAATGTGCCCTTATAAGGTGGAAAATATGAATATGTAAAATTTCTTCTTGGGAGAGATTTTAGATAGGCTTGATGAGGTGGAAAAAGGTTGTCACATATTGGATAATGCTTATCTTGGATAAGAATTGCATATTTTCTCCTTCTTTTCTAGATTTTCTTCATTTTCTTAAATATATAGGGTGTGGTGTGGCATTTAGAGGTTGATGGTTTATTTTCAGGGTGTGGCTTTGAGGATCATAGTCAAAGTGTAGGTGTTTTGTAAAGTGCAGTGTTCATTACAAGGTTTAGATTTAGAAACTTGTGAGATACAACATTGTATAGGTGCAAGTGAAAGTGAAGTTTTTGTGCAGCACTTTCTACAAGAGAGTTTTCTATCTCTATGAGATTTCATTGTAATCTTGTTTTAAATTACTAATTTATTTGAGAAATTTCATTGGTGGATGTAACCCACATTGGGTGAACCACACCAGATATATGTTATTTTTATCTTGATTTCATTTATACTTTCATATTAATGGTGAATTAAGGAATGTTTTCATGATGCATTTTATTTCATAGCTTTAGATCTAGTTTATGGTAATATTAGATCTGGATTTAGAAGTGTTTTATTTCCAACAAGTGGGAGATTGTTGAGTGTGGAACCCTTTAGGGCTATCACATGACCATATGAATAAATTTTGGGAGCCTAAAGAACCCCAAAGATGTGGGGGTGTAATTTTCATGTCCTCCACATGTAAGTGGGATATTCCTTAAATTCCTAATTTCTATGTATTCCATATTTCATGGAGTTAGTTATTACATGCCTTTTCCCATGTTGACTTCCTTGTTTTGAGGAAGCTAGTCGCTTTTTTGAAAAGGGAACTCCTTCCTTGAGTGGAGTTGGTTTTGATCACATGTTCATGGCAAAATGTGCTCTTAGAAGGTGGAGAAGATGAATATGGTGAATTTATCCTTGGGAGAGCTTTTAGATAGGCTTGATGAGGTGGAAAATGGTTGTCACATGTTGGATAATGCTTATCTTGGATAAGCATTGCAAGTTTTTTCCTCCTTTTGTGGATTTTATTCATTTTATTATATATACAGGGTGTGGTGTGATCTTTATAGGTTGATGGTTTATTTTTTAGGGTGTGGCTTTGAGGATTAGAGTCAAAGCGTAGGTGTTCATTATAGGGTGTGGTTTAGAAACTTTCGAGATATAACATTGTGCAGGTGTAGGTGAAAGTGTAGTTTTTGTGTAGCACTTTCTACAAGAGATTTTTATATCTCTATGAGATTTAATTACAATCTTGTTTTAGATTAATGATTTATTTGATAACTTTCATTGGTGGATGTAGCCCACATTGGGTGAACCATGTTAGATCTGTGTTATTATTATCTTGATCTTGTTTATGATTTCATATTAATGGTGAATTAAGGAATGTTTCCTATAATCATGTGAGTTTTTGGCCCTTTATCTAAACTAAACTAAAAGCTATCTAAATACATCCGAATCTACATACCCATGTAGAGAAGTGTTTGACCCTACATAGCATAAATGCCTACTACTGGTCCCTCTCAGATATTTGACAATCCACTGAACTACATTCTAGTGTTCCTTTCTTGGATTGGCCATAAAATTGTTGAAAAATCCCACTACTTGGGCAATATTAGGTCTAGTACATACCATGTACTCAACCTCATTATGTGATTTAGGACACTATTCTTTGCTCAGCTTGAACTGTCTAGCCATATGTGTGCTTACCGATTTTGCATCCTACAAATTGAAACTCTTCACTACCTTATTCACATAATCCTCTTGAGACAAAATCAACCTGTCATTTTCCCTGTCTCTAGAAATACTCATGCTAAGGATTTTCTTTGTTGCTCCTAAATCCTTCATGGAAAATCTCTGAGCTATTTTTACCTTTAGCTTAGTAATTCCCTGCATGTGTGACCCTGCAACAAGCATATCATCTACATATAGTAATAGGATAATGTAGCTAATATTATCCAACCTGGTAAAATAAACACAATGGTCACATTGACATTGACTAAAGCCATGCTTTGTCATAAACATGTCAAACCTCAAATACCATTGTCTTAGAGCTTGCTCAAGACCATATAACCTGGCCTTTTGTCTCACCTGTCCATTCTCTCCTTTATTTAACCTATATACCCATTAGTTTTTTAGTGCTTTCTTTTCATCTAGAAACTCTACCAGATCCCACATTTGGTTCTCTTCCAAGGAATCAATTTCCTCATTCATGTCATGCTCTCACTGTTTCTTGGATTCTACCTGCATTGCCTCTTCAAAACTTCCTGGTTTTCCACCATTAGTGAGCAACAAGTAGTATAAAGAAGGGGAATAATGAATTTGAGGCTTAGTTACCCTTTCAGACCTCCTTATGGGCATTTGAGACTCCTTGACAGCTTGATGTCTGCCCAAATTTCATTCTAAAAGTGACCAATCTCAATCATCTCTTAGTCTACACCTGACCGACATCAGTTCCTCCTGACTGACCTCACCAATGTCAGTTCTTACTTGATCAATGTCAGTTTCCACCTGCCTGACATCACTGACTTTAGTCTTCACCTGATTGACGTCGGTTCCTGCCTGATCGACATCGGTCACTGTCTGATTGACGTCGATGTCTGTGTTTTCTTGTGAGTGATGATTTTTACCCGTGAGCTCATTTTGGATCATAACCTTGTCTAAATCAACATTTCCCTACTTAGAATTATTTAGCCTCTTGAGATGATCAATGTCCATCACCTTCTCCTTGAAAACCAAGGCTTTCCAGTTCTTAACATTTGACTTAAGAACATGCATTCCTTTCTTACTCATGTGACCAAGCCTACAAAGCCACATCTTTGCATCTACATCTGAAGTAGATAAAATAGAAGGAGAATCAGTAATACAAGTAGATAGATAAATTGTACCTACTTTCTTACCTCTTGCTAGTACAAGTGCACCCTTGGAAAATTTCCAAGATTATGCTATGAGAGTTACTGTATAACCCTCATCACCCAAATTTCTTGTATAAATTAGACTCCTCTTCAGGATGGGAACATGCATGACATCTTTCAACACCCATATGTTGTCAGTCTACAATTTTAGTTGCACTTTTCCTTTGCAAATAATTTGACAAGGCTTACCATCCCCTAAATAAATTTTTCCAAAGTCTCCATGGACATAATCATGAAAAAATTCTCTATTTGGGGTTGCATGGAAAGAGGCACCAAAATCTAAAACCCAAAATTCTACTTTATCCAAGGAACATATAAGAGCATCCTATGCAACAATACCTGCATCATTTGCTTCTTTATTTCCTTCATGCTGATCTTCTACCAACCAACAATCTTTCTTTACATGCCCTTTCTTTTCACAATTCTAGTAGGTTATACCTCCATTTCTGGATTTGGATCTACTGCCTATCTTTGACCTTGATTTCCCTTGCTCGACCTTCTCTCTTTGCTTTCCCCTACTTTCAAAACTTAAAGCATTAACTGATGTCTCCCCTGTGCTTTTTCTGTGAATTTCTTCATTCAATATTACACTAACAACATCATCAACTTTCAAGATATTTGAAGCAGACGCAATATTACTTACTGCCATTACCAAGTTATCCCAACTTTCAAGTAAAGAGCATAATATTAATAAATCCTTAATTTCATCATCAAAAACTATTTTGACTGAATTTAACTAGTTTACTAAATCATGGAAATCACTAAGATGACTATATACCAATCCACCTTCCTGCATTTGCAAAATAAATAATTGCTTCATAAGAAATACCTTATTCAAAGCTAAGGGTTTCTCATATAAATTTGTCAAATATTTCATTAACTCTACCATTTTTTTTTGCCTGAGATAAGTTGGAAATCACACAAGAAGCCAGGCTCAACCTGATAGCTCCAAGAGCCTTTCTGTCAAGAACATTCCATTCTTCATCTTGCATACATGTGGGCTTGCTTGCAACCCCACCCAATGGTAAGTATAGAGCTTTCTGATACAGATAATCTTCTATCTGCATCCTCCATAATTGATAATTCTTGCCATTGAATTTCTCCATTCTTAGTCTACTTTCTTCTACCATTGCTTTACTCCCACTCAAACAGAAACCCCTGTGAGTGACCTGTAATCAACAAACACTAACCTGCTCTACCACTTGTTAGTGAACCAAGCTTTGATACCAACTGTTAGGATCCTCCCCTAAGAGTACAATTGATTACCTTTGTATAAGCAACTAAACACAAAATTAAACTAGAAGTAATAAGTAACTAGAAATCAGAAATAACAAAGAATAGATGATATGAGAAACAATACAATCTATATTAACACTCTTCCAGAAGGAAATACAATGAAGAAATCACACTCTTCCCACACCTCTTGGGTGTACAGTAATTCTCCCTCAAGAGTTCTCAATCTCACAATCAATTACAACCAACAATCAACTCAATACTGAGTTGTTGTTCCCTCCACCAACAGATCTCGTTGATCTTGCACACCCTACAAATCAACTGACCTTGCTTACCTGTAGATCTTCCTGGTCTTGCACTCTTGCAGACCTTCTAGATCTTACACTTGAAGGATCTAATCCTTTAGTCCTTGATTAAAATATAGCCCCATGGATCTCTTAAATAGATCCCCAAGCAAAAAATAATTAGAAATGTAGACTCAAGACTAAAATTAGTCTTTACATGCAAACTGACTGTCCGTCTAAAATTAGACCAGTTCTGGAAACACACAGGTGACTGGCATTGGTTCTTATCTGACTGATGTCGACTGACTATAACCGATGCTAGTTATTGTATAGCTGAAGATGACCGACGTCAGATGGCTTGACCGATGTCAGTTACTGTAACACTCAGCAACCTCCACATTTGCATACTTGTGAAGCTTTTAGCTCCACAACTTAACATAGAATTATATAGGGCACCCTCCCTTAATCTATATATATGGGATATGGGCCCATAGACATAATTAAATAGGGGGGGTCGACTAGGTACTAGATGTTATTTTTACTGTATAGAGCTAGGAGTTGGGCCCCTAGATATATAGGCCAATAAAACATAATTAGAATATAGACTATAGATTTCTATGGGATCCTACCAACCCCAATTTCTCATGTATATATTGGGTGGGGAGATATGGGCATACCTAGATATATAGGGTAGGGGTGGGGGATTCCCTCAACCTATCCCCATCTATATAGATGGGGGGTTGAGTTTCCCATCCCTAACTATGTTTAGGCTTGACCATATATATATATATATATATGGGAAAGGCATGAAGGAAAACAAACACAACTCTTGCACATTCTCATTCCAACTCTCCACTCTCCTAGACATAATTGGGTGATGGGCGGCTATTGGAGAGGTTGTTCACCCCATTTTATAGTCATATGAGATGGGGTTTCACAATATGAATAGGATGACTGGTTATATCATGAATCTTTGATTATATCATGTATATAATAGATGGTAGATGGATGCATCCATGCCTATATATATATATATATATATATATAGAACTTGACCAATAGGTTCCTGCCCCTATCTTCTGATGTCCTATAGAATAGATTCACTATTTCCCTCATGAAATAAGGCAAGTCATCGAGGCACCCCTAATATAGATCCAATCCCCAAGTATATAGTTGAGTTTATAAATATAGGGGGCACAACATATATTATATTTAGTTTAGTTTATATAGAGGGGGGAGGGCCACTTTATAGATAGATAGGACCTAGATAGATAGGGCTTCGGCTAAAAAAACTCTAATTTGTATAGAGAGGGGGACCAAATAGATAGAGTTAATCTATATAGGGGGTAACTATCTATAGTTTTTTTGGTAACCCCCAACCATATAAAATGAATTGATGTTAAGTGAAGTGAAGTAGATTGAATGGGATAGACTCTATATAAAGAAGGGGTATTCACTACATTTACCCTATAAATTTAATGGGGAAAGGAGAGTACTTAGTCGATGAGAGTGTCTATACTCAAGAGGGAGGCACTCCCCTACCCCTATATATAGGCCAATGGGAGAGGAATAGATCACCCCCCTCCTCCTCTCCACTAGGGTAGGGTTGGGGGAGTGACAAGTATATAGAATAGAGCCTAGTCTCCCTTAACCTATCGATGTTCTACCCTGCCTTGTGGTCTAGGTCCATCAGACCCTCAACCCTAATTATATATAGTTTGTTTTGTAAACCCCATTTATCTTCTCTCTACCCACTACCCATCCATCTATCCATTGCCCATCTATTTGCCCACTTCCCATCCCCATCTATAGAGATCTAATCTATGTGGGAAGGTGCCCCCTTCTATTTAGATAGGTATATATATCCCATATATCAGATCTAACACTCACCCCCATAGAGTGATGGTGGGGAATATATCTATAGATCCACCCTCCCCCTTGACCCCCTCCTCTCTCTCTTTATATATATATATATATATATATATATATATATATATATATATATATATATATATATATATATATGGGAGCCATATAGAATCTTTACTAGTTGTATAGAGTTAGATAGATATATATATAGAGAGAGGGGGAGGGGGCAACCCTCTATAGTGATGGCATGGACCCATCTATATTCTCTTTTCCCTCTATCCATAATGAAGGCCCATCTATATCTATCTTCCCTCTACCCATCTATTTATGGGTGCCTATCTATATCTATATCTATAAATGGGGGGGGTGGGCTTCCCATCTATTTTATAGATCTATTGCTCACCCCGACTATGAATGAATATATATATATATATAGGGTATGGGCCTCCTCGATCACAATATAGACATAAGGTAAGATAAGATAAGATAAGATATATCTAGTTGGTTTGGTTGTATAGAGTCACCCATCTATAGAGATTAGCAACCCTCTATAGTAGATATAGAGATGGCCCTTTATATAGAGTTGGGTTTGTCTCCCTTCCCCCTTCTATCTAGATAGATAAAGGGGGTGGGAGGGTAGGCAATCCCCTATGTATATAATTCCTCTCCCTTAATCCCTATATATAGAGAAGGTGTTGTTGACCCCCCCCCCCCCACACACACACACACATATATATATATATATGTGTGTGTGTGTGTGTGTGTAGATATGGCCCATATCCATATCTTATAGAGGGGGAGGGCCAACTTTATATAGTTTTTTTGGCAACACCTCCCCCTCTATATAAACTAAACTCTATATGGCCTTTCCCCTCCCCCTCCCCCAAATATAGAGTTTCTTTGGTCCTCCCCACTCCCCCAATATATATTTTATATGGCCCTCCTCCTTTCCCCCTCTATATAAACTAAATAAAATTAAAATAGACCAAAATCTATATGGGAGTTAGTTTAAATAGAGAGAGGCTCCCCATATATAGAGAGAGGGGGCCAAAAGAACTAGATATTTGACCACCCCCACCCCTTTCTATATATATGGGGATTGAGTTAGTTTAAATAGAAATAGAGTGGGGCTATATAGATATATATGCACTAGGGAGAGGGGGGCCCATATAGAAGGGCCCCCTATGTATTCTCTATATGGGCAAGAAAGATCACTACTATGGCCCCATATATATGCCTCCTATATATATGGCTTGTATTCTAAGTAGGAGCAACAATCTAGACTATAGTATTGGTAGGGTTCCCCCCTCTCCAATCCAACTCCAATCTAACTCCAATCCAACTAGACTACTCATCAAGATTCCCTCCCCTTAGTGATTAATGTTGGAATCAATCAATTCAAGATCTTGATATCACCATATAGAGTTAGGGGATATGGGTCCACTAATGGGCTAACCCAACCCACTATCCTGATACTCTAATCCCACCACTAAAATACCAGTCAGGAAAGAATACCACCAACAAAGGTCTAATCTCTCTCTCTCTCTCTCTCTCTATATATATATATATATATATATATATATATATATATATATATATATATATATAGTGACTCCTTCTAGTAGCACTATGGTGCCCTTAGTTATAATGGTGTGGTGACCCCCACCCCTATATATTATAGATTAAATTATAGGTATGATATATATATATATATAGTGCCTACTTCTTGTAGCACTATGGTGCCCTTAGTTATAATGGTGTGGTGACCCCCACCCCTATATATATTATAGATTAAATTAAAGGTATGACCAATTCAATGGTGCCCTAGAAGTAAAAGGAATCATTCCCATAGTGGTTATAATATGGGTGGGTGGTGCAACTATGAATGAATTATGAATTAAAGGATCTCTATTCTCTATTTATTTATTTGATGGGTTGATTCTTGAGAGTGACCTATTGTTTGTCCCAATATATAAATTAAGCCACCACTAACCAGATTGATGGATCTATCTCTATGTGGGCCAAATTGAATTCATAGGAAGACTTCACTAATCAGTCAACCAACAAAGACCTGAGACCCATGAAGCCTTATATATCTATCTCTAAAATAATCTGGGTGGATGGATCACTTCCCATCCCAATCCACATATCCTCTTCTACCAATTCCAATAACTAGACCTCTTCTTTGATTTGATCCCATCAATATAAGTCCTTCCCCAAATAATATAATTCATTCCAATATGATCTCTAGACCACTCCACTCTAGATACCATTCAAATTTATTGAGTGATCTTTGAGCTATCTTAGATAGATATAAGGGCCATTTCCATCTGTTCTCTATTATTTATTCCATATGTGTATACATGATATCATACACCAATCATTCCATCTCCCAGGTTAATCAGTGATATTACATATATAATATATGATATGGATGATAGATGATAGGGAGAGGGGGAATAGCTTAGTCAGTTAGAGTGATGGTCTATCATGTTAGAAGTCATGGGTTTAAACCCCATTTTCCCTGATCATGCCAAGTGGAATAAGATAATATTCATGGTTTGGTTGGTAGAATGAATGGTGATCAATTATGGTGCTCTGGTCAAAACCCCCAACCCATTTATTATTATAATAATCCATTCCTAACTTGACCAGATAGATATATAGGCCTTGACCTCTTTGACTATATAGAGTTGGCACCTATATCTAGTTGGCTCCATTCCATCCCATCCCATCCCATCTATATAGATATGTAGTTGAATTTATTTGGATATAGATAGAGATAGAGATATATGGTCATGTATAAAATATAGGGATGATGTGATGGATGGTGGATGATAGTGGTAGATGTAAAAGATAGATGGATGATCATGAAGGTCTGGAAGTTGATGGATGATGCAGAGGGCCATTCTATTTAAAGTAAGAGATAAAGTGAAGACAAGGAGTACATGCATGGATAGTGGTATGGATGATGATTTGCATCTTGGGATAGAGCCGTATAATGTGGAAGTATCACTTATGATTCTATGAGAAGGGAGTGGTTACCCACTAGAGCTTTTCTTGACTAGTCGACTCTAGTTAGATAGATATATAGGGCTCTAGATTCCTGACTAGAGTTTCTTGATGGATCTGGGGCTACCCTTTACTCTCCTATATTGATAGGGGTCTAGGGTTTAATATGAATTAATATCAATGAATCACATTAGTTTTTATCATACACTTCACTAGATATGTTCTTATGCTACTATTCCCTCCCAAATAGGAACCACTGATTTGTAAATCTTATCAACCATGAAATCTAGTGAGTGACACCAAATGTCTCCATGGATTGCTCCTCCCATTACTTCCCTCATAAAAGTGACTATGGTACTAGTTCATATCCTGTTACCCAAAAAATATCATGTAGAGGCACCTATGGCTTGATCCATCATTTTGGTAAAAATTACTTCAAAATTGGGAACCTATGGGTTTTTTAGATCTCCCATACCCGTTTTCCCCAAATGACACCTCATCCCACTCCCTTCATTTGTAATCTAAGCATGATTTCCATTATATATACCTCCCAACCACTTTTAGATAAATTGATCCTAAGAATATTATTGCCCACTCCCTAGTAGCCCATACAAATCTTGTGACTATTAGTATGCTCAATTGGGTGGTAGTTGTTAGGTCACCTATAGTGAGTTAAAAACACACAGGGCCAAATGTGTGTTGGGCATGTGACCCATCTACCTACTAGAAATGGGGGAGAGAACATATCATGTCCTAAAAAAAGATTGATTGAGATAGACATTTATGCACTCAACTACTCAACTGGGAAGGCTTGGTCAAGAGCCTTTATTAAGATTTATGCCAAAAAAATTTAATAATGAAAAAAAGGGTACATAATTTAATGAAATCGAGAAAAATATTACCTCTAATGGAGAAAACCATAAATGAAACAAAGATTTTTATAAGTGGATAAAATCATCAAATGGTGAAAAAACCCCACAATCTATTAGAAGGCTTGCAACTAAAATCTATACAAGTACAAGATTGAATCAAGAGAAGAAAAGAAGAAGAGAGAGAGATACCAAGATCTTAATGAGGAAAAGAGAAGAGAAATAACTCTTTTATAGATCTAAATGAATAAAATGAGAGTTGCATAGAACCCCATTGTGACCGTATAAACCCTCCAAGTGTGTGCCACTAGTGTCCTAATCCCTTACAAAAAGAGGGAACTATGTGCCATATGGGGAAGAGAGAGTTACACACAAGTAACTCTAAATCTAATAAGTGGATTAGGGAGGTAAGTGACACTTAATAAAAGTAGGAATAAAATACATTTACAAATATAATAAATGCACAAATAACTAAGACTTAGGATAAGCCTATAAAGTTAAGAAGGATCCAAATTAAGGTTAATTCTCCAACAATCCCCCTTAAGATTAAATTTGGAGTTAAAAAAGTGGAGAGAACCTTTAAAAATAAATAAAAGATTTAAAATTACATAATACTTCCCCTTAATAGAAACTTAATTCAAGAGGAATTACATAGGATTGAGAAAAAAAAGAGAAGGAGATGCCAAAAGTCTCAAGGCAAAAAAAGTGTGATCACCAAGAATCTCCAAAAATCCTCTTCAAACAAGGGGGTCAATCCACCAAAGAACAAACAAAAAACAACAAACAAAAGGATTAATGACCCAAAAACCTGCAAAACAAGCAAGCTAACACCAATATTTCAAGTTAAGTCACTAATATGCCATAAAAATTGCCAGGATCCTACTCTCCCCAATAAGAGTATATATGATTACCTTTGTATTAGCAACTAAACACGGAATTTAAATAGAATGATTAAGTAAATAGAAATATGAAACAACATAGAATATGAGAGACAATACACAATCTTGTATTAATACTCATCCAAAAATAAAATACAGTAAAGAAGATGCCACACTTCTTCTTCCACCTCTGTAAGGCTTCCCACACCTCAAGGGCTCCTAGTAATTCTCAATCAAGAGTTCACTCTCCTACAAAAATGGTCCCAACACACAACTCAAACACAGAGTTGTTGTTCACCTCCACCAGTCAGTAACAATGCTGCCAGTACACCAAGTACACAACTATACTCCAAGTAGATCTTCCCTTCTCTTGCTACCACCTGCAAATCAACAGACCTTACTTACCATGTAGATATCTCTACACCCTGAAGAACCCTTATCCTTGCCTCACCAAGTCCTCATGATTCTTCAACTAGTATCCCAGTGGATCTCCTAGTAAAACTTGCACAACCTGCAACTCTCCCTGATCATACACACTCAGCACCCCTTTGGAACTAGGAGGAGCTACTCTTGCTCTCTCTTCAAGCACAATGGCTTTCTAGCACACTTTACAATACAGTCCATGAGTCTATTATATAGATCTCATGCATACAATAATTAGACTTTCTTAATTACAATAATTAGACTTGCAACTCAAGACCAAAAATAGTCTTTACATGCAAACTGCCTGTCCAAAAATAGACCAGTCTAAAACCCACATGCAAACTGCATGCACACACAGGTTGTCAATGTCGGCTCCTTCCTGACCGATGTTGGTCAACTAATAACCGATGTCAGTTGCTTCTGCACTATAATATGACTGACGTCGATTGATCAGACCGACATCAGTTGCCCTGCAACTTGTTCTACAACTCAGCAACCTCCCAGCAACCTCCTTCCCTGTTTGCATCAGTGAAGCTTTTAGCTCCACAACCTAATAATCTCCCACTTAGAGATAAATAGTTGCACTGTACCTATACCTATACACCATCTAATTTGTTTCATGGCTTGTATCCCTCTTCAAGCTCAATCTTGAAGACCAACCACCACACAACCTGTGGTGCACCTTGTGTCATCCAAGTAACCTGCCACAGCCGAACCTACAACTCCATGTAGTAAAGACCTTAACCCTACATAGCATGAATCCCTACTGCTGGTCCCTCTCAAATACCTGAGAATCCATTAAACTACCCTCTAGTGCTCCTTCCATGAATTGGCTATGAACTCTTTGATAACTCCCACTACTTGGGAAAACTCAGGTCTACACTTGACCTCATGTGATTTCAAACACTGTTCTAAGCTTAGCTTGAACTGTCCAACCCTTAGTGTGCTTACTGGTTCTATCCTGTGTATTGAACCCCACCAACACCTTCTTCACATAGCTCCCACTGGAGACAAAATCAACCTGTGATCTTCCATGTCTCTTATGCCAAAGAATTTCGTTGCTCCCAAATTCTTCATGACATACCTCTGAACTAACTTTACCTTTAGATCAGAAACTCCCTGCATGTGTGACCCTACAAAAAGTAACCACACCACATACAGTAACAAGATAATGTTGTGACCATTATCCAACCTGGTAAAGTTAAACACAATAGTTACACTGACATTGACCAAAGCCCTGCTTTGTCATCCACCTGTCAAAACCTATACCACTGTCCTGCAACTTCCTCAAGACCATATACCCTGGCCTTCCATCTCACGTATCCATCCACTCTCTTCTTTAACTTGGGAATCCATTCATCTGTTAGTGCTTTCATCCCAGCTGGCAACTCTACCAAATCTCTCGCTTGGTTCTCTTCTAAAGAATTCATGCCATGCTCCCACTGTTTCTTGGATTCTACCTATATTGCCTCTTCACGTCTTCCTGGTTCTTGACCATTAGTAAGCAACAAGTAAGAAGGTGAACAATGAATATGAGGTCCACTTACCATTTCAATCCTCCACATGGGTGTTTGAGACTCCTTAATAGCTTGATGTCTGCCCAACATCCATGTTCCAGTGACCCATCTCAGCCATCTCCCAATCTATAATCAACTGACGTCGGTTCCTTGTGACTGACCCTGACTATCGATGTCACACCACCAAATCTACTAGTTTGCACATGACTGATGTTGGTAACTATCTATTTGATGTCGGTTTCTCCTAATCGATGCTAGTAATTGTGTTCTCCTGTGAGTGATGACTTTTTACCCGTGAGCTCACCTTGGATCAAAACCCTATTCAAATTAACATAGCCCTGCTCAAAATAATTTAGTCCCCTCAGCTGATCTTTATCCGTCATCTCCTCCATGAACACCAAGGCTTTCTAGTTCTTAAGTTTGTCAAAAATATCTGTCTTCTACTTAAGAACATACATTCCCTTCTTTAACATGTGACCAAGCCTACAAAGCCACATCTCTGCAATAGAAGGTGAATCAGTAATATATGTAGATAGATAAAGGATACCTAGTTTCTTACCACCATCTAATTCAAGTGCATCTACTGTGAGAGTTACTGTGCATCTCTCATCACCCAACTTTCCTAAAGAAATTAGACTCATCTCCAAGACTAGAACCTGCATGACCTTCTTCAACACCTATGTATTACCCATCTGCAATTTCAGCTTCGCTTCCCCTTTGCCAACAATTTGACAAGGCTCACCAACCCCTAAATAAATCTCTCCAAAGTCTCCAAAGACATACTCATGAAAAGATGCTCTATTTTGGGCTGCATGGAAAGAGGCAATAGAATCTATAAACCAAGATTCTACTTTATCCAGAGCAACATGTGCAACAACACCTGCAACATCTGCTTTTTGTTTTTCTTCATGCTGATCTTCTACCAACCAACAATCTTTCTTTACCTGCTCTTTCTTTCCATCAATCAGACCATTCATGTTATTCAGTTTCTCCATTCATAGCTTAATTTATTTTGCTATTGCTATACTCCCACTCAATCAGAAACCCTTGTGAGTACCTTGTAATCAACACACACTAACCAGATCTGAAACAACCTGTTAGCAACCCAACCTAAAGCTCTGATACCAACTGTTAGTGGTATCAAGCTATGAGCCAACAACCTTGCTCTATACCAACTGTCAGGATCCTACTCTCCCCAATAAGAGTATATATGATTACCTTTGTATTAGCAACTAAACACATAATTTAACCAGAATGATTAAGTAACTAGAAATATGAAACAACACAGAATATGAGAGACAATACACAATCTTGTATTAATACTCATCCAGAAAGAAAATACAATAAAGAAGATGCCACACTTCTTCTTCCACCTCTGTAAGGCTTCCCACACCTCAAGGGCTCCCAGTAATTCTCAATCAAGAGTTCACTCTCCTACAAAAATGGTCCCAACACACAACTCAAACATAGAGTTGTTTTTCACCTCCACCAGTCAGTAACAATGCTGCCAGTACACCAAGTACACAACCATACTCCAAGTAGATCTTCCCTTCTCTTGCTACCACCTGCAAATCAACAGACCTTACTTACCATGTAGATATCTCTACACCCTGAAGAACCCTTGTCCTTGCCTCACCAAGTCCTCATGATTCTTCAACCAGTATCTCGGTGGATCTCCTAGTAGAACTTGCACAACTTGCAACTCTCCCTGATCATACACACTCAGCACCCCTTTGGAACTAGGAGGAGCTACTCTTGCTCTCTCTTTAAGCACAATGGATTTCTAGCACACTTTAAAATACAGCCCATGAGTCTATTATATAGATCTCATGCATACAATAATTAGACTTTATTAATTATAATAATTAGACTCGCAACTCAAGACCAAAAATAGTCTTTACATGTAAACTACCTGTCCAAAAATAGACCAGTCCGAAACCCACATGCAAACTGCATGCACACACAAGTTGCCGACATCAACTCCTTCCTGACCGATGTTGGCCAACTAATAACTAACGTCAATTGCTTCTGCACTATAATATGATTGACGTCAGTTGATCAGACTCATGTTGGTTGCCCTGCAACTTGTTCTGCAACTCAGCAACCTCCTTCCCTGTTTGCATCAGTGAAGCTTTTAGCTCCACAACCTAAAAAAAATACAATCTACATATATAAAGTACTAAAATTAAATGTAAATACAAATGGAGTAAAGACAACTTCTATTAGTCAACATGCATGAAAATAAATTAGTCAACATATTTAAAGCATATTACCTTTGCACAAAGAATGCATAAAAGATTGATTTTAATAAAAAAGGAGACAAAGAAGATGTGTCAATTGCAAAAGATATTATATGTGAAGCATTATAATAATTATCATAAGAAGACATATCAAAGTCTCTAGAAGATCTATAATTTTTAGGAATCCAAATAGTTTTACCCTTAGAGGTAGGAGATTTAGTCATTTTCCAACAATGCGAAGTATCGTGTGTGGATTTATCACAAGATTTGAAAGGATGTAATTTCAAAAATTTAGAGATATGATGCCCATTTTTTCCATAATGCATACAAGATTTAACATTTTTTACCAAAGCACTAGCATTAGAAATAGTATAATAAAAAAATCCATTATAAGTCCTTCTATGCATAGGGAAATAAGATTCTAAATTTGTATTAGAAATAGATGAATCATTAAAAATAATAACTTTAAAATTTTCATTACAAGTAGGTAAAATAGGTTCAAGCTATTCATCTTTACATTTACTAAGTGCACCACCTAAATATCCCATAGATTGCATAATTTTTAAATTAGGGTTGGTAGGAGTGTGTACATGAGGTTGAGTTTGTGTAGAAATACAAGGAGATTCATCATCGTTAGAAATATGAACATTAACAAAAGGCACTAATTTATTATTTAGTGCATCAATAAACAATTGCATTTTCTATTCATGAATAGTAAAAGAGGTTTGTAAAGCAATAATAGTCTCATTTTGATAAGCGATTTGTGTTTTAAGATCAATAGTTTCATCATTTTTTGAATTAATTTGATGTAAAAATTATTTAGAAGCTAAGAAAATAACTAACATGAATGTGATTGTACGATAATATAAAAATGTGATGCTTACTAAAAGGGCATGAATGTCACAAATTATTGACTTGTAAATGTAATCCCATATCAAAGTGCCGAATAAAATTGCTTTAAAGCTAATATTAACCATTATATTTGTGAATTAAAACAATAAAAAGTTTTGATAAAAATTTAAATGAATTAAATATTAAACTATACTAAAACAATTAATAAAATTGTATCCACCAAAATGAAATACTTTTTTAAGTCTTAAAAGCTAAATAACATGCATGCCTAATAAATTATTGGAAGAATTTGTGACCTAGGAGTTTGACTAAGAAGAGGAGATTAGTATTGTGTTAGTGACAAAATAAATAAAGCAAATTGACAAACAACACACTAAACTAACACCATGTCTAGTTACTAGGGTGAGCTTAATAACAAAAACAAACGTCAAACACAACTAAAAAGTAAGGAAAAACAAGAATCCTTCACCTTCCTTCGATGCTCCAAATGATTTTGTAGTAGTGGCTTGCTCGGTTTGTGCTCATGAAGTCTTCATCAAAGGAGCCTTGGCTATCTCCTATTCTCCTTGGAACCTTTGGCTTTGGCTTGGATTGGAATTAATTTTGTTAGGATCATGTAGCTCTGATACCACCTATTAGTGCCTTAGAGCTCAATTGATTACTTTTGTATAAGCAACTAAACACTAAATTAAACCAGAAGTAATAAGTAACTAGAAATCAGAAACAACAAAGAATAGGAGATACGAGAAACAATACAATCTGTATTAAACTCTTCTAGAAGGAAATACAATGAATAAATCTCTCTCTTCCTCACACCTCTTGGGTGTACAGTAATTCTACCTCAAGAGTTCTCTCTCTCACTCTCAATTATAAACAACTCAATTCCTAAGTTGTCTACCCCCTTTGAGACAATCAACTCAATTTTTGTTGTATTCCTCCTTGTGACAATCAACTCAATGGTTGTTTTGCCTATAATTCTCCCATAGATCTTCTTGATCATGCACCTTGCAAATCTACTTGATCTTGCACCCTGCAGATCTAATTGATCTTGCTTACATGTAGATCTTTTTGGTCTTGCACTCTTGCAGACCTTCTATATCATACACTTGAGGATCTAATCCTTAATCCTTAATTACAATACAACCCCATGGGTCTCTTAAATAGAGCCCAAAGTAAACAATAATTAGAAACGTGGACTCAAGACTAAAATTAGTCTTTACATGCAAACTAACTATTCGTCTAAAATTAGAACAATTCTGGAAACACACAGGTGACCAATGTCAGTTCATATCTAATCGATGCCGGTCGACCATAATCGATGCCGGTTGACCATAACTGATGCCGGTTACTGTGTAGCTGAAGATAACTGATGTCGGTCGACCCCTAATCGATGTCGGTTGGCTCTAACTGATGTCAGTTACTGTGTAACCTAGCAACCTCCACATTTGCACATTAGGTGAAGCTTTTAGCTCCACAACTCAACAAATTTGTCATGGTAACACTAATTGCAATATATTTTGGAATCATTTGTGCATTGTAACTTTGCATTATCAAGACTTCAAATTCATGTGGCAAAGCCTCCTATTTATAGATTTTTGTAAATGGGTAGAATCAATATGAACCGTCCATCTCAAGATTGACATGTGTGGCTAAGGATTAATCCAATTAAAATCCATAATAGGCTCATCATTGTTTGGGATAAAGAAGAAATTAAGAGGCATGGATGGCATTGATGAGGCATAGGAGGCATGAGTCTTGATATTTATGGCATTTATGGCCTAGGGATGTCTTCTAAAGAAATGAGGTCACCTGATGATGCAGATATTCATTATTCATTTCCAAAAATAATTATTCAACAATTTTCCATGGAAAATTAACTTAAGGCCCTAATTTGGTTTAATTAACCTAAAACATGATTAGTCAACTTTAGTGCAAATTTTGGTTCTTGGTGCACAAATTAATCAAACTAGTCAAAATGTCTTATTATTGGTCTAAAATTTGAATGGATTAGAATTAGATTTCAATGTTAGATGCATTGGATCTTTTACCCATTTACGATGTTACCAACACCAAATAACAAAGGCGTATGTTTCATGTAATATATTTGACAAAAAAGAGCAATCTAAAGCAATCAAGTTCAAAATTGGCATTTTGACTCGAAATGATCTGATCAAAGTTAGCTGGACCATAAATTACATTTCCATTTAGTGATACTCTAAACAAAATTGGCACTTAAATATATCAATTTCAACTCATTTAATGCATTTTAGTGTTTTTAGGTCAAATTGTGCACTTTAGGTGGAAATTGGTCAAAATCTTGGTTGGAGGTCATTGGTGGCTAGATTTAGGTGTCTACAATTTTCCCCTATTTGGGAAGGCATTGAAAGATATAAACATAGTAACATCTTCTTAAAGAATGAAAAGGTCCTATATGCCTATAACTACAATGATGATAAACTAACTATATGATGCCCTCTTGAGAAAATGGTTGGCACAAGTAGATTGGAAAATGGTCCCTCAAAAGAAAGAAGTGAAATGAGGGGACCAAAGAAAGGAAAGATGATGGGGTGAAAACACAATGATTTTGAAAATGTAGTCAAAATCACTAAGAATACAATTCAGATGGTGTACAATGGTTTTCCCAAAGGTGGTTATAATCATTGTACCCTGATAGTGGCAATGCGGTATGATAACACAATGATTTTCCCAAAGATGGTTATAATCATTGAGAAGATGGAGCTACCCAAGTTAGGATAGACAAACAAATCAAAAATGTGTGCCTGTATGGGAAAAAAATGTAAAGTGGTGAAAACATAATGATTTTCCCAAAGGTAGTTATAATCATTGAGAAATACAGGTGGGACAATGTGCAATGATTTTCCCATAGGTAGTTATAATCATTAGACCCTGATTATGGAAAACATGAAAAATATGATCGAGGATGATGACAACTTAACACAGAGGGTAATGATAAACTTGAACAACCTATTGGTATGGAGATGCTCATTTGAACTAATAAAGGTTGAAATTTTTTTGTGGTTAATTACTCTACTTGGGATATGATTGGGATTGAATCAAGATGTTAATGCTAAAGAGATGTTGATGCCACAATTACTGAATAAACTTATTAAAGTGGATGTTTTTTATATCATGTGTCAGTAGGCATCATGGTATAACATCATGAAGACTTGGCTGAAATATTCATAAGGACTGACTCTCAAAATCCAATTGTAGACACCTAAAAAGTGTCTAACCCTTGGTCACTTTCCCCTTTAGCCCATTCCTAACCCATTCCTAATAATTACTAATTTAAAATAATTAACTTATTTTGAATTAACCCCCCCTCCTATGACACCTCACCTATGACACCTCGCTTGTGACACCTCACCTTAGACTAATTCACCTCCTATGACTCACTCAAGATCTATTCCTAATTCTTCTAACCTCCTAACAAACTCTCGTGCGTATTTAGCACAACCCTCGGCATTTTCCAATAGATAGGGCACTTGGAGGATGAAAAATGGGCTTGGTGTCTTGTTTTGCCCATTCTAACCCCGCCGACGTCGGCCAAGTGTCGACCGATGCCGGTGGAATCGCCGATGTCGGTTATACTTAACCAGTCTTTCAATCTCTTTTGGGGATCCGAATCAGAAATCAAAAAATCTCTAAAAGCAAATCAAGAATCCTAGTCTTGGACTCTCCGTCAATCTGTGAAATCTCTCAATCAAGCCTCCCACTTTCTCCCTCAGGTGCAGCAAGAGCTTCAAGGTCCTCCCGCAGTGACAAGTTCTCTATACAAGCTACATCAACAGCAGGTACGAGAATCATCGATAGCACACCTTCCACAAGGCACAAGTAAGTATATTATTTGTGTTCTTATTCTCTTTTTAGTTATTTATTTCAAGCAATATTTCCCTAGACTAGACTGTAATCAACCCAGACCTGAATCTTGATTTGTCCACCTCCCTGTTTCTCCCGTCCTCTCTCGGATCTTACATTTTGCCCATTTAACCTGACTCTCAGACTCTGACCCCAGACTATTCAACCAAGCCTAAAACTTTGTCCACAGACCAAAATCCTAATCAGACTCTATCCATAGACTATTCAAATAAACCCAGACCCTGACCAAACTTTGTCTACGGACCACAGACTTACCCAGACTTCGTCTAAAGACCTTTGCCCCGACCGACGCCGGTCATTACCCCCACCGACGTCGGCATATTAACCGACATCGGCACCTTGACAAACCGACGCCAGTAGGCTTACCGACGCCGATGACTGTTATCAATCTGACAGCTTCTCTCAAGTAAGTCTTTACTTCTCTTTTTCATTCCATTTCTTTATCATTTCAGTTCTTCATTATTCAGCTATTTATCAGATATTTCTTTCTGTTGAATTAGTGGGTTTATATCCCTTAAGGAAGTTTTCATACTTCTGGGATCAAGCTTTTACTTGACAACCCACCATTTGTCTATTTAACATCTTCTTTTGTCCAAGCTTCTTTTCTTTGCAGGTGTCATTCCTCCACAGCCAAAGAGGAGTACTCACAGCGTCTAGATTATGGTGCGCAGACTTTATCCAGGTACATAAGCCTTGACCATTCTTTCTTTAGTTTCTTAATCCTTTGAAATCTGAAAACCAAAATTTGAATAGAAACATTCTGGCACGCCCGGTGGGACCCCTTTAGGGTCTTCCTTGGGTTCCCTTTCTTCTTTGTTCATTTAGTTGCATTAGGCTTCTTAACCTTCACTTCTTTCTTCTTTTCTAAAAAAATCATAAGCAGAAAATAAAAGGAACTTTTTCTTCCTTTTTCTTACATTTCTAGTCTAGTAAGAAAATCATTTTCTTCAACCCTTTCTCCAACTTGTCTTCATTCCAATTCAATATTTCGATTTGGGGCTTTAAAACTTACTGCATTTCATTTCTTGCTTTCTTGCATCTTTCTAGTCCACACTTAGTAATTAGTCAAACGCATATTGAATAAACTGTAGATCACTTGATGGTACACTACCAGACCACATGCACTCAATAAAACATCAAACTCACTTGAGACAAGGCCCGACTGGGATTTCATCACCCAGCGGACAACCTTACCCAACCCGGCAATCCTACTTGGATTTCACCACTAAGGGGAAAGCCAACTCTGTTCTCTGCCAGAGTCTAAACTATAGTGAAAGTATATTTTGGCTAAGCGAAACTAGCTAACCACTGGAATCGTGAAGTGAGGGGAGCTTGCTCCTTAGCACCAAGCCTGTACGGAAGCTAATACAGATTTTTGAGCACCTTAACATACCTGAAACCATCTTTAGATTGCCTATTCTAGGACCCTTCTTACAGCCAACTTCCTCAAACATCATATTAAGGCATAAGCCACACGATCTTAATAAAATTGTTTTTAGGGACTTAACGCTAGGCTCTGTCTGTCATCACCATATTTTTTGTTTTTATCTGTCTTTTTTGAGCTGGTAAGGACGTCTTCTCCATTTCCAAAAACTTTTTTTCTGAGTTTTTGGAAAACACAGTAACCGATATTGGTCCTATAACCGACGTTGGCAACTTTTCTGTACCGGCATCGGTCATCTGACTGGCATCGGCAGTCTCCTTCACCGACATCGGTTTTTATACCGACATTGGTCTCTATCTATTTTCTTTTTTCCAAAAATAGCAAGCATAAAATCCAACTTTTTGACTATCTAAACATCCATTCTGGTTTTTTGAGACTAACAGAACACAATTTTCTGAAACCTGACCCTTTCTTGCCTTGAATGGTTTTGACACGCAGTCAAACCAAGGCCCTTCTTGACCACGCTAGCCAACAACTGCTTCCACCTTCACCACTTACAACCAGTCCTATAATGGAGTTCAACTCAGAGACTGAAAGAAATCCAACTCGCCCAACCCTGCCTCAAACTCCTATCATCCCAAAAGGGGACCAAGACTTTGCACGATTCTTAGACCTTAACGTCAAAGCCTTACAACATTATCTCATGAATAGCCAAACGCGAGACTCCCTAGGCAACCCAATCTATGGGATGCCGACTTCCTTAGTTGACACAAGAATCACATCAACCGCCCCTACCATTCAACCATTAGACAACACCTCCACCAATAACCCAACCGTATCTTACCTTCAGAACGTAACCTCTCCATCTAAACCTACCTCCATGGGGGTTCCGATACTCCCTCAACCTCAAGTCACTCAACCAAACCCCACACCTTTCCAAAACCTTTTAGTCTCTATTCCCCCTACTCTTGCACCAATAAATACAAGAGTAACCGTTTACCCGTCAACAAGCATAGCCATGCCTCAACCATCCTTGACGACTCATATCCAACTTGTGCCAACCAACCCCATAACACAAGTGCCATTGGCCTCAACTTTTGCTCCCATAACCAGCTATCCATATGTTGCGTCTATGCAACCATCCACATCATACGCCCCTCCAAATATCTTTCAAGCGCCTTATAATCTAGGGGGCGCTCCACCTACGAATCCGTCAGTAGATATCATCAAAATGCTGATGGATAAAATGTCTAGCTTAGAGACTTTCGTTTCCAGCTCATAAAATGCTCTATCATACGAGCAAATTTGCAATGAGCCTATTCATCCTTCCGTTCCAATTAGACCATACCCTAGCCAGTGGGAGCTTCCCAAATTTTCTCACTTTCAAAGCAAGGAAGACCCACAGCAACACTTACGGGCATTTAGACATGCCTACTACCTTATCGCCCATGATGACGCATTACTCTTGCGCACATTTCCTATGTCCCTTTCTGGCACTGCACTCGACTGGTACAGCTCCATTGCCACCCATTCCCTCTTCTCATTTACACAATTGGCTCAGCTTTTTCTTGACCATTTCTCCATTAATATCACCAAAAAGGTTTCGATCACAGACCTTTACACTATCTATCAATTTGAAGATGAATCAGTAGCTGACTTCGTTGCTCGTTGGAGAGGCCTTATCAATCAACTCTCCTTTTCCTTACCTCAAACTGAGCTTATTAAACTATTCACCCGAACTTGTGCCAAACACATTTCTTCCACTTTAAGGGTTCAGACCTTCCGTACCTTTGACAAAGCCTTCACGATGGCCCGTAAACTTGAATTACGTGCCATCGAAGAGAACAAAGTCAAGTTGTGGAGCAAAAACCCCAACTCCAAGACTAATGATTCTTCTTCTTCTAAGCCTTCATCGTCAAATCCTAAGTCTAAAACTTCAGCTAACGCTGTGGCCGTTAGACCTTCATCCTCTTCATCTAATCAACCTAAGCCATCAACATCTCAGAGCGCCACCCGTCAATTCCAGCAAAGATACATGCAAAGACAATATACTCCTCTTGGAGAATCTTATGCATCTATACTAGAAAAGCTTGTTAAACAGGGGATTCTCAACCTTCCCCAAATTCAACCATCGCCACAATTTGATCCCTCACGTGCCATCCCTACGTGGTATAGGGAAAATGACTTCTGTAATTTCCACCATGTCAAAGGTCATGATACGGGAAACTGTAAAACCTTCAAAAACATAGTCCAAGATATGCTTGAAAAGGGGGAGCTCATTCTAGATAATCCTAATGCACCTCCAAACCAGGGCATCGACATATTCAAGCAACCATTCCCCAACCATCCACCAACCCAAAATAATGTCCAGACCTTAATTGACAACACGCAAGAACATGATATTCAAACAGTCAATACGGTCTCACCTTTCATCCACAATCAATCTCAAAAGGTTAACCCATCTACCAGTCCATCATGTGTGGATGAACCTTTTTCCCCGGTCAGTTCTCCATCAACCTCTCTCATCCTGGAGGATCCTCAACCTTACCGGCACCACCGGTTTCACCATCCTCTTTTCTTCTGCCTATGGAGGACCTGACTTTACCCACTCCTCGACTGCTAGTGGAGGGCACCATAATTCCTACCCTTTACCCACTTGAGGAGTCACACTCTCCTATTCCTTCTCCACCAAGAGAAGAACTTGACTCTCCATCTTCCTCAACCAAAGACAATCCAGCTATAACTCCCACACACCTTGGGTCTGAGACTACTGCTACACCTAACACATCTTTTCAAGGATCTGAAACTCATCCAACATCCTCCCAACCATTTTCCTAATTAGTGGAGAAATTAGAACTTCTCCCTTTAAGGAAAGTGGAGCATCGGGGATTGTGGGAACATCTTAAAGTTCTTCAACATTCTCGTACCCTTTCATCTCATGTTGCCAATCCTCCCAAGGCAGAATCGTCCAAAACTCCAAACAAAGACCACACCCCCACTTATCAACCTGCATCTACCCAATCCAAACCAATCAAGTCACTTGGCATTCACCCTCTCTCTGCCCTCACTCACCCACAAGTGAAGGTGGACTTGAACCAAACCTTGACCAAAAGTAGTCTTCCAACCAAGTCAAAGAAGACTGCCAAACCACAAAGACGAACCCCTCTTCCTCCCTCAACTTTGCCTTCCATCTTGGGTCCTCATCCTTCTACCCTACTCGGCGTGCTTCCTACTCCACCTCTTAACCAACACAAATTGCCTCCATTACTTCCTTCACCAACAACAAGTCAACTCCCTCTCAAAAATTTAGCACCTCTCACAAAGAAAGTGTTGTCTTCACCTATCACCGTACCACCAACCCAAAAGGTGGTATGAAAACCTTCTTCAGCATCCCCCAAGCAGAAGTTACCAGCGCGTCATGTATTAACAAGTACAGACCCCTTAGAAGGTTCATATACTTTAATATTATGTCAACTTTTGCAAACTTCTAGCATTACCCTTCCTTCCATCAAGCCATTCCAACCTCTCGGGTCAAAACCGTCTTGGTTCGATGATACAAAGATTTGTTTATACCATCGCACACCAGGACACGATACCAAGACTTGTTGTGCCCTCAAGGCAGTCGTTCGCTACTTTATGGAGAAAGACACTCTTCTCCTTGAGGACACTCTTGACCAACCCTCGTCACCTTCCCATCCAGCCTCATCAACCGCATCAACATCTCACCAACAGACCATAACCCCTTCTTCACCTACTATCTTCAAAATCAACGCCATTCATGTAACCACTAGGTCACAGAAGGACAAAGCAAAAGAAAAAGCCGTTATTCCTTGGACCTATCCTTTTGTCCAAGCACCTCAACCACCAAAACCCAAGATTTCTATCTTAGGTGTGTCCCAACCCACTTCTTCAGAGGCAATCACAAAATCTATGATAAAACAACTTCACCAAACGCCTGTGAAGATGACCCTATATGACCTTATTCAAAGCTCCCCCCAACATCGCCAGGCTCTAATCAAAGCCTTATAGGTAGCTGAGGTTCAACCTGAAGACCCTCAACCACTTGCTGCCTTAGTCCATTCTTTATCCCCTGTCGCCTCCATCACTTTCAGTAATTCTGAGATTCCTACCTCTACCGAGGAAGATCAGGACGCTGCCCTTTTCATCACAGTCTACATTGATTGAACCCATATTAAATGAGTTATGATCGACAGGGGTGCTAGCATTAATATCATTTCCTCTCATGCCTTTGACCAATTAGCCCTTCCCAAGGATTGCGTATCAAAAATTGACGCAATCCTTAGATCATTTAATGACACAACTGCTAACACTATCGGCACTGTTGTCCTCCACATCCGCATTGGTCCACGCACAATCTCGGAGATATTCTACATCATTGAAGGAGAATTCCAATACAACATCCTCTTAAGGTGACCCTGGATCCGTGCCATGGCTTGCGTCCCTTCAACACTTCACCGTTGTGTCAAATTTGAACACGACAAACAAATCCATGTCATTCCCACCGACCCATCCCCTTTTAAGACTTGTAACATGACCTATAGCCCAAACGACGTTCTTATCCCACTCAAATCATCAACCCAAACATCATCTCCATCCATGGAAGCGTCAACTAGTGTGCAAACCGCGGTTGCCACCACATCATCTTCTCAATTACCAACCAAGGACCCTATGGATGACATCTTCCAAAGACTTTCACTAGGAGAATATCGTCTCCTTACTCTAGACACGTTCCAAACTCCTCAAGAGTATGGACAACTTCATCAACACCCAAACTATGACTGTCAGATCAGGATGGTCATTCCTTATGGTCCTCCTAGCCTTCGCACCAATCTCGTCTATGGGGGGCTAGATCAAGCCCCTACTGAATCAAATCCTTCTTCCTCGCCTCAAACCTTCACATCAGATTTCTCCTTTCTTAGCAACCCCACCTTTGCATATACCTATCTTTATAGGTGTGCATGGAAGGGTTTTAACTTTGGACATTACGAACAAGGCTCCCATCAGCCTGTTGAAACACCCAATGACGATAATGCGAAGAAATGGTATGGACTGGGTTTTCAAGAATCCACTGAGGCTTCCACAAACCTCTCCCCTGAACTAGACATCGACCAATTTCTTTTAGACTCGCCTATTCTTCCTTCCTCACCTACGGAGTCAGTGGTTTCCATCCCTCCTAGTTTTTTTTGCATAAACACCATCCGCTTGGAACCCCTAACCTATCAACTCAACGGGGTTCCTAAGTCTCTCCCTCTCATTTATCCCAGCATGATAGACGATGAATCGTCAACCATCAACACAGTCTACTGCATAGATGACGATGCCATTCTTACATATATGGGTGCTGACGATTCTTTCATTCAGCACTCCCTCCCTTTTGAAACACAAGTTATGTTAAATGAATCAACCATTGACATTAACCTTTCATCTTCTGATGTTCCTCAAGTCTTAAAGATTGGTCAGTCTTTAGACACTCAGGAGCAAATCGACTATACCACATTTCTCTCTGACAATCATAAAGCCTTTGCCTGGACCTACGCCGATATGCCTGGCATCGACCCTAACATTGCCACTCATAACATTGTCACAAACCCAGAGGCTAAGCCTGTCAGGCAAAAGCTTCGCAAAATGCATCCTCATGTTGCACTTCTTGTCAAAGAAGAGCTTCAACGCCTTCTATCTGTCTCCTTCATCCAACCCATCGATTATCCGCAGTGGGTCTCTAACATCGTTCCTATCACCAAGGCGACTGGGGGGATCCGGATCTACACAGACTATCATGACCTTAACCTGGCTTGTCCCAAAGATGACTTTCCTCTTCCAAACATTGACCAACTTGTTGATCTTATGGCTGGCCATGAGATGTTATCACTCATGGACGGATTTTCAGGATATAACCAAATCCTGATTGCGCCAGAAGATCAGCACAAAACCACCTTCATTACCCCTTGGGGAACTTTCTGCTATCGAGTCATGCCTTTTGGTCTAAAAAATGTAGGCGCCACATATCAGCGTGCCATGACTTATATCTTTCACGATCTCCTCCACAAAATCATGGAGGACTATGTCGATGACCTGCTTGGCAAATCCAAACTTCGTCGTGACCATTTGACTATCCTCAAAATCATCTTTTCTCGCCTTCTTCATTACCAAGTCCATCTTAACCCCAAGAAATGTGTCTTTGGGGTCCTCTCAGGAAAGCTCTTGGGATTCATTGTCTCTTTTCGTGGCATCGAGGTAGATCCTACCAAAATCTATGCTATCCTCAAAATGCCACCTCCAACTAATCTCAAGCAACTTCGCAGCCTATAGGGAAAGCTCCAATCCATCCGCCATTTCATTTCACAACTTTCTTACCATTGCCAACCCTTTTATCATCTCCTCAAGAAGGACGTCTCCTTTAAATGGGATAAGGATTGCCAAGAGGCCTTTGAAGCCCTTAAAAGCTATTTGGTTTCTCCACTAGTCCTTATTCCACCAAAAGACGACCAACCCTTCTACCTCTACATCTCTGCAACCAATCATTCGTTAGGTGCCATGATCACACATCGAGACGAACAACACCATGAGCAAGCAGTCTATTACATAAGCCAAACACTTATCAATTATGAAACTCGGTATACTCATACCGATCAACTCTATTTGGCATTAGTCTTTGCCACCACCAAGCTCCATCATTATCTTCTCAATCACAAAACCTTTGTCGTCACTCACACTGATCCCCTCAAATACATGCATTCTAAACCATATCAAAACCAGCGTATGGCTCATTGGCTCATGCTTCTTGCTGAATTTGACTTAGAATTTGTTCAGTAGAAATCTATCAAAGGACAAACAATTGTTGACCAACTAGCAGATGTCCCTCTTCCTGACAATCAACCTTCTCAGTGCGAGTTTCCTGATGAATCTATCGCCGCCCTCTCGACTGATGACACATTCTACCAAATGACGATGTTTTTCGATGGCTCTAAATGTCAACTTGGTGGGGGTGCGGGGGTCATCCTCATTCCATATGAAGGTGAACCCATGCCCCTGTCTTTTAAACTTGACTTTGAATGTACCAATAATATGGCCGAATATGAAGCCTTAATTTTGGGACTTTAAACCACCCTTTCTTTAAACATCAAGACCATCAGCATCTTTGGTGACTCACAACTTGTCGTCAATCAAATCAATGGTTCATATCTTTGTAAAAATAAAATTTTACAAAGATACAAGCACTGTGTTGACACTCTTCTAGCATCTTTCGACCATCACTTATTACAAACTGTTCCTCGATCGATGAATAAATTTGATGACACCATGGCTTCACTTGCCTCTCATATTCCTTCATCATCATCATCCTCATCAAGAATTTATGTCATGGTACATTGTGTGCCATTGCCTTCATACATTTCTACTGACATCAATCTCGTCCACACCATAGACTCTAGTTCACAAGATGTTTGGTATAAACAACTTGAGGACTACTTGACTCATTCTCTTGTTCCTCCCAACCTCTCTAGCAATGCACAGCAGGCTTTCATCAAGCGCACCACTCGCTATACCATGCTAGGGGGCCTTCTCTATAAAAGAGGTTTTGACAGCCTTCTTCTTCGCTGTTTAAATTTCACTGAAGCTTCTCATGCTGTCAAACAAGCCCATGATGGGATTTGTGGTGGACACTTCAGTGGTAACTCGGTTGCCAAGCGCATCCTTCGCCTGGGTTATTATTGGCCCACTCTTCATCAAGACTGTAGTGATTATGTTCGATGTTGCATCAAGTGTCAGCAGCATGCTAACTTACTTCATCTCCCTAGTCACGCCTTACAAGTTGCTCAAGATTTTTGGCCTTTTTCACAATGGGGCTTAGATCTCATCGACGAGATTAACCCTCATTCATCTCTTCGTCATTAATCTATCATCACTGCCACCGAGTATTTCACCAATTAGGTGGAAGCTATCCCTCTCGTCTCCACAAAAGCTGACAAGATTGTCGACTTCATCAACACCCACATCATCTGTCGTTTTGGTGTACCTCACAAAATCATCACCGACAATGGTAAGTCCTTTAAAAACAAGACCATCCAAAAACTTTGTGACTCTTTCGACATCAAACTCAGCTTTTCTTCGCCTTATTACCCACAAGCAAATGGGCAGGCCGAGGCTTCTAAAAAAACCCTAACCAAAATTCTCATGAAGGTGGTCAACGACACTGGAAGGGATTGGCATGTTCAAATACCCTTCACTTTGTGGGCCTACCGCACTAGCATCCGAACCTCTATGGGTGCTACCCCTTTTTCTCTAGTGTACGGATCAGAGGCTGTCTTACCTCTCGAAGTACAAATCCTGTCTCTTCACATTTCACTCCATGACATTCTTTCTAATGATGACTTTCATCAAGATCGATTAGCTCAACTTGAGTTACTCGATGAGCGTCATCTCACTGCCCTCAATCATCTCCACGTCTATCAAAATCGCATCAAACGTGCCTATAATAAAACTCTGAGAGAACGAGATTTCAATATCGGTGACCTCATCCTCAAAGAGAACCAACATGTGACCAATATGGAACGGAGTAAACGAGGCAAATTTTCTCCTAATTGGCTCAGACCTTATATCATCACGCACAAATATGGATCAGGGACTTATCGTCTGTCTTCTCTTGAAGGCCAACCAGAACCTGAGCCTCTTAATGCTTTGCATCTACGACCATTCTATTGTTAGTCGAGTACTCATCCACTTGACATTTAACTTGAGCTCGTCCCTTGAGCAATCCTTGTCCTTTAAATCCTTAATCCATTTCACCCTTTTTCCTTAACAAAATCCTCTACAACCCTTTTATGATGTACGGATGCTTCGTCCTAATAAAAAGGAGCCCTTGACTCTTGTCCATGACTCAATATTCTGTCAAAACTAAATCAAGATGTCAAAATATCTAAGGTCACAAAATCAAATCAAAAAGCAGACTGCTCCCTTGAAGGATAGCTGCACTATCATTATTGTAGCTAATAGACTGCTCCCTCGAAGGACAGCTATTCAAAATCTCTTAAATTTATAAAGCAAAGTATAGACCACTCCCTCGAAGGATGGCTATGAATAAAAATAGCACTTGCTCAGAAGCTTCCCGCATCGATCAGCTTCACAAATGACCACCAAATAAATGACATCTTTATGTGGACTTCCCGCATTGATCAGTCCACTCAAAAAAAAAAAAAAAAAAAAAACCCTGGGTCATGGACTTGATTTATTGTTGTCTCAGGGTCTCCTATAAAAAGGGGCAAAGTTCTCCATACTCTAAAACTGGTTACCCTTTTCCTCCTATCATATCACCTACTCAAGGGACTTCAAGCTCACCTTAAATGTCAAAAAGGATTCGATTACCGCTCTAACATAACTATGGTCAATGACGCAATGCATGAATGGGACTCTTGGTTCTAAAAACCCCTGTCTATGTTGTCTTTTTGGTCCTTGTTAATAAAAGGGCACTTATGCCTTTTTTACTTTCTACCTATACTTTGGTCACATTCACTCACATCATTTGTCAAAATGACTTAAACTGACTCTTTTTAAACCATCCACATAAGCCTAATCATTCTAGTTTCCATGGACAACAATACACATGGAAACTATCAAACTACCCAATTTATGTTAAGCATAAACCAATACTTGTTGAAGCATAAATAAACCTCAATTCATTCTTAGCCAACATCCATCACGAATATGGATAGTTGCTAGAGATGAAAAACCCTGACCTATGTTACAAAATACACCATTTGGAAAAGGCTGTAACATCATCTTCTCCTTATCATTTCAAGCATATACCCTTAGACATATGGGCAATGCTATATCATGACCAAAAATCAACCTCTTCGATCTTTTTCCTCCCTTCTTGGGAGAACTACATCGGCCTGAGGCCCTAACAACAAGGGCTATGTAGGCAGCACTCAGTTGACATGGGGTCTTCTGGGGTTAGCTCGGCCACTTTCTTCGTCACTTTCTTCCATCTCCTTCTCTCGTCACCTGTCAATCATAACATAGTCAATCACATATTCACATAATCATTAATATACTCTCATTTTCATTATAACATCATAAGTCATTAGTCATAAATTTCATCTATCATAACTCATTAAACATTCACATCATCCACAAGTTAAACATTCAATATCATATCTATCACATCTATCATCATCTAATCTAAAATCATATAACCATTTCATAAACATTGTCATCATCACATCTATCATCATCCAATCAAGCATCATCATCATATAATCATTAAACATTAACATCATCATAAAACATCATCGCATTAATCATTAGCATCATCATAACATAATCATCATAATCATCATAAATATCACATCAAAACATGCATCATGAAACACATGAAAAATACTGCAAAACATTAAACATCTATAACATTTCCATAACACATCAATAGCCAAAATCTCATCATATATATATCAAAAATAAGTTTTATACAAAAAGACACAATCAGTGTCTGTCTCTCTCTCTCATCATACATCTCTCATCTTCAGCTCGTAGGCTGGTATATACATCAAAAATAGTACAACTCTAGGGCTGCCCTCAAGGCTGTGGCTATGGTGGTGGTGGCAGTGGTCGAGAAGAGGCTGTATCCTCTCCTCCCTCTGATCTCTGCCATTTGCGTGATGCTGAAGCCATCACTCATGACATCGATCTCTGTCGGCTCTACTCCGCCCTCATCTTTGAGTATTGCTGTATCTGAGGGAACCCTCTGATGGCTCTCTCATAATACGCGATCTCGTCCAGTGCATCAGTATATCTAACCATAGACACAGTCTGCAGTGGACCCATCTGCCCTACCCCTGTGGCCTGTCCTGACCCCTGAGGCTGTGGCTCACCTCGGTGCACTGACACTGATGGTCCTGCCCCCTATGAAAATGATGGCTGCTGAGATGGCTGCTACCATGGACCCTGCCCTCCAAAACTCTGCCCTACCATTGCCTGTGCCTAGGCTACCGCCAGCTGTCCCTGTAGTAAAGTGACCTACACTGTCAATGCTTCCACCTGACCTGTCATCTCTCCCAGCTGCCTTATGACTCCTGCTAGCTGTCTCTGTAAAACTGAGACCTGGGTCTGAGCCACGTCTCTCTCCTCCTGTGCAGTGTTCCTCTCCTCACGGGTTGTATCCCACTCCCTAGTAATCACCTGCAAATCCGGCTGGGGACCCACTTGTATGCCTCGATACTACCCTGCCCACCATGCTGTGTAGGCCTCTATGCACCCTAGATCAGCTACCCCAGGTCCTACCGGTAGCTCCTCAAAATCGGGCTCCTCTGTCTCCTTTGGAAGTGGGAGCGGTGCCTCTATATCATCCTGCCTATACTATGGGAAGGCGGGAGGCACATCCTGTAACAGCCTGTACTAGCGCCGCACTCTCTTTGCAGGGATCCTCTCAAGCTCACCGACTCATCTGCCTCTAATCCATCGCCTGCTCTGAACTCTAACCAGCTGCTCTCCCTAGTCTCTAAATGCTGGATAGACCAAGTACGGTCTCCAAATGATGTCTACAGGAATCAGGGCCTCCAGTACCCCTCTGTAGTGGTCAATGTCCCTGACCACTCCATCCACTCATGTCTATGCCATAACCTCATTCCATCGCCTGAATCCAACTCTGAAGCCAGCCTGAATCACCACTGGGAGGCCGAGAGGTCATGTGACTACTATGTGCTCGTATGCCCAATAATGTGCTAGGTGGCCCACACATAGACTGTACCACCGCCGCCGGCTGATACCCCACAGCTCTCTGTATACCTGGGCCAAAAACAAAAGCGCCCAGGTAAACACGATCTGCTACTCCAGCATATCAATCAAAACTCTGGTCATAGCAATCGGAAACCTGCCACCCTCTACATTCAGCAACGCATACACTGTGATGCCGATCATCATCAGGATGGCCAGCCGATGTGCCTCCTCATTCACCGCGTACAATGGCTCATATGCAAAACTCGCTAAGTGGTAGCTCATCTCTATGGCATGCTCTCCAAATAGCATAACCATGTGAATGTCATGTGCCTCTCTCGAGCATGCATACAAGTCTGCTTTGTGCACCAATAGCCACAAAATCTGGTACACATCCTCAACCGTGACCGTCATCTCGCCCGTAGGCAAGTGGAAGGTGTTGGTGGCATGGTTCCACCGCTCAATCAAAGCCACCATAAGGCTCACATCCCTCGCTACTCTGTAGTAGCATCTCAGCCCACCTAATCTGACTACGCTCATCTGTGCCCACTCCTCAACAGACACGCCTCTGCGCATCTGCATCAGCAAGGTCGGGAGGCGATCCCGCAGCATCAGGGTCAGCCTCGCCTGCATCCATACACAGTCACTTTCATGCTAACATTATTCCTACTTTTCCTATTTTATCAACTATTTAGCTTATCTAAGCCTATCTTGACACTCGAAAAGCCCTTGGCATAGCTTCGACCTTTCGACTTGACCACCTTTCAGAACCATTTTCGACCAAGTAGCCACCGACATCGGTTAGCTTGCCGGCGATGGCATTTACCTAACCGATGTCAGTCACTTAGTGACCGACATCGATAGGCCAATGCCCGACGTCGGTAGCTGGTTGGTCGATGCCAGCGGGGTCGCTGACGTCGGTGACTGGTTCGGCCCTAGGGCCGAACGGGGCGAGCCCTAATTTTTAGGGCTTCCCCAAATTAACTCCCTACACCCCCCAAAACCCTCCTAAATGACTCCTAAGCTCTCCTAGACACCCTACCCACCTTCTTAGCTACCCTCCCTCTTAATTTATGACTATAACAATAACAAATTCAAAAACTAAATTCAAAATAAAAGTGAATCAAATGAGGTTCAAAGACTCTCCTACCTCGTCCCAGCGTCGCCGGTGTGGTGGTACGATGGGTGCCGCTAGTGGTGGACCTCCCGCAAGTCCTCTACTTCCCTCTGCCATCTCTTCTGCCCCAATGACTCTGCACGCTTCCCCTAGTCCACACGCATCCTTGCAATGTCCAATCAACTCCTTCTCTCCACCAATGCTCTTCTGCCACCTTGCACCACTCCTTGGTCAGCTCTGGGTCACTTTCACTCAACAAATTCTAGAGCTCTTTTTCTCTATCAATCACATTCACAAATGACTTTTGGTGGGCCGCCAATCTGGTTTTGGTGGATTTGGCAGGCCGCCGATGTCGGCAACGGCGTGCCCTAGGCCGCCGACGTTGGCCAATTTTTGCCAATGTCGGTCTCTTTTGGATACCGACGTCGGTTATATAGCTGACGTCGGTGACCTTCAAAAACTCTTTATCCCTTTTCAGAATGACTAAAATCATGTCCCTAATCAAGTCAAGTCCTTCAGACCATGTCATTTTGGCCCCTTAGGGCACATTTAGATCACTTTTGCATCCATCCATCGACCACCAGACATTAGAGATCATGCCCATCTCCTAAATCATGACTACTTCCAAAGCGACTTTGCCTTGGTTGTTTTTGCATGTATGCTACCTCACGATTGGTTAGCAAAATTGTGTGCACACTTTTGACCTTCACAAGTATAGGATCGCAAGCCAGTTGATCCACTCTACTTGTGACTTTTTTGTGCTTTCGGGAGCACTTCTTAAGCCTAAGATACCTGGAACACGACGACCATTGGAGCTTCAGCCTCAATTGAATAACCTGATCAGCTACGACTAATGCTGGGGCCCAGTTCTTTTAATTTTGGCACTCCTCGACCTTTGATCTGCGACAATTTGACCTGACCATCCTTGTGAAGTGGTGTACGTGCAATCACAACTTTTACAGCGTTCTCACTCTATCTTGCAACCTTTTCATCCACTCTCTGTTAAATCAGCACCCGATTCCTAGTTCCCTTCTCTCGACTCCTGCTTTGAGGGGGGATACCTCATCCATAATCAAGACAACCAATTCTTGCCTATTTTCATCTTGCAGTTCACTTGATCAACTTTATCCCATACCTGGCCCAACCAACTCCTATTTTTGTCTTGCATTTTGCTTTAAGCAATCAACAAGACAAAAAGGGGCAAATGTAGACACCTAAAAAGTGTCTAACCCTTGGTCACTTTCCCCTTTAGCCCATTCCTAACCCATTCCTAATAATTACTAATTTAAAATAATTAATTTATTTTGAATTAACCCCCCCTCCTATGACACCTCACCTATGACACCTCGCTTGTGACACCTCACCTTAGACTAATTCTCCTCCTATGACTCACTCAAGATCTATTCCTAATTCTTCTAACCTCCTAACAAACTCTCGTGCGTATTTAGCACAACCCTCGGCATTTTCCAATAGATAGGGAACTTGGCAGATGAAAAACGGGCTTGGTGTCTTGTTTTGCCCGTTCTAACCCCGTCGACGTCGGCCAAGTGTCGACCGACACCGGCAGAATCACCGACGTCGGTTATACTTAACCAGTCTTTCAATCTCTTTTGGGGATTCGAATCAAAAATCTAAAAATCTCTGAAAGCAAATCAGGAATCCTAGTCTTGGACTATCCGTCAATCTGTGAAATCTCTCAATCAAGCCTCCCACTTTCTCCCTCAGGTGCAGCAAGAGCTTCAAGGTCCTCCCACAGTGACAAGTTCTCTATACAAGCTACATCAACAGCAGGTACGAGAATCATCGGTAGCACACCTTCCACAAGGCACAAGTAAGTATATTATCTGTGTTCTTATTCTCTTTTTAGTTATTTATTTCAAGCAATATTTCCCTAGACTAGACTGTAATCAACCCAGACCCGAATCTTGATTTGTCCACCTCCCTGTTTCTCCCGTCTTCTCTTGGATCATACATTCTACCCATTTAACCCGACTCTCAGACTCTGACCCTAGACCATTCAACCAAACCTAAAACTTTGTCCACAGACCAAAATCCTGATCAGACTTTGTCCACAGACTATTCAAATAAACCCAGACCCTGACCAAACTTTGTCTACGGACCACAGATTTACCCAAACTTCATCTAAAGACCTTTGCCCTGACCGACGCTGGTCATTACCCCCACCGACGTCGGCATATTAACCAACATCGGCACCTTGACAAACTGACGCCAGTAGGCTTACCGATGCCGGCGACTGTTATCAATTCGACAGCTTCTCTCAAGTAAGTCTTTACTTCTCTTTTTCATTCCATTTCTTTATCATTTCGGTTCTTCATTATTCAGCTATTTATCAGATATTTCTTTCTGTTAAATTAGTGGGTTTATATCCCTTAAGGAAGTTTTCATACTTTTGGGATCAAGCTTTTGCTTGACAACCCACCATTTGTCTATTTAACATCTTCTTTTGTCCAAGCTTCTTTTCTTTGCAGGTGTCATTCCTCCACAGCCAAAGAGGAGTACTCACAGCGTCTGGATTACGGTGCGTAGACTTTATCCAGGTACACAAGCCTTGACCATTCTTTCTTTAGTTTCTTAATCCTTTGAAATCTGAAAACCAAAATTTGAATAGAAACACCAATACTCAAATAGAAAACAATGCACTAATGATAGAAACCATGATGACAATGTAAACATATGAATATGGATGGATTCAAGGATAAGTGTGGGAAATTAATCACACAATGAAAACACATAAACCAAATTAAGGAAACAATGCTAAAATCAAATAAATAGGTAGACAAACAAACAAAATAACTAGAAATAAACAAACAAACAACGTAATAGAAACTATACAAACATTGCCCCTAGAAAATAGGCAATAACTTAACAAATGAACAAAATGGGGGAATAGAATAAAATGAATGGGGTGGTTGAGTTGTCTCTATATTCACTAGGAAAGTGGATGCTACTTACATAGTTTCATGGATGTAATATCTAATAAAAGACTTCAGGTTAAATGTAGTTCTCCTAGGGAATGGGAAAAATGTGATAATTAGTGAAAACAAATATAATGGATGTGATAATAGAATAGGATTGGTCTTTCAAAATGATAATATCATGAGATAAAAATGCCAAAAAGGATGGAGAAACTAAGAAACAAGTGATTTTGCTTGCAACTTAGTAAGGGTTCCCAGAATTGTTAAGGCAAAGAAGTTGTCAATGTTTTTGGTTTTTCTAACAATTTTACAAATGTGTTTGGAATTTTTAAAGTATCTAAACTCAATCAAGAATGATGAGACACTAAATGGTTCAAGCTCATAATATATGAGATCATTCAAACTTAGTTTACTCATAAAACCGTGAGAGAATTCAAACTAGGTTGCTTACAAAATGGAAAGAGTGTGGCTTAGGTTGCTTTGAAAATGATGAGATCATGGCTTAGATTGCTCACAAAATGGTGAGAGCATGGCTTAGGTTTCTCAAAAAATTGTGACAATATGTCTTAGGTTGCTCATTAGATGGTGAGATTATGTCTTAGGTTGCTCATAAAATGGTGAGAGCATGGCTTAGGTTACTCATAAAATGGTGAGAGCATGACTTAGGTTGCTCATAAAATGGAGAGAGCATGGCATAGGTTTCTCATGGTGAGAGCATGGTGGAAAGGTGATTGAGATGACCTCAACAAGTATCGAGCACCACCTACATATTCCTAGATTAGGACCTCAAGTCAATGTAGTTCCAACCTTACATCAAAGGAATTTGACTAATGTAGCAGTCAATTCAAACAAAATGGGCATAGTTGGTAAAAATTCATAGTATGACATAAGAAGTGGCAAGTTGGTATGTCAAGGCTCAATAAACAAATGTTTCCCCTAGTTTTCCCATAGGTGGTTATAAATAGGACACAATGGCATGAATCAAGGGTACTAATTTGCCTAAAGGTGGTTATAATTAACAACAAGACCTATGATAAGAAAGGAATAAAAAATGAAGGATGCAAATACCAATTTTTTTTCATACTACTCCAAAATATGATCTCTATCTGAAGTACTTGAAATTTTTGATAAAACTAATTAGATTCCTCAATGCTGAAAATGTGTAATGAATGGCAAAAAACCAAGGTCAAACGGGCTAGGTGGATAGGATTTAGATCATGTTTGGTTGATAGAACAGGATGGTAAAGTAGATGGAATGGGATAAAAGGAATGATAAGCATGATATTTTTATAAATAATAATAATAATGATAAAATAGCATAACATGAAATGGTCCTTACAGACAATACACCTTAGTGCTCAAACATAGTATCACTCGAGGTTAATAATATTCATTGGCATAGGAAGTTTATCTCCATCTAATGTGGCAAGCTTGTATGCTCCTGATCCATAATATACAATAATGATGAAATGCCCTATCCAATTTGGTTTTAATTTGCCTCTATGCTTCTTTTCATCTATGGTATTCTTTTGGTTTTATTTAAGAACAAGATCACCAAGTTCAAATTTTTATGTTTTACATGTCAATTATAGTGGCCTTTGAGTTAGTTCTGATATGCCTCAAAATTGTTGATCATAATTGTACATTTTTCTATCAATAAGGTCTAGCTCTCATAGATGAGCTACTTTATAGTTGTGATCATCTAGGACATGTTTAAAATATATGTGTAGTAAAGGCAACTCAACCTTAATGGGAAGGATAGATTCTATACCATAAACAAGAGAATATGGAATGGCTCTTGTGGGGGTATAGTTATTGGTATGATATGCCCAAAGGGAAATGAATATATACAAGTGCAAATCATGATCGACATCATTGACAATCTTTTTGAGAATATTGAAAATGTTTTGTTTGATGCTTCAGCTTAGCCATTACCTTAAGGGTAATATGCTATAGAAAAATATTGTGTGATGTTATATTTAGTAAATATCTAGTCTACATCCTTGTTCTTGAATGATCTTCCATTATTAGGTATAATTTCGGAGGGGATACCGTAGTAGCAAATGAGATGGTTGAAGAAGAATTTGGAAATTTTCTTTCTAGTCACATAAGTGAGGGGTATAACTTCAACCCACTTAGTAAAATATTTGATGGTGGTAAGGATATGTTTATGGCCATTAGATGAAGTGGGGTTGATTTTCCCAATTATTTTGAGTCCCCATGTAACAAATGGCCATGGTGTTAACATCAATTTTAGAGTTTATGCTAGGGCATGGATCAAATTAGCATGATGTTGACATTTATCACACTTATTTACATATGCAGTTGCATTTGTGTCCATCATGGGCCAATAATAACCAGTATACAAGAGATTTTTTGATAGGATTGCCCTAATATAATGAGATACACATAACCCTTCATGAACTTCTCTTAACACTAGCATAGACTCTATCCAAGTTAAACAATGAAGCAGAGTTGCATCAAAACTATGGTGGTAAAGGGTGGAGCCAAGTAGAGTATAATGAGTAGAATGATGAATAAATTCTTTGGTTTATTTTTGAGATAGGTTAGGTGGTAGAATTTGGTCATGAAGGTAGTTGTAAAGGTCTGAGTACTAGATAGAATTAGGACCAAAAATATCATAAATCATTGCAACGGTTGAAGGTTCATGAGCTTATATGAACAAATTCTCAATAAGGAATTGATTTTTTTTAGCTTTGTCTATTTGTCAAATCAGAGAGTTGATAGTAGCCATGTCATCTGTAATTTTATTAGTAGCCCTTGGTATATGTTCAAATTGGATATTTGTAATTTACTACTTTAGGGTATCAACCATAGCCTTATATGGAACCAACTTATCATCTTTGGTCTAAAAATGGTCTATGACCTAATTGATGATTAATTAAGAATCACCATGAACCTTTAGATGAGATATATTCCATTGTACTAATTTTTGAAGTCCTACGACAAGTGCTTCATACTCATACATGTTGTTTGTACAAGGAAAACTAATTCTAAATGATTTAGGGATTAGATCCCCTTATGGTGTAATAAATAAGAGGCTTGCTCCTGATCCATGTGTAGTAAATGAACCATCAAAATATAGCTTACAATGCTGATCCTCAAGAGGTGTGTCAATTATGGTCATTATGGATTCATCAAGAAAATGAAATATGAGTGGCTTTGTGTCTACAAGGGGTGCTTCAGCAAGTTGATCTGTAAGGACCTACCCTTTGATTGCCTTCTGATTGACATACTCTATGTCAAACTCACTAAGAATCATGATCCATTTGGCCATTATACCTTTTAAATATATTTTAGATAGTAGATACTTGAGTGGATCTACTTTTGAAATGACCATGGTCTTATTGTTCAACATGTAATGGCATAGTTTATGAGCTGTGAAGACCATGGCTAGAGAAGCTTTTTCAATAGGTGCATAATTATGTTCATATGTGACCAAGGTATATCTTAACTAGTATATTACATGCTCTTTTCCATTTTTATCATGTTGAGATAAAATTACCCCCAAGGCATTATTAGTAGCTGATAGATACAACAAGAATGACTTTCCTAGTATAGAAGGTAACAAAACAAGTGGATTAACTAGATAATCCTTGAGTTGTTGAAAATTTGTTTAGAAGTGGTAATCCTAGTGAAATGCAACTTCTTTCTTCAAAAGATGTGTAAATGGATGACACTTATATGTTAGCTGAGAGATGAAGCATCAGATTGACTAGATCTTGCCCTATAAACTACAGAGTTGCTTCAAATTGGTTGATGGTGACATTTAGATCATAGCATGAACTTTGATTAAATCAACTTCAATGCCCCTGTGAGACATAATGAATCCAATTAAACTTCTTGAGATTACTTCAAACACACATTTCTATGGATTGAGTCTGACTTTGTACTCTCACATCTTTCAAATATCCTATGTAGCACTGTTAGATGGTTGACCCTGGTCTTGGATTTTATTAATATGTCATTGATATAGTATACAACAATATCATGCATAATATCATGGAATATGATAGTCATGGCCCTTTTAAATGTAACTCCAACATTCTTAAGGCCAAATGTCTTTACTTAATAAGAAAATGTTCCCCATGGAGTGGTGAATGATGTCTTATGTTGGTCTTCTAATGCTATTTTGATCTAGTTATATCTTGAAAAGCCATCCATAAGTGAAATCATTTCATAACCCACTATGGATTTGATGATCATGTCAATATTAGGAAATGGAAAGTCATCCTTAGGACAATCTTTTTTTATGTCTCAGTAATTAGTATAGATTTGAATTCCTTCAAGCTTTTTGCTAACAGGTACAACATTAGATATCCATTCTAATTAGTCAATGGATTGGATACATCTTTCTTTTAAGAGTTTTTCTAACTCTTTCTTTACCAAGATATAAATGTGAGGATGCATCTTACATAGCTTTCATTTCACCATTTTGGCATTAGGATTGAACATAAGGTGGTGCAAAACCAAGGTGGGGTCTAAACTTGGCATGTTAGAATAAGTCCATGCAAATATATCTACAAATTCTCTCAATAGAGCTGTAAAGACTTCACATTCCTCCTTAGTGAGGGACATGCCTAATTTTATCCATTTTTGGTATGATGGAGTCCTGATGTTTACCTCTATTGTATCTTTGACTAAAAGGGTCAAACTATCTCCTAGGATAGTAAGAAGAGACTTGAACTGTTGGACTATATTAAGGTCCTTTGTTAGGACTTGCTCTTCAAGGTCTCCTAGGCATGATGAATCTGAGTCCCCCAATGGGAGATCTAGCCATGTAACAAAAATAGTCATAAATTCTTGAAGAATTTGATCAAATACTTGTTGTTTCACAAAACTAAAATTATATCTATAGGCAAGTTCATCATTGGTGTTCTCCTAGTCTAAATTTGAAGAATAATGAACACCCCCATCTAACGGTGCCTGAAATAGGTTTTCACCACTAGACTAACCTTTATCTTTACTTTTTCCCTAGTTAGAAACTGCCTCAAAGAGGTTTTCACTTTGGGACCTCAATGTTTTATTTATTTACTCTTGGTTAAGGGTGTTCACTTGCTCTCCAAAATAGGCTTTAGGATCCAATGTAATTGAGAATCTTGATTTATGATATCCCAACAAAACATTGTCTCTAAGGCCTAAAAAGTCATAGAATGCCTCATCATTTTGAAACTCATCAATCATCAAATTGGATTCTTATTGGTCCCAATTTATTAGTTGGGGATAATATAATGGCAATGGGTTTTGATGAATGACTAGGGTAAGGGTACAAATGGAATTATTATCAAACAAGTTAGTCTCAGCTAGGTCATCAAAGGTGAGGCTATGATCATACTCTACTTCACTATCGACATCATCATCACAACCACCAGTGATGGAACTTGAATAAGATATGTGGGGTCACCCCTAGGTAGTTTAAAGCCAAGTCCATAGGGTCTTCTGTATTTAGTCATGGATATTGGCTCAATGGTTCCTTATTAATTTTATCCAAGGCCTCTTCCTTCATAATATTGATGTTTCATTATCCTATTGGGAATAGGATACGTTGGGCTTTTATAATAATTAGCTTGTTTTTCATTGTACAACCATGATTTGTCCCCTTCAAGAGGGTTTGGTTCTAGGCCAGATGCTAGTACAAACATGATAGGTCCCTTATCTTTGTTATTTTGTTGCCAATACATGTGTGGGGTATTTTCAAGTCATCTAAAGGTCTTTGGATTCTGAGGAAGATTATAAATATAGAAGGTATCATGGGTCACATATTCCCTTTGGCCATTATCTAAAATGGTGAAATGATTGGAAGCTTTAAGAGGTGGCATGTGGGAAAGGGAATCCAAGGTATTAGGATCTATGCAATCATCCTATGAAGGATCAATAAGTATGGCCTTTCCTTTATCTTTCTTGGAACTTGGATTCATGTTGTATTGGTAATTATAGCTTTAAAACTCAATCTTAAGATGTTTGTAGTGTTCATATTGGTGTAAATATATGAGAATATTCACTTCCATCCCTAAGTGGGAGAACTTGATACATTGGTGCAACATTAATGGGACTACACAAATCTCATGTAACCAAGGCCTTCCTAAAAGCATATTAAATGACAACTCAAGATCAATCACATGAAAAAGTATATCATGGGTTAAAGGCCCAATGATAACTGGTAATTTAATGGTTCCTTGTGATTCTCTTTCATAATTATCATATGCTTTGATAGTTATCATTTCTGGCTAGAGATCTACCATTGTGTACCCAAGAAGCTTGATGAGCTTTAAAGACACTATGTTGAGGCCTGATCCATTGTCTATAAGGACATGTTTCACTTTATGCCATTTTATATAAACTTCTATGCATAATGGATTATTATGGAGCAGGCCAAGGGAAGACATATCACCTTGATTGAATGTGACTTGTTGGGATAGAGCTAGGTGTCTAACTAGAGCTTAAAATTTATCTGAGGATATGTCATTATCAATAGTGGATTGGGTTAAAAACTCATTTAGAATGTTCTTGTAGATTGTTGACATTCGTAGCAAATCTAAAATCAAAATTTGTGCTAGTGTTTTCTACAATTGTTCCATAATATCAAACTTCTTGTCTTGGTTAATGGTGAATGGTTTATTTTGAGGCTAAATGGTTGGTTGGATAACAAGAAAAGTGGTAGATAGTTGTGGGCTTGGGATAGTAATATTTAAGATCTGAGTTGTGATTACAAAATAAAGATTAGATTTTGGACCATAATTTCTAACAAATATTGGGAATGGTGTGGGACTAGATAGGACAAGTCTCAGTTATCAGTGCACTTGTATGTGGTCACGTGGTAAGGGTGAGTTATTGGTATAAGGTCTAAAAGTGGAAGTCTTGATTTTCTAGTTTGATTGTGTGTGGTCCTAGGTTAAAGAAAGATTATCCATGTAATTTGCTTGAATGGTATTGTTTAGAAATGATTTATATTGATTAGTGTTTGATCTAGGATTAATGGAGATGGTATTAATTCTATCTCCTATAATATGACCTATAACCCTATTGTAGTCATGTGTAACTACATGGTAGGTTTGTTGGTTGTTACCATTCTGACCTTGGTTTTGTATTTGTTCTAACATTGTAGGTTCTACTATCAATTTTCTTGATTCTACTTGTTTGGCCTTTGATTTTAATACTATATATTTTGTTGTTACACCAACCAGTGTTGTTGCTGATTGCTATACTTGTATTAAGTGTTATGCTGGGGAAATGGGTTTCAATAAATCCCAAGAGTTTTATTGGATGTGTAATCACCATTATCCAATGCTATCTCCACATTCTATAGCATATTCTCAATCAAATACTTGATTTTCACACATCTTCATAGATTATGCCCATTGACTCGATGATATTCATAGAATTGATTTTTATGGTAAGAATCAAGATAAGGAATGCCTTGTGGATAAGATTTGGTATAGGCCAACTAATTATATTAATAACAATAAGTTTTTGAAAAGACTCAATAGGTTCTCCTAGGTCACTAAAGACATGATGTGTAGGCATAATTCTCCTTGGGGGAGGGGCTTGTAATGGTAAAGGTTATTGCATGAGTCTTAGTTATTATTCTTACAATGTTGGTTAAAGAGGTTATTGGGTAGAAGTAAGCTAAAAAGGTGGTGAAAACAATGTTTTCACTATTTGGACATGATGTGACTTAATTAGTCCATTACCCACAACATTCCTATTGTGGTTGAATTGCTTTGGTCTATCTTTGTTAATGGCCTATGCTGGTTGTGATGCTTATGCTTAGATTGGATGTTGGTTTTGGCCACTTCCCTGATTGGTACCTTAATTATAATTAGTTGATGTAGGCTTGATGATCTCTTTATTAATAAGGTCTCACTCAATAAACAAGCCTTTGTCGATGATCTCCTTGAAAGTATGTGCACATTGTAGTTCCAAATGATAAGCTATCTCACTATGCAATTTTTTAGTAAACACCATGGCTAATTGTTTATCTAGAAAACTATGAGTGAGTCTACTTGCAATGGCTCTCCATCATTGTAGATAACTTGAAAAACTATCACCAACCTTTTATTTTTCTTGTGTTAAGTCAACCAATGAAATCTCATGTTTGAGATTATAGGAAAAGTGCTACACAAACTTATCAAAAAGATCATCAAAATATGTTACTAAATTTTTAGGTAACTTTAAGAACCACTCCAAGGCTTGTCCAACCAAGCTCCTTGGAAACAATAACAAAAGTTATAGATCACTATATGCCATTGGTTAACATGTGACAAAGAACTCATTTAAATGGGCCTTAGGGTCATCTTTTCCTTTGTATTTTTTTAATTTTGATGGTTTTTATCCTATAATAAATGGTATCTAAAAGAAATCCATGTTGAATGGATAAGAACACATGCCATACAACATAAACTTTTTAGACTCTTTCCCAGTCTGAATGGCAACAATTGCATCCTTCATTTGTTGTAATTCTTGGGATAGGAAATTGGAAGGAATATTGGTTTGAAGGAGAAATTTGGTTTGGGGGAGAACTTTGGTTTGGGTAGATGGTTGGGAGGTCACAAGTGGGACACTTTGACCATGGTATGATGGAGATATTTGTTGGCGTATATTGGTTTGGTTGGAAATTGGACCAGGAATATGCATACGTGGATTGTGATGTACTTGAAATTGCACATTTGGTTATGTGATATTATGGTTTGGGTTGGCTATGAAGGTTTGACTTGGAGGATTTTGTGGTTGGGATGGAGGTATATAACTATATTATACATGTTTTGGTTGAAAAGGGACATGCTACTGACTAATAAAACCTTGTTGTTGAGTGGGAACTTGTGAACCAAGACCCTGTCTCTAAAATTATAGCACATTTTAGACTAATTGTTGTCTAGTAGGTACTTAAGAAACATGGGAGCCTCCTTGTTACATGAATCCTTTTTGGGAAGTGATAATCTATTGAATATTCAACATTTTTTGCTAACCAATATTTACATTTTGTTGGCTAGTCATCATTTGGTTTTGGATTGGTACACTAGTTTATGATTGAAGAGGTATGTTTGTCACTACCTGAAGAGGTGGAACATTAGTTTTCCCTTGTTGTGGTGGTAATTCATTTGGTCTCTATTTCATTGGTAACTATATTTTGCATGCTATTATAGAATACTACTCATCCCTTGTTGAGGAGGAGTGGGATTCATCACATTTTGTTGTTGAGGTGTGACATTGGGTGTTATTTGACTACCTAATCCTATTAGTTGCATAGTTGGTGAAGCATTTGGTTGAGGTTGGGATGTAGAAAATATTATTCCCTAATTTATAGAACCACTTATAGTGTAAACTAAAGGCACATTTTGTTGACTAGTTGTTTGTGCATTAGTACCACTTTGAATTGGATTGGATGTTGCTTTCACATTTTCCACTATATCTTGCTCATTATTTTATATAGAAGTAGAAGACACTTCTTTAATAATAGGCATATGCAGTAAGTTGTCCACAAAATATTTTTACATGAATGGGTCTAAAATTTGATTGTCTTGACTAGTTAACTCTATCAAAACTCTTGTTGAAGGAACTAAGTCAATAAGAGGTTTTCTCACCATGGTCATTTGATTGAAATTATGTGCTAGATTCATGTAGGTTTTATATGCCATCTACATTTGTTTAAAGTGGTCTTCCATGAGGTTTTTGCCTCTATTAGGCATATTAGGGTCTTGATATGTTGTTTGAACTATAGCTAAAGGATTTCTAGAAGAAACCTGTTGATCATAAATTATGTTGTGGGGCATTCTTATTAGGCTTGGTAAATTCTCATGAGGAAAGTTTACTAGAAACATGGCCCCTACCTCTATGGCTCTAACCAAAATCTCATCTTTGTTCTCTAATAAATTATGCTCAAATAAAAATGGATCATACATGGAAGGTGTATTAGTAGATCATGACTATTGAAGAACTAGTTCATTAGCTATGGGTATTGTATCTAGGTATTATGTAGTTTGTTCTTGGTCTTGTTCTGAATAAGGTGGTGTATTAACCAAATAATTAGCTAGTAGATCTTGGCTTTGTGCCCCTAATTGAGTATTATAAGAGGGATACAGATCCATCTCATAAGAAATATTATCTACATAGGGGTCTTACACCATTACTTCCTATGCAACCACATTACTAATCCCTAGATTGTACATGAGTCCACTACGAGTGTAGGAATACATGTTGGGATCCATAGTAAATATTTTTGTAATAAAAGTTCAAAGAGTTCTACAAACTCTAAAAAGACAATATCTAAAATCTAATGTTCAAACTTGGTCTAGATTCATCAAAAGGATCAAAAAGGTTTATGCAAATATTTGTGATAACATAAGCTAACATTAAGTGTCTAAAATTACATGTCTTACAATAAAAGATTAAGTAAATGAACCAAAAAGTGAAATGTCAAACTCTAAGGTCGAAGTGTTTCAAATAAGTCTAATCTAGGAAATTAAAAGCTGCTAGTTCTTTTGGCCAAAATGTGGCATAAAAATCTAGGCTCAAACAAGGCATGAAATAGGACTCTTAGCCAAATGGCATCAAAAGCTAGAATTTAAAATATATGAAAATTTTAATCTAACATATTTGAAACACTTATAACAAACACTAGGAATTTGATTCTTGGACATGGACTTGATAAAATAGGTATAAGGTATGAAACAAAAGTCACTTTAGAGATTGTTTTCTCATAAATAATGATATAAAACATGGTTATTTTGACAAATAAGCTAGATAAAAAGTGAACAACATAACTATGTTAGACAAAGGTTCACAAAGGTATAATCGGATTAGTTTGAAAATGTAGGAACAAATTTAAACTCTATGCAAAGGGGCCTATGAAATAATATCTAAAATGTTTAGGGTAGTGTAACAGTGTTAGACTACCCAAAAGATGTGACAAAATACTTGTTTCAAAAACTCTCTAAGGAAAAGATAATTTATCATAAATTTGAAAACATAACACTACCTTTCTTGACTCAAAATTTTATGGTTCATAGACTCAAAGTGCAAGTGTTTAGCACAAAATGACTTAAGTCTATCAAGTGGTGATAACTATCATGGTCTTTAAATGGCCTTCAACCCAAATTTGGAATTGAACCTAAGTTCCCTCAAGTTTAGTGAAAATGGCGAACCCACTTAACACATAAATCCTATGAACTTATAAAGGTGAAATTTTGAATTTTGATTATAAATGAAGGACTTAAACAACTTTGGCAAAGGTTTAAACTCAATTGGGTAGCATAACTATTCTAAAGTGGATGATATAACTCCAAGTTTTGATGAATTTTGAACAAGGAAAATTGATGGTTTCACATGGGAAACATAATGCCTCTTTGTTCAAAGGAAAATGAGGACCATGTTTTTGGTTTTCATCATTCATTTACACCAAGTTTTGACTCCAAACGAGACTTTAATCTAGGACAAAATGAACTAATTAATCGCTCTTAGATCCTAAAATGACAAGGTTGCTTGGTATTGTTGGAATCTATCAATATATGTCATTTGAGAAGATTTTAAGTGTTCATCCAAAAGTAAATGTGCATTATATAGTAAGGTTTTTACACCCCCATTCTCTCAAATGACAGTACTATGACATGGACCTTAAGGCACACCTTGTACCAATAATACTTCCATGAAAAGTGGGGATTTATCTAAGATCTACAAGTTTCCAAACATTCTATGGGAATCAATTACACAATGATTTTCACATCAAATAATTCAAAATAAAAGCATGGATTTTGGGTCCATATGACTTGGCTTGTTGCAAAAAGGTCTAGTCCTTTTGGCAACCACTACATCTTGTTATTTACTCAGTGTAGTGTGATATCCAAAGTGCCACTACATCCCATGTGTAACTCTAATATAGAGCCAAATGAATTCAATGTCAAGAGATGAAACCCTAGGTCAAAGCTTCCCTAAAGAAATTGTGGGAGGTAATGACGCTCCCTCGCAAGCCAAGTTTCCATGAAATAAAAGACTAATAGAAAGACTTTAGGGTCATTTTCAAGGTCACCCAAACTTTGATGAGTTTTTTAGGAGTGCTTTAGATGACATTATTTCTAATCCTTAGACTAGGATTTTTACAATAAGGATGGAATTTTTTATTCCAAGGGTTCCTTAAAGGGGAAAAATGGAAGAGCATACACTGACATCCTTCTCTTTGCTAATAAAAACAACTAAACAACTATTGAATATAAAAAATTAGAAAAGTGAGTTCAATTTTAAGCACCAATTTGAAAAATTAGGTGGTGTTCTTTTTACCCCTTGATCTTAATTTGTAACTTTTAAATATAACTACAAGATTTAGGAAATATCATCCTAAATGATTTTCCTTTAAGCACCAAAATGAAAAGTTTGATTCATTTTTAAACACCCTAAAAGAATTTGAAAAGGATCTATTTAAGTATGCTTTGATGATTTTTCAAGTAAAATTTACAAAAAAAAATGTTATCAAGATGTTTAGATTAGAATCACTTTTGAAGATGAAACAACCAAATTAGGAAAATGAGCTCTCAGGTTTGTGTATAAAAAACATAGTGACAGTCGATGGTTATACTAACCGGCAATGTTTATGCAGACTGATGATGGTTTTACTAACTGATGATGGTTATGTAAACCAATGATGATTTTACTAAATTGTGATGGTTATGCTAACCAATGATGTTTATACTTAATTAAAAATGGTTGAATATGATCGTCAGTGTTTTACTCAATTGACGACGGTTACTATGTAAATCCATGAAAAAGAAAAATAGCAAAACAAAGTTAGAAAATCAAATTGTAAAAGTTTTAATGATCTAAATAAAAATTTTAAAGTTTGATAATGATCTTCTTCATGTGTGGTATGCATTTGGTCCCACTAGGCATGCCATTTGTGAACTAGGAATTTGACTAAGAAGAGGAGATTAGTATTGTGTTAGTGACAAAATAAACAAAGCAAACTAATAAACAACACACTAAACTAACACCTTCATGCCTAGTTAATAAGGTGAGATTAATAATTAAAAAAAAATAACAAACACAACTAAAAATTAAGGAAAAATAATAATCCTTCACCTTCCTTGGATGCTCCAAATATTTTTTTAGTAGTGGCTTGCTCAACTTGTGCTCATGAAGTCTTCATCAAAGGAGGCTTGGATATCTCCTCTTTTCCTTAGAACCTTTAGATTTGGCTTGGCTTGGAATCAATTTGGCATGGTAACACTAATTTCAATAGATTTTGGAGTCATTTATGCATTATAACTTTTCATTATAAAGACTTCAAATTTATGTGGAAAGGCCTCCTATTTATAGATTTTTGCAAATGGGTAGAATCACCCTGAACCACCCATCTCAAGATAGAGATGTATGGCTAAAGATCAATCCAATTATGTAATTAAAATCCATAAATAGGTTCATCAATATTTGGGATAAAGGAGAAATTAAGAGGCATGGAGGGCATTAATGAGGCATGGGAGGCATGAATCTTGATATTTATGGCATTTATGGTGTAGGCATATCTTTCTAAGAAATGAGGTCACCTGATGATGAAAATATTCAATATTCATTTCCAAAAATAATTATTTAACAAGTTTATATGTAAAATTAACTTAAGGCCCTAATTTGGTTTAGTGAGCCTAAAACATGATTATTCAACTTTAGTACAAATTTTGGGTCTTGGTGCATAAATTAATCAAATTAGTCAAAATGTCTTGTTATTGGTCCAAAATTTGACTGGATTAGAATTGGAGATCAATGTTAGATGCATTGGTTCCATTATCCCATTTAGGATGTTACCAAAACCAAATAACAAAGGCACCTATCTTGTGCAAAATATTTGATAGAAAATAGCAACCTAGAGTACCTAGGTGCAAAATTGGCATTTTGACCCAAAATGATCTAATCAAAGTTAGCTAGCCCATAAATTACATTGTCCCATTTAGTGATACTCTAGCTAAAATTGGCACTTGAATATATCAATTTCAACTCATTTAATGAATTTTAGTGTTTTTAGGCCAAATTGTGCAATTTAGGTGGAAATTGGTCAAAAGCCTAGTTGGAGGTCATTGGTGGCCAGATTTAGGTGTGCACAGAATTTAGCATGAGACAAGAAAAAATATCATTAAAAATATAATGCCAAATTAGGAAAAATATAAAAGAACTTTATGTTTTGAAATAAAAGATTCTTTCTCCTTTTAAAAAAAGAAAGATATTGTCTTTTAAAACAATTTAAGGATTTACCATTTTATCATATGAACATTAAAAAAACATTTTTTTTTTAAAAATGTTTGTCTTTTTGTTCACAAAAGAGAATGCCACATATTTATAACATAAACGAAAACATGTCTGTTTATATAAAGTCAAGTTATGTGTCATTCCCGTAAAGAAGGCATTGAATTTATCAAATATTTTATTGTTTTAAAAAAAACTTTCTTATGTAATGGCCACACCACATGCCACATGCATAGTTTTTTTTTATAATTATTATAGGAAACATGCCACATGTTAAGGCATCAAATAAATTAAAATTTAAAAAATAAAACCAAGTTGTATACTTGGAGATGATAATAATTTGGAACTATTATAAAGATAAAGGAATAATTTTCAAGAAAAAACATTTCAAAATACATAGATTAAAAAAATGTTACAATTTTTTGAAGTGAAAAAATTCCAAAGAGAAACAAGGAGGTGTGATATCTATAAAAAGGTGGACTTGGTAAAATAATAAATCCAAATCATAAAAAAAATTAATGGGAAGAGGTCAAGAATAGACTCTTTGAAATTGAAATTCATAATTGAAATAAAAAACAAATACAAAATACCAAAGGTAAGGTGCCACATGAGAGAAGTGATGAAATACAAAGAACCAAAAAGAAGGCTCTTCACCTTAAGAGGGACACAAAATATATGCAAATCAAAATATATGAAATAAAAAAGGATAACAAAAATGTAGGATCAGAATAATGAGATATCAAGTGTTACAAATAATAATGATTAGATATTTGAATAGGAACTGAGTGTCAGGAAATCTGAGGAAAGACTCAACAAACAAAATTATAGAACCAGCTACATAAACCAAATGTCAATTCAATAAAAAAAGGGCATAGTTTTAAAAAATAACAAAGTTCTCTAAGATGATGTAACATCTGTCAAAAGAATGAGTAAAAGTAACTCAATTAAAATGTTTTAAAATTTTGTTTATTACTTGAACACCTGGTAGTCTAGTGAGGGTAAATCATGGCAGACAACAAACTGAAGGCAAGGAAACCATCAGCAATAGACAGATAAAAATGTTATTACTAGACTCTACTAAAGCACATAAACCTACATAAAGAGACACTAGGATACCAACAAATAAAATAATGATGCACTTGCATATATGAGGAAATAAAATAATACCTAGTGAATGAATGTGCAGTTGGTGAAGGAATACAACCACTAAAGCACCTTGAATAATAAATTGGCTATTAAAAATAAAACTCACGTGTAAAGCTCATCTGAAATAAAGAGAAAAAAATGGACACCCAAAAATTTTAAATTCCTATTTTTATTGTTCACAAATATTAATAATCAATAAGATAAAAATAAAGAACCCACAACTAGAATATAAAACGTAGAATTATATATAAGAAACTATTAGTAGTTTGAAAAAAATCAATAGAAACCTACAAAAAAAGAGGTTAGGGAAAAAATAGAGATGATTTTTTTAAAAAAACCCCAATATTATTCAAATAAAAACCTACAAATCACTCAAGATCAATGTTAAAATAACTAATAACTCTAATACCATATTAGAATTTATGCAAAAAATGTTTAACAATGACAAAAAGAGTGCAGAATTTAATGCAAGAAAAAACAATATTACCTCTCATAGAGAAAACCACAAATGAGAAAGATTTTTATAAGTGGATAAAAATTTAAAATGGTGAAAAAAACCCATAATCTATTAGAAGGCTTGTAACCAAAATCTATACAAGTACAAGATTGAATCAAGAGCACAAAAGAAGAAGAGAGAGAGCTACCAAGATCTTAGTGAGGAAAAGAGGAGAGGAAGAGCTCTTTTATAGAGATAGATAAGGAAAAAGGGAGTTACATAGAACCTCATTATGACCTTAAAATCCCTTCAAGTATGTGTCACTTGTGTCCTAATCCCTTACAAAGAGAGGGAAGTGTGTACTATGTAGGGAAGGGAGAGTTACATGTAAGTATTTCTAAATCCAATAAGTGAATTAGGAAGGTTAGTGACACCTCATAAAGGTAGGAATAAAATGAATTTACAAATATAATAAATTCACAAGTAAATAATACTTAGGGTAATCTTATAAACTTAATAAGGACCTGAATTAAGGTTAATTCTCTAATAGCCTTCATCTCCCTTGACCTCCAATATAGAGTTGAGTTTAGAGGTAGAGGTAGAGGGACCAAAGCTCTATAGAGTGGGACATGCCTTTGATTATCTCCATATCTATACTATAGTGGGGTAATTTATGTCCTTCAAACCCTTGACCTCCTTCCTATCCCTATCAGGATAATGGTTTGTTATCACTCATAAGCTATATATGATATAGATAGATGGGGACATCGGTCGAGTGTCGATTAGATGCCCTCTCAAGCTAGATATAGAGAATCTATATTGATATGGATATGATAGGTACCAAACCTAATAAATAAAAAGGTTGATTCCCTCCCCCTTAGCCTCCAATATAGAGTTTTTTTGGCCTCCCTCTAGATAGTCACCCAACTATGTCTAGGGATAAGATCTAGGATCTAAGATAAATATGGAGGTGCCCTATCTATTTATCTATCTATATGGATCTATATATTGGGGTTCCTCTCTCTCTCTCTCTCTCTCTCTCTCTCTCTCTATATATATATATATATATATATATATATATATATATATATATTATGTATTAGTTCAGATATAGAGTTTATTATGTTCACCCCATAGGTAAATATTCTACTATAGAATGGATAAGGTGGCATAGTCTATAGATAGAGTCTACCATTCACTATGAGGAATCTATATTTATTTTAGATATCAGATGGGGGGCACAGTCTCTATTAGAGTTTAGTTTATTTTATATAAAGGTGGGGGAGGGGGCCCTCCTTGTATATATTATCTCTATGGCTATTATTGTAGACAACATAATTTTTCACACTTTAGTTTCAAATGTCGAAACAACCCTAGATTTCCTTAGGACCCCCTTGGGACCAATTTGACCCTTTAACCCCTAATTGAACCTAACCATGGTAAATTTGACCACCTAACCAAATCCTCCTTTTTTACCCCACTTAACCTTTGACACTCGACCGTAGATGGTCACCTTGACCATTGATGGTCACCCTAACTACTGATGATTAGGTTTGTTCCCTGTTTGGACAAAAATAACTTGAGCTACGAGCAAGCTAACACATTAAAATTTAATGTGGATGTAAATTTAATGCATCACAACAACAAACCAAACCTCATATGGAACCATCTACCTCCATATATGTTTGCCTATAAAAGGAGATGAATAGGAAGTGAAAAGGGATCAATAATTTAACATCTAGGAGCCATTCATCTATCTTAGAAATCAAACAATTAGGCAACTAGCAGTCATTAGGAGCTATCAAAACTCTTTATAGGTCTCCCCTTCAGCAAGTTAGCAACCATGATAGATACCTGAACCTCTACCAAAATCATTATTTAGGTAAATTATTGTTACTCTACCAAAATTACTCTAAGATCAGCTATTAGCTATCAAGTAAATAGCTAAGTATATCTCTATTTTTCAAGCTTTTGATTATTTGGTTTTTGATTTAGACCCCTCTGCACTACATCTTCTAAACATGTGACCTTAATCAGACCCTCATAACATTTACTGACCCATTTTTATAGTCTAAACCAACTCTTTTTTGAGCACACCCAAATCCCAAAGGAATCATCAATGGTCACCTTCACCACCATCAATCACCTTCAATCATCAATAGTCACACAACTATTGATGATTAGTTTAACTATTGATGGTCACCCTGATCATTGATGGTCACTATGGTAGGAAATAACAATAAGTTATTTCCACCCACTTACCCTTAGCCAAATTCTACTTTTTGACCCTCTGCATGTTCACAGATCCCTACCTAATTTTTTGAACCTAACCTAACCCATTTAACATTAGTATTGACCTACTATTTACTATAATTAGTCTATTTTCTTTATCAAGCATTTATTTCTTTTTGCATTTCCTTTCAATATTTTCTATCGTTTGATGCAAGTAATTCATCTTTATTTATTTTAACTTAATTATTTTAAGAGTGTGGATTGATAGCCTCTTAGCAAGCTCATGATTCTTGGATCTAGCTCATGCTAGGCAATCCACCTTGCTACCCATCTAATAACACCTTTACATTAGTGCTTTCTTATCTACAGATCATTATTCCCAAGACAAATAGGAACTCTTCATAAATGTCTAGATCATGTGCATAAAAATAAATAGGTTCTTCTACCACACCCTTATTACTAGTTTCTTACTTTTTTAAAAATAGAAATGAGCTAAAATTGAGAGAAACATTTTGGCATGCTTGGTGGGACACTAGTAGAATCTAGGTACCCTTTTATTCCTTATTATATTCTCATATAAAGAAATAAAAAATTATTTTGGATATAAAATAAATATTGCATACATTGATTGCTTGCATGTTTAGCTCATTTAGTTAAATTAAAGGCAAAGTAATCAGTCATAGTTTCACTTCTTTATCACACACTATAAAACCACTTAAATCAATAAAAAATCATATCAATTGAAATAAGGCTTAACTAGGGTTTCATTTCCTAGTGGATCAACTTCACCTTTTGGATATCTTACTTGGAGATCATTACCAAAAAGAGAACCAAAACTTAGCTCTCTAGTTTATTCTAAACTCTAAAAATTGGTATATATTGGCTAATCACTCGACACCTTTATTGTTACAGTGTGTTAAGTGAGGATATATGCCCCAATACCAAACAATGTATTGATTTCCAACATAGATCCTTTGAGAGCCTTGAACACTTGAAACCAACCATAGACTTCCTTTCTAGTACCCATTCTACAAACCAAGTTCTTATTCACACTTTCTAATTAAAGCATAAGCCAAAAGTGAGATAAAAAGGTACCCTAAGATTTTAAATTCACTTTAGTGTATGTTTTGATTGCCTTGAGATATTTTCTTTTGTTTTCTTTATTTTTGAGTTGTGATTTTTCCTATATTCATTTTTATTTCTCATATGTTTTTTACTAGACAACAGTTAAGTAACCAAACCAATCAGGAATCACCTTCCTCTTCGTCTTCCTCCATGGAGTATACCTTAGATGTTGAGGGTTATCCCCATCCTTATACCCCCTATCATGCTTCAAATAGTTTCCCAAGGTGATGCAAAATTTTCCACCTTCCTCGATAACAACCCCATAGCCCTCCAACATTACCTCAACACCCTGTCTCACCATACCCATGCTTTGGTTCCTCCTACAGATCCACCTTATGGGAAAACTCCCTATATTATGGTTACCACTACCTCTACCCAACCTATGATCACCCAAACATATTCTTCCACCAATAATCCACCTACTACCTCCACCCAAAATCAAATAAATAACTGAACCCATAACCAAACACCCCCTACACCATCCAAAAACTCCTCTAACATAGGGTCAACCTTACCTTTAGTCACCCAAACCCCATTCATTATGTGGATACCTTCTACCCATATTTCCACTATTCCCCTCATCACTACCAACATACCAATCTCCACCCCACTCGAGAATGTGGTGTTACCTATACCTTCTACCCTTCCACCTATCAGTACCAAATTTATCACTCACCCCTAACCAATTAACCCATCCATACTTCCAACCTGATCCATATCAATTATCCAATCTACCAATTTGATCATACCTCCCAACCAACCCACATCAACTCAAAAATACCTATGACACCCTACCCACACTATGTTCCTAATCCACAAGGATATATAGCTCCATATTTTACCCAACCTTTTGTGCCAATTAACCCATATGTGCCATCATCCCAACCTTTAATGACCACATACCAACATGTGGCATTCTCTCAACTTTCTACCAGTTATCCATATATTGCATCCACCCAACCACATCAAAACTTACCATATAATTATGGAGTTCCCCAACCCCAAATAGATTTGGTCAAAATGTTGATGGACAAAATGACCAACCTAGAGTCATCTATCTTTGGGGCTCACAACCTCCTATCTTATGATAAAATCTATAATTAACCTCTTCACCCATACGTTCATATCCAACCTTACACTCCTCAATAGGAATTACCCAAATTTTCTAAATTTCAAATCAAAGAGGACCCCCAACAACACTTAAGATAATTTCAACATTTTTTCTACTTAATTACCTATGACGATGCTCTCCTCCTTTTCACTTTTCCTATGTCTCTATCTAGACCATCATTAGATTGGTATAATGACCTCACTGAGCACTCAATGTTTTCCTTTTCCCAACTCATCCAAACCTTTTTAGACCACTTTTTGATCAATATATATATACATACATATATATATATATATATATATATATATATATATATATATATATATATATATGTATATATAATGGAGACATTATATATATAGACACACACACATATATATGTGTATATGTGTGTGTGTCTATATATATATATATATATATATATATATATATATATATATATATATATATATATATATATATATATATATATATATATATATATATATATATATATATATATATATATATATATATATATAATGTCTCCATCATTGACCTTTACTCCATTAGGCAATTTAATGACAAATCAATTGCTGAATTTATAGTATGGTGGAGAGGTCTTATCAACCAACTCTCTTTCTCCTTTCCCCAACCCAAGTTGATTGAAATTTTTTCTCAGGCTTGTGCCAAACACATTGGCCCTACTCTATAGGTTCAAGCCTTTAAAACCTTTGATGAGGCTTTCACCATGTCACATAAACTAGAAATTAGAGCCATTGATGAAGTGAAGTTGAAACTGAGAAATAAAAAATCTAGATTCAAATTAATGACCCTTACCCATCCAAAACCACCAACTAATCTAACTAATCAAACACCAAACCAAAGGCAAACATAAACACAATTTTCCTTAAAACCACTCCACCTTTGATTATCAAACAACCCAACTAAACTTACTCCTCTAACTCCTCCAACTAATAAACTTGAAATTAGAAACTAGGCTATCCCATAAACAATATACTTTTCTAGGGGAGTCACATGCTTTAGTTTTAGACAAGTTTCTCAAAACCAACATTATATAACTTCTCCCCATCAAAGCTCCCCAACAATTCAATGATTATCACCTTGTACCTAGTTAGTACAATAAGAATGATCTATGTGCTTTCCATTGTGTCATTGGACATGACGTTAGTAGGTGTAACATCTTAAAGACCATTATCCAAAAATTTATTGATAAAGGAAAACTTACATTATATAATCCCAATGCACCCCAAAATTAGTCACTTGACATCTTTTGATAACCTTTTCCAAACCATGCCCCTTCTACCAACTATGATGAAAATAAACTAGAATCATCTCATGCTTACGAGGTCCATATGATCAATGTAATTATCAGTGAACCTATCATCAAGGAAATCATTGCCTCAACTACCTCTTCCTCCACTCCACTTATTGAAGAAGTGGAATCACCCTCCATTCCTTTGGATACCCAAACAAATGAAGTAACCACCTCCTTTCCTTCACTTGATGAGATAACAAACTTACCCACCTCTCTTTTTATTTGATATAAGTACCAAAGGAGACAACCATTACTATTACACCTTCCTCCCCCATCATGGAATCACCTACTCTCCCTTTGGAAACCATTCCACAAAGAGATATCAACTTATCTACTCCTCCCATGGAGGAAAAATCTTCCCCAATCTTGGAACCTTTAAAAAATGAAAAGGGTGAAGAAACCATTCCCTTACCTCAACCTATAGGCCTAATCTTTGAATCCTATGCCCGAAGAACTAAAACAATTTACAAACCCTTTTCTAGTCTGATCCAAAACCTAGAATTCTCTTTTCAACCCAATTTGGATCAATCCACCTTTTTACACCATCTTAGGCTCCCCTTATAAAAAAAATATGAACCTTAAACCTTAATTTCATCCACCATTAAACCTATTTCACCTCAATTCATTCAACAAACACCTCTCCCTCCAAAACCATGAAAAAACCATCCAATTCAACTCCATCTAAAATTATCAAATCACCTTACACCTCTCTAATCAAACCTATCAAGAACCTAGGGATACTTACTAATCCTAGCCTTACCCACCCATTTTTGAAGTTGGATTTAAACCCATCTAGTCCACTAAATAAAACCTTAACCAAACTAACCAAGAAGGTGGAGATACCCAAACTCCCACCTAGAACTAGAACCATACGACCCCCTTCTCTCTTACCTTCAATCTTGGGACCCCATCCCTCTTCCATCCTAAGAGATCATCCTTCTATCAATAAGGTAAAATCTCTTAAAACTACCCTAACTAAACTTCGTCTTTTCATTTTAACTTTACCTACCCCTTACAAAACATCAACCTCCCCATCACTTTTAACCAAACTACCTACCTCCACCTTTCCACCTATCTCCAAACCTTCATCATCTTAATCATCCACATCTAAATATTTCACCTTTAAAGCATCCACCTTAAAACCATACAACACCTAACAACCCTAACCAAACCCATCTTCTAAAACCATTCTACCACCCACAACCCCTATGGTGAAGCCTACTTCTAAGAAGGCTTCCACCCCAAAAACCAAAAACCCATCATCCTCAACACCTTTGATCAAATATTAATTGACCATATTACAAAGGTTTTTTCAAATTTATTCCTTAAACAAACCACCTATCAGACCCTTTAACCCCTCAAAACCCAAACCATCTTGGTTTGATGATAGTTTAATCTACTTATACCATAGAACATCAAGGCATGACATAGATAAATACAAAGCTCTCCAAGCACTTATCCATAAATTATGGGATGAGGATGATCTATTATCAGATGAACCTCTCTTAATCTCATCATCAACCTAACTACTAAACAAACCTATACAACAATTAACCATTCTTGTGCTCTCACCCAAGAGTGAGGAGGAACCAAAGCAACCTTCTAGCCCAACACTTCCCCTCATCCACACTATCCATATGGTTACCCAATCTTGGACCCAAAAAAAAGATAAGGAAAAGGCCAAAGTGTCCATTCCATGGACCTATCCTTCCACCCCTCAACCTTTCAACCAAGATCTAACACCTTCACCTTCACCAAAACCCAAGATATCTATTTTGGGTGCCTCTCCCTCCAACCCTTTTAAATTTATCTAATGAGTAGTTCTAAAATAGGTTCACTAAATACTGGTGAAGATGATTCTATATGAACTGATCAACACCTCACCCCATTACCTCCAAGCACTAATAGAGGCTCTATAATATATAGAAGTCCAACTAAAATATCCTCAACTTGTTGTAGCCTTTGTCTAAGCTCTTTGACTCTTCACCCTTGTCACCTTCAAGGATTTAGAGATACTTTTTATCCACCTTAAGGATATAAATCCCCCTCTCTTCATCACTTCATAGATCAATCAAACCCCTCTCGAAAGGGTGATAATTGATGAGGGAGATAGTATTAACATCATATCCTTTCATGCTTACGACTAACTCCAGCTACCAAAGAATATCATGTTGAAAACTACAATGGTCCTTCATTCTTTTAATGATACTATGGCTACAACCTTGGGAACCATCATCCTCCACATTGGATTGGGACCTCACGCATTTCTAAAGCTCTTCTATGTCATAAAAGGCGAGTTACAATACAACATCTTACTTTGATGCCCTTGGATTTGCTCCATGAGTTGTGTCTCATCCACCTTGCATCGATGTGTCAAGTTCAAACATGAGGGTCAAGTCATCACTATACAAGCTAACCCTACTATTTTCACATCTTAGAACATGACATATCAACCCAATGACATTCTTCTTCTTCCCTCATCTACCTCACCTCCATCCAACAACAACTTCACCCCTACCATCGATGAAGCTTCAACTAGCTCATCTATTTCTTCTTCTTAGATCCCCATAGAAGACCCCTTGGAACCTATGTTCCAACATCTCTCATTGAGATAATATCATCTTTTGGCCTTGGATGACTTCCTTACTCCTCAATAGTATGGGAACGTTGATCATGATCCTAATTATAATCCCAATATTAGAAGCATCATTCCTTTCAAGCTTCCCAACCACCAAACCAACTTCATTTATGAGGGACTTGATCATCCACTACTTGATTCCTCTACCACATCTTGTATCTAACCATTCACCTCTAATTTTTCCTATTTGGACAAACTGGCATTCACCAAGTTATACCTTCATAGGTATGCTTAGAAAGTATTCAGCCTCAGCCATTATGAACATAAACCCCATGAGTTACCTTTGATCAAAACCCAAAAACCTCATGAGCTATTTGGCCTTAGGTTTGTACCACTATAAGAACCCACCAATTCACCCAAACCATTTGAACTATTGTGGAAGGCATCCCATCCTCACCAACCCCATCTCTTTCAAAGTCTAAAGATTTCAAAATCATCCCTCCTAGATTTTTTTTAAGTTAATACCATTAGTTTGGGTCCCCTAACCTATCAAAAGGATGGACAAACCAAAACCTTTCCTTTAATTCATATTGAAATGGTAGAAAATAAGTCTCCTATCATCCACACCATCCAACATCAAAACAATTATTTTATTATCACTTATCTTGGTGTGAGGGATTATTCTATCCACAAATCCCTTCCTCATGAGAACTAAACAATGTTAAACAAATCCACTATTGATGTCAACTTGGGTTCTTAGGATGATCCTCACATTTTAAAGACTGGTCAATCCCTAGACTCCTCAGAGCAATATGACTACCTTTCCTTCCTTCATGATCAAATCATACAATTTTCTTGGTCCTATCAGGATATGCCAGGAATTTACCATTTTATAGCCCTCCAAAACATCATCATCCATCTTGATGCCAAGTTTTTTAGGTAAAATCTTCATAGGATACACCCTCGTATCACACTTCTAATCAAATAAGAGCTTCAATACCTCTTATTTATCAATTTCATTCAACCCATTGACTATCCCCAATGGGTTTCTAACATCACCCCCATTAACTAACCCACTGAGGGACTTCACCTCTGTATTGACTTTCATGACCTCAATCTTTCTTATTCCAAGGATGACTTTCCTTTTCCTAGCATCGACCAACTTGTTGATCTTATAGCTTTCCATGAGATGTTGTCTCTCATGGATGATTTCTCAAGATATAATCAGATCTTGATTTCCCATGAAGATCAACATAAGACTTCTTTCATCACCCCATGGGGACCTTTTACTACAAGGTTATGCCATTTGATATAAAGAATGATGGTGAAACCTAAGATCATGTGATGACCTACATATGCCATGATCTCATACATAAAATCATAAAGGACTATGTATATAAACTCCTTAGGAAATCCAAATATCACAAAGATCATCTAGAAGTTCTCAACATTATCTTTGAGTGCCTAATCCATTTGCATATCTGACTCAACCCCAAGAAATGTGTCTTTGGGGTCTTATTTGGAGAGTTTATTGGCTTTATCATCTCTCTTCAAAGAATTGAAGTAGACCCTACCAAAGTTAGATCAATCCTCAACATGTCACCTCCAACCCACCTTAATCAACTCCATATCCTATAGGGGAAGATCCAATCTATCTATTGATTCATCTCTCAGTTATTAGATAGATGTCAACCTTTTCACCATCTTCTCAAGAAAGATACATCTTTTAAGTGGACTAAGGACTACTAACAAGATTTTGATTTACTCAAAGAGTACCTTATTTCTCCACCCATTATTATCCCACCTAAAGATGACCAACCCTTATATCTTTATATCTCCACCACTGACCATTCCTTAGGGGTAATTCTCACTAATCATGATGAAGAAAATAAAGAGCAAGTTGTTTATTGTATAAATCAAACACTTATAGAGTATGAGACTAAATACACCCATACTGAGAAACTTTGCCTCACCTTAGTCTTTGTGGCTTCCAAACTTCATCATTACCACTCAATCATAAAACCTTTGTCATCACCAACATCGACCTACTCAAGTACATGCACTCTAAACCATACCAAAACCAATGTATGGATAAGTGGCTCATGCTCCTAACTAATTTTGACCTTGAGTTTCTTTAGTAAAAGTTGATTAAAGGGTAGGTCATTTATAATCAATTGGTTGAGGATCCTTTACTAGACAACTAACCACTTCTTCTTGTGTTTTTGGATGAGTCCATTATGTCTCTTTCTCAAGAGGATATCACCTACCAAATGACCATTTTTTTTATAGCTCAAAATTCTAGTGCATTGGGGGTGTCAGAGTTATTCTCATTCCCCTAGATGACAAACCTCTTAATCTTTATTTCAAACTTGATTTTGAGTGTACCAACAACATGGTTGAGTATGGACCCCTAGTAATAGGTCTCTAAATTGCTCTAGCCTTGGGAGTTAAGATGATCAGTATCTTTGGTGATTCCCAACTTATGGTTAACTAGTTCAATTGATCCTACCAATGTAAGAATGATGTCTTGAAAAAGTAAAAACACCTAGTAAGTGTAATCTTAGCATCATTTGATCATTACCTTATCCAATTTGTTCCATGATCTTCCAATAATTTCATGGATATGATAGCTTCCCTTTCCTCTAAAATCCCACCTTAGCTATCCAATTCTAAACTCTTTTTCACCATTCATCATTTTATCACACCCTCTTATATCCAATCTAACCTCCCTACCATTTTTAGTGTGGAGGCATCTCTATTAGACACATGGTATGAGCAAACCTTTAACTACCTCAACCTTGGAATCATTCCTCACAACCTATCTAGGAATGGCCAAAGAGCCTTTGTTTATAATACCTCTCATTATAAAGTACTAGTAGGAATCATTTACAAATGTGTCTTCGATGACCTCATTCTCTGTTGTCTATGTAGCTACAAAGCTTCACATGCTATCAATGAAATTCATGGTGAAATCTATGGGGGGCACTTTAGTGGTTTAGTTTTTGCTAAATGTATCATTCACCTTGAATACTATTGACCTACCCTTAACCAAGACTATTATGATTATGTAAATAAGTGTGTTAAATGTCAAAAACATGCTAATTTACATCATGCACATGCCTATGACCTTCAAGTATCTAAGGGATTTTTGGCCCTTCACACAATGGGGGTTAGATCTCATTGGGAAAATTAATCCTCATTATTCATAGTATTACCACTCCATCATCACCACCACCTAGTATTTCAGCAAATGGGTAGAGGTTATTCCTTTCATCTTGACCAAAGCTGACAAGATAGTCGACTTCATCAATCATCATAAAATCTTTCATGTTGGTGTTCCTCATAAGATCATCACTGATAATGGAAAATATTTCAAAAGCAGATAAGTCTAAGGTATTTGTGATGAATTTGACATCAAGTTAATATTTTCCACACCTTATCATCCATAATCAAATGGACAAGAGGAAGCCTATAACAAAACCTTCAACAAAAAACCAAAGTGGTTAATTATTTAGGTTAAGATTGGAACTTGCACATCACTTTCACTTTATGGGCCTATCTCACTAACATTAAAACCTCTATGGGTGATACCCCTTTCTCTCTAGTCACAAAACCCATTCTAGACCAATATTTTAACTTTAAAACCATTTAGAACCTTGAATTCCTATAACCCATTTTAGGACCTACAAGTTCTTAAGCACACAATGAGAAACCCAAGAGTAAACAAAAATATCCAAATAGACTTTAACATACCTTTAGATCACAAAACCACTTGGACCATGTTGTAATAAGGTCAACCTATGTTTATATGTAGAAATATTACCTTGACAAATCACAAATCCACCTTTTCCATCTAGGAACCTTCAATCTGACCCTGTAGACTGTTCCAACTAAAAACACAACACTTGCTTCTCCACTTTAAAGGAGTCTCTTAAGAAGCATAGATAGAGACACCCTATATACCTCAATGCTCTAAAACAAATACAAATATTCATATTCTTCTTCCTCCTTGTTTATATGTACTTATAGTTCTTCTTCTTCTTCTTTGGATTTAGAGAAATAACATTCTCAACTACTACAACATTCTCCTTTTCTTATATGATTGGATTATCAATACATGGAGACAACATAGATTCATGGCATACCTTTTCATATAAATAATCTTCCTTTCATCTTGGATTCTCATCACTAGGGACTTGTTAAAAAATAGTAGGATGTTTAATTGGATCCATACATACCTCAGAACTAGCTTCAACCAACACTTTGGACTTCTCTTTGAACTTAGTCTCTTCATTCTCAACATGAGCAAACAATGAGACATCTTGGGTATCTTTATATTCAAAATCATTCTCCACCATATAAAATATATTCTTTGGACCTATAGTCTAATCATGACTCATGACTCATACTTACCACCTTTGGTTTGCAAATATTTACTTGTCTTCTATCTTACACTTTAGGAGCTTGATAAAATCTATTCTGTATTATAGGCCTTTTCTTATAGAATATATCAATGTGACCTCTCTATTCATGATTAAATCACACCATAATTTTTATAAAAATATCTTTCTACCTTTCCAAATTTGGATAATATCTTACAATGTGGCGTAGTTCATAACAATTGTAGAACTTAATATCTCTTAAATGAAACTTAGCTTATCTTACCTTAAGTGGAAAACATTTTGCAAAGTATCCAAAATCATGATAGTTGAGGCACTCAACCTTTCTTACACCTTTTAACTAATGACCCCATCATAGTTCCAAGTAAATTAATTCTTAGCAGGTCTTCTACATTCTCTATCTCTATGCCCAAATTGATTACAAGTATAGAAATAACCATTGAAATTTGCATACCTCATGGCATTTAGGTATCTAATCTGATTTGTCTTAATTTTACTAGCACCTTCATTTCTTATTTGATGATTTATCTTCAAATGTTGATATACCTTATTCATATTAGTCTTCATCTTGTCTTCAGTTGCAGTCTTTGGTTCTTCTTTGTACCCAAAACTAGTCTTATCATTTGCATGCTTTTGATTATTCGAAATGTTATCTATATCACTTGAGCTCTTTTCAAATATCAAAAATGACATTACCCTACTAGATACCTTATTTAACTCAAATTTTAATTACTCAATGTCAATTACATACCTTGCACATTCATCTTATTTGGATTTTAAGCTTGTAGACATGATTTTCAATTAAAAATTGAGATGTTTAACCATATATTCATCCTTCTTGGCATCTTCATCCATTCTTACCTCAAACACACTGAATTTCCCCTCAAATTCCTTGAGCTTATATTTAATCTTCTTATTGATCTTCTTCTCAATCTTCAATTCTTCATGAGCATTAGCTAAGGTAGTCTCATAATCCACCTCATATTCATCATCATTTAAATCACTCCAAGTAGACCCCTTTTGTTGTGAGCAACTTCCTTCCTCAACCATGAATAGAGTTTCATCTTTATTAGAATTAATAACTTCATGATCATATTCTAAGTCACTGTCTTCACTCTCATTTGCTGAACTACAATCTTATTTGGTGTATAGACTCTTCATGTTCTTGAAGAACTTCTTCTTGTTATCAAACCTTATGAATCCCTTCTTGATTTTATCAAACTTGAAGGATATCTTTCCATCATAATGATCTTTATCATGATCTTTATCAAAATCCTTATTATACTTATCAGGGAACTTATTATCAAAATATCTTATCTCACCACAATTGAATCATTTGAGGGGTAGCTTACCTTTATACTTGCCTAAACCTATTCTTGAAATCAAAGTAATTAGTTCATCCTCATTGATTTTATTACCTTAGAACTTCTTTTTTTGCATTTCAATATTGAAATTTGCTTCCTTATTTGGAGGTATATCATCATTATTCCTCATATCATAGGTAGTAAGGGTTCCATGCAATTGATCCATCTTCAACTGAGTAAGATCATGACTATCTTCTATAACAAATAATTTTTTATCAAACTTGGGGGATAGAGACCTTAATACCTTTTGAATAATAGTAGTCTCATCAATATTCTCTCCAAGTCCTCTAATGATGTTGAAAACCTCATCAACTTTCTATAGAAAGGATGCCAAAGTATCTTGTTTATTCATCTTGAGAATTTCAAATCACCTTTTGTGAGTCTACAACTTAGAAATATTAACCGTTCAATCTCCTTCATAAATAGTCTTCAATTTATCCCATATTTCCTTGGTAGTTTTGCAATGAATTACTTTGGTGAACTCAATTTCTATAAGACCACAAGTGATGACATTCATTTCCTTAGAGTTATTCTCAAATAACTTCTTGTTTATAACACTAGATGGAGTAATAGTAGGAACAACATAACCATCCCAAAAAAAATTCAAACATAAAACCCTAGGTACATAATGTATGTTCTCATTATATTACTCCAAAAAGCATAATTAGATCCATTGAACATAAGTGCTTTCTTAGTAGAGAAACCACCTTGCACATTATGACTAGTCATTGTACTTTAGATAACTTGCAAGTTGTCAAGATTTTTCAGAAGGAACTCACTCTAATACCAATTTTTAGAGGTAAAATTCACTATGAGGTGGGTGAACCAATGTTAAAAAATAATCTAATACAATTTCCAAGCCCTTTCAATTACTTAAGCATTTAACATTAACATTCATGAAACATATAGATCATTCATAATAGTGAATCAATGAACATAAACAAGATCACATACACAATGCAAGGTCTATATGGGAAACCCTATTGGGGAATAAAACCCAATCTCAATATTGTAAACACATGGAATATTATCCTATAAGAAGATTAAAAAACAAGAGATTGATCAATTCCTATTGATCATAAACCTTTGGCCAAGTCCTTTTGACCTATAACCTTGGTCAAGTACTTTAGATCAAAGGTCTTTTAGTGAAACATTATTTCACAAGGAGAAATTACCATTAAAGAAGATTAGGTCCTTTAGACCTCCTTGGAAATAGCACGTCCACCTTAGAACTGATGTCTATAAAAACTAATGATGGATCTCTTGATTATCTAACCCTTGCATAACCTCTCTCTCTTTCTCAAACAAGCCTCTCACAAAGGTAGATCTCTTCACACAACTTCACACTAAAATACCACTATATTATCATCAGGAACATGATTTACATATCATACACATAGTCCTTGAACTCTTTGTATCATTAACCCAACAACTAGGCACACTCACTCTCCTCTACTTTCCTTTACTCTCAAAAAACACTCACATCCAAGTTTCTCACTTCAAAGTCTAGAACCCAACATATTTGGTTCTACTATATATAGACTAATCATGAAATAATAAATATCATAATATTTCTTTGTCAAACACAAAACATTCTTTCACCCTTAATCCATCTCACATAAGTCACACTTAAGAATAGTCCCATTTCAAAATAGGCCTAAGTTATTTTTAGGTCTTATAGAGACCTATTCATCTCTTTGACACTTCTCTAAGCATAATAAGAACACAAGACCAATTACAAACACATAGGTCCACTCCTTATATCCCTTAGGACATTCTCAAAATATCACAATCACCAATACACTCATTAACTAAAGACTAATTAGCTCAAACACTTCTTTGTATACACAATCATTATTAATGAACACAAAGTTGACATTAAAACCTTTTTTCATGCTTCATAAGATTGGGCAAACCTTAAAAATGCATGTAAAGCATCCTCACAGAGTCTACAACACTCCCTAATACCCAATTAACTGTGAAATATTGAAATAATAACTACATGAGCTCAAATATCCTTCTCGGGTCACTTACAAAACATATATGAAGACACAGTCAAATTTGGAGCTTAATAACTCTATCTTCACACACTTCTATATCTTTAAATCCATATTGCTAGATACACCTTGGATTCCTCTACATATATTTTTACTACATGATCAAATTCATTTTCTATTGAAATATATGGTCCCAAAACTAGACATAGGTTTTTCATTCACAAATTTTAAAATTCAAATCCAAATGGTCATAGTTAACCTTCAGACACTAAGCTCAAATCTCACAAACTCTTAGCTCAAGATAAATCTCACACCATTTCTGTTGATTGATATTTAATGCATAGGCACCAATGATTAGATGTTAAACTTTTATCACTTTGACCTCATCTCGTGTAATCTCTAAATGTTGACTCAATGCACTTCATCGATCTCTATGGATCAAAAAGGTCATTAGCAATCAAGGCTCACCATTCAATCAATATATGAATTCCCACTCACTGTTGGATCCTTATCTTATACCTTTTCTTAGTCGTTAAACATCATGTACCTATTTTCATCTCACTGCCACCTGACTCCTTAGAATAAATGTGAACCATTGATCTTGCTCAAGATTTAACACTCTCAAAAATGATGAAGTATGGGGACCTTATCAATATACATGAGTATCCATTTTTTTACCATAATAACTTCTTTTGTGCTTACCCACAGGATCTAAAATTTATACTAGATGATCTCCTTCCCTAGGAGAATCCAACCATGTAACCCACTACTCCTAGAACTCTCACACATGTGAGATATAATTTCATTAACATTCCTTCTCATAAAATTTTATCACATAGCCAACCATGTCCAAATTTTCCCTAAGAGGCCAACTTTGATCATACATAACTTTTTCCATGCTTAAGCGCGTGATCTCAAACCTAGTGCAAATCATCTATACTCAAAAAATAATAAAACCATATGATTAGATTATCTTGACACATTTAAATGTGAAAGATATAACACTATCAAAATGCTTACTTATATCTTTCTACCACACTGCAAAATTGACTATGGGAAAACATAGTAAATCTACCTAGGAGCCCAACTTTGCACATCTATATCTTGTGATGTGTTGCATTGCATGATCTAGAAATTAGCAAAAATAGACTAGGTCTACAATCTAACAAACCAATATGATCACCTTATCCTGAAACCTCCACGTGTGTAAAAACTTACCTCATCAACATGCTTACTCAACTATTTATAGCCACTTTCCAAATTTGGCTATGGGAAAATAATCAAATTTTACTGAGAAGCCAAATTTGCACCCTCATATCTTTAAACATGTTTCAATGCATGATGTAGTCATATAAAATGTCAAAATTTGTAGCTTGAGTGTGGCTTGTGACACCCAACCCATAGGTCCCTCTTGCATGCTCTCATGACCCTTCTAGACACTTTTTTTCTTATTCCCAGTCATTTGTAGACTTTTGAAACCTAATTATAGCTCACCCAGGCTACATTTCTCATGATAATTTCATCCCCTAGGTCTTACACCTATAGGATAAGAGCACCCAACTTGGACTATAGCACCAGATCCTAGGGTGTCCTATTTCAGTGGTCTTATCCAATTGCATTTTTAGATCTAATGGTTATTCCCTTTCAATTCTTATCCTTCATCTTGTCGGCTTAGCATGAATACATTTAACCTATGACCAATAGATCCTTATAAAATCCCATTCAAATTCCATTTAAAAGTAGGTTGGTAAATATTAAAAGCAAGCAAGAATACAAGCAAAACCACTGAGGTAAGTTTTCATATTCTCTACATATAGCCATCCAATATAGTTAGAAGCATATTCAAATCTTCACACCAGTCCCTAGCCACCTCAATCACATGTAGTTTAGAATTTTTTCATCTACATTCACTATTACAAAAATAACATTAAGTGGGAGAACTATATATGACTTGATACCTCTTTGGAGTATTGGTATGTAGGCAACATGCCCACATAAAGGGTGTGGATACACGTTCAGTGCATATTACACACACTAACCCCCCCTTATTTCTTAATTTTTATCAAAGTAAAATGAAGTATAGGGTTTGAATATTAAATCATATCTACAAAGAGTTTCATAGAGTTTCAATATATGAGATTTTATAGACAAGCTCACATAGGGATAGTGAACAAAACCTAAAAAAGTCAAGTTTCTAGTAGCAGTTTGGACAACAATAGTAGAAGACAATAGCACCAGACCCTAGGGTATCCTATTTCAACACTCCCATCCTTTCAAAAAATGAAATCTAGATCTTGATTTGTGATACTATCCTAGTCTTGCATAACACACCCTATAACAATCATTTCAATTCACTTTAAGCTATCTTATTTTCTCCATATTTATTATTATTTATGAAAAGGTTAAAAATATAGTTAAATTATACAAATCATTAGTTAAAAGTATTGCAGTATTATTTATTAATTTATTCAACTCACACCCTTAAATAAATTAGGAATTAGACTCCAATATTTCCAAAATTATTAAATTATTTAGTGAACCAGACTTACTTCGTTTACACATATAAGCCCTAAAAACTCTAGGATAAATTCTTCGGTGATTTTTACAATAATTTTCTAATTTTTCCTACATATTTTAAATAAAAATTTTACATTTAATTTTTAAATTTATCTTTGTAATTTTAAAAATCATTTATTCTAAATTGTAGTTGAATTTACTAGGTCCTTTTGCACACAAAAACCCTAGAGATCCTAGAGAAAATTTCTTGCTAATTTTAGAAATATTTTTTTGATTTTTTTCCTATGTATTTAAATAAAAACTTCACATTAATTTTTAAAATATTTATTAATTATAAAAATATAATTTTTAAAACAATAGTTGCATATACTAGGTCCCATTGCTTTTGAGGTATCACCTTACATAATTGTGAGCTTCGTATCCTTTTTTATGCATATTCTAGTTTGTTGTTTAGATTATATTTATTAATATACTCTTTCATTTTTCAATTTGTTTTCCTTATGCCATCTAATCTCCTTGCATTTCTTCCTTTGAGACTAAATGTAAGACTTAGCATTAACCCTCTTCAATTCACTATATTCCTTCAACCTGACCATATACCATAGATAAACAACTAGCTCAACTTCCTGCTATAGATCCTACACATCTAGATTACACCAATTTCAATGAGGATAATTTTGATAATGAGTAGTATGAGAATAACAATGATAATACAAACATTGATGTTCATGATCCATCACACTGGGTTCTTGATCCACCTCCACCTATTGTTGATAATGATGTTATCCTCAATAAAGATTTGAATCTACAAAGTTTTAGAGAAAGACTCAAGGAAAAAACCTAAGATCATACTCTTATCTTAAAATCTATAATGAAAATTAAAAAGGATAAGCAAGTTGAGTCTTCTATTCCTTCAAAGCAACCAATTAAAAATGATAACACGGGGTTAATTATGTCTCAACAACCCCCTATAGCATCATAATCTTCCTATGAGGCACCACTAGTTACGACTAGTACATATTTGTCTCTTGATGTGGTGTCCCTTGTGCAAGAGATAAAATATCTTAAATCCAAGGTGTTAAATCTTGATTAAGGAGCTTCTAGACTAACATAGGCCTTAGATTATTTGGCTCTACCACATACACCATTGGCATGCCATATCGCTTCTACACCCTTACCACAAGGTTTTGTTCAACCCAAGGTCACTTTATATGATGGAAAGGGTGATCCAGAGACACATTTGAGAGAAGCAACATACTTCGATTATGTGCCAAATGACTAGTTATTAACCAAGATATTTCCATGGAGTCTAAAGGATTATGCTCTACAATGGTTTTATAGTCTACCAAATCAGTCAGTTAGTGCATTCAATATTTTATTAGGTTTGTTCCTAACTCATTTCAACATTAACATTGGTGATAAGGTTTCTTATTCCCAAGTTTCACAATAGAAACAAAGATCAAATGAGCATCTCATAGGTTATATTCTTCGATACAAGACTATCTTTGCTAAATTTACTAGCCCCATGACTAATCAAGAGTTACAAGATCTCTTCAAACATAGTCTTTTACCAGTTTTTCATGAATCAATAATTTTCTAAATATTATCTTCCTTCCCTGAGTTATGTCATACACTAAAGGAAAGGGACGTAAAATTAATTTTAGTGGGAAAACTCTAGTACACAAGTATATCAAAAACAACAAACAAGAGTAATAACAAAGTCCCATATAAATTCAAGGTCAAAATCAACCTACAGTAAATATAGCTTCAAACCCCCTTAGCAAGTGGTTTTATCAGCACCTCCTTTGTGAAATTTTACCAATCTACTAGTTTCTCTAACTAGAGATTTAAAATAACTTTTAGAATATAATATCATATCTCTCCCTCCTATTTGAGAAGTTGATCCAACAAAGCCTCTTCTATGGGGATATGATTAGAATGCATTGTATGACTTTCACAGGGCACTAAGACACACAAAAAATAGATGTATCATTTTTAAACACAAGATTCATGACTTGATAGATGGAAATCTTATTGAACTTGGTATTCCAATAGAGCCTCTATAGGCAAAGAAAACACAAGACAAGTCTTTAAAAAATTTCTTAGATCATTTCCCATAACATTCTAAACAAGAGATAGGGGATACCTTAGGTGTTCACCATGCATATCATGCACATCTCTACCATATACATATCATGAACCTTTAGTAGAGTCACATCCTTTGACTAACATGATTGGTGTGTACAATTCTAGAGTTCCAACTAGACCTTTGATCTCCTTCTTAAAGCAGGAGATAGTTGAGGATGATTTAGATTGTCATGTAGTATTTATCAAAGCTTACATTCATAATCATCCCATTCATAGTGTTCTCATAGATAATGGATCTAGTGTGAACATGTACATTATGACATTATTACAACATTTGGGATATTCAAATATTGATATTACCTTGATGGACATAGTTATTAGTAAACTCAATGGACACATATAGAGTTCATTGGGTGAGATTCTACTTCCTCTATAGGTTGGTCCAACACATGTGGCCACACCATTTATTATTATTCCCAGTGTAAGAGATTTTGATTTGTTACTTGGCCAACCATGGATTTAGAAAATATAAGCACTACCTTCTATAATTCAAAAATGAGTGAAATTCATTCACACTAATGAGGTTATTATACTTAGTGGAGTTTTATATGAGTTACCACTCTGCACTTCATATCTATATACTACTTTGCAATCACTAGTTTCATCTCTACCACTAGTTTTAGTTTCTCCACCAATTACAGTTCTTCCACCAGTTCACATTTAGACATAGTTGAGTCCTCCATTGCCAATATCAAAATTTTATACATTTACACATTGGTATCTTTTAAAGAAACCATAGTTTTAGAATTCTAGATAGATTCCATCTACATTGTTCACACCTAGGGTAGTATCATTGAGGTCTCATGCCTCTACACATAGAGCACATGTTTAGAAAGATTATCCTATTATCAGATGGGTCGCTAAGCACCCTATAATTATATCCACTTTTTAGAGCTATAAGGGGATCCCATAGTTGGTTTTTACATCAAATATTTTAGAGAATTTACAACATACATAAGTTTTGAGTTATAGCCTCAGCTTCTCCATCATGCTTCATGATCATGCATGATCCCTTTCCTTGATACAGGACACCATGATAGGGAGTCCCTCATGAGACTCATCGGTTAGTATCATTTCATCCTAGTATTTCTTGTACATAATTTATGAATTTATTGTACATAGTATCCTAAACCTTGATTGTACATAGCTTATTTCAAAAATATCAAAAACATTCAAATATTCCAAAATACAAAGAATTAAAATATTCAAAATTTCAAGAAAAATTCAATTATATGCATCATCCATGCTTTACATTTTTACTAACATGATAGAATTACATTTGATATTTTATGCTATTGTTTATCAGTTTATTTGCATTACCATGATTCACTTGATCTTCTTTGAGTGTGTGCAGTGACATCTAGAACCATGATTACTTCACTCTACCCATTGAGGGGGTATTCTACTTCTCCATTTAAGACATGTATCAATATATCTACCCATGGGGGGCATCTTTTACATGACTAAACCATCCAAGTTATGTCATTACTACACCACACACTCTGAGTTATCATGATGATGTACATTAATTACTATCTTGCACATATTACTCTATAGACACTCACTAGTATATATCACTTGTGTATTTTTTAGCATATACCTAGTCTTGTACTACATGTCTTTCATACTTTCACTTCTTTCTTTGATTAGTTAGATGCGATTGTATTTATAGAATATTACATGTCTTCCTTTCTTGATTTGTGTAGCTAGATGTGATTGCATTTCTCAATTCATATTTTATCTCTTATGTGTGCCTTAGGACATTTTCCAATGTCCTTTAATTTTATTCTTGTATGTGCCTTAGGACATTTACCAATGTCCTTTACTTTTACTCTTCTATGTGGTTATATCCCTCATCCCAACCTTGCTTGTTTTCAATTCTATGTATATGTGGAATTTGAATATGTCTTTGTATGCTTGCTTTCTACTTTGAGTGACATGTACCCATATCCCTTGTTTGTTTGGCTCTTTTGCCACTTTTGTATGCTTCTTGATTCTTTTCTTGTGTGATTGTTTGTTTCTCAATTGTTTGCAATGCCATGATCCACATCATGCACTCTCTTGCTTTCTTGGATGCCATGATACACATCATGCTCCATCCCTCCTTGAAAACTAATAACTAACTAGACTTCTAGATCTAGTTCAATATATTACACATGTTATTACATTGTTACATCTATCTAGGCATACCCTTGTTGATCTAACAATATCCATTACAAACCATGCTATTTCTTGAGATAACTTGTCAATTATCATTGTTATATCATATATTTTCATAGCATAACATACTTATAGGGATTTTTCTTCTAAGTGCAATCATTATAGGGTCTTCATTCCTACCTTCAAAAGAGGGGAAAATAAATATGGGTTTTTATCATAGAGATCAGAGCCTCTAATCGATCAAAAATCAACTTTCAAAACACTTAGAATAACAACTAATATTCAAACGAAGTAGAATAGACCAGACAGGCAATGCCAATTATAGAACAATATTCAAAATAAACATAAGACAAGAGCATCAAATTATTACTACAACACTAGACAATAGGGTATCCTATTTTGACACTCTTATCCAAAAAACAAAAAAGCATATTTTCCAAAAATAGATAGAAAAGTAAATATAGTTACAGTTTTATCAACAATAGTTTAGTTTAGAATCAATAGTTTTAGTATAGGTTTTCTTAGAAAATCTAGATATAGGGGGCATCATGTATGGCATGATGGCTCTTTCTTCTAGTTTTAGATATGGTAATTGGTATAACTTCCAAATTATAATCCATGTTACAAACACCAGTGATTGGGGGAAAAGTGCATGACACATTTGATTTCTCTTCATAATAGTTTGTGGCATTACCTAGGCATTCTCAACAATTGCATGCCTTATTCCATTTGAAGGTGGGTGGTATCATTATTGAGTGTCTTCCACATAAACCTATTACCTAGTTTTAGAGTGGATTTCATATAAGCTTAATCTCCACCTTTTTTGAGTGGTTAAGAGTGGCTTAGTTTCTAGCACACATTTGACAATCCATGAAACATTGTCATATTTTAGAACATTAATCATCTTCAAGAGCCATTTCATACGACACACATTCATACCAGTATCAGTTCATAGCTTTATTTCACAAGGCAATGATGGATCCAATGGACTAGTTATCCTTGTATTATTGAGCCACCTATTGAGAGGAATTGAACACACACTCCAAACATTGATTAACATATGCATGATCACATAGATTCAATTCGTGGGAAATGATGGATCCAAAGGGCTAATGTTTTCATTATTGAGCCACTCTTGAGGAATTGAGCACTTTACTCTGTTCATGATATTACTCTTGTTACAATATCATTTAGCACATACCCAACATCACTCAACATCACTTAGCATCAAAACATATTTACACTTCATGACATGTTCTCTCTATGCACACCTAACATAACACAGCTTCATGAGATTCACCCTTGCAGGTAAGTTCAATTACACCTTTTAATTTTCCTTTATTTTAGTATTTCTCTTTGTTACATCACTAAAATAAAGGCGGGGTGGTAAATGTAGTCATCTAAAATGTCAAAATGTATAGCTTGAGTGTGGCTTATGAAAACCAACCCATAGGTCCCTCTTGTATGTTCTCATGACCTTTTTAGACACCTTTTTTGCTTATTCCTAGTCATTCATTGACTTATGAAACTGGATTCTAGCTCATCTAGGTTGCATTTCCTATGCTAATTATATCCCCCCAAGTCTCACACATGTAGGATAGGAACACCCAAATTGGACTATAGCACTGAACCCTAGGGTGTCCTATTTTGCTGCTCTTATCCAATTGCATTTTGAGCTCCAATAGTTATTTCCTTTTAGTTCTTATCATTCATCTTGTCAGCCTAACATGAATACATTTGATCCATGACCAATAGATCCCTATAAAATCCCATTCAAATTTTATTTAGGAGGTTGGAAAATATTATAAAGCAAATTTACCTATTATCTACATACAACCATCCAATACAGCTACAAACATATTCAAATGCTCACACCAGTCCCTAGCCACCTTAAACATTATATCTGCATTCACTATTGTATAAAGCACATTAAGTAGGAGAACTACATATGGCTTGATCCCTCTTTAGAGTATTGGTATGCAGGTAACATACCCATACAAGGGGTGTGGATACACGTTTAGTGCATATTACACATACTAATCCCCCTTCTTTCTCAAGTTTTATCAAAGCATAATGAAGTCTAGGGTTCAAAGATTAAATCAGCTTCATAAAGAGTTTCATAGAATTTCAATAGCTAAGATTTCATAGGTAGGCTCACACAAGGATAATGAACAAAACCCAAAAAAAATAGTTCTCTACAAGTAGTTTGGACAACAACAATAGAAGAGGACAACAACATTAGACCCCAGGGTGTCCTATTTTGGCACTCCTATCCTTTCATAAAATGAAAGCTAGATCTTGATTTGTGACACTATACTAGTCTTGCATAGCCAATATCAGACCTACAATATCCATTTCAATTTGTTTTAAGATAATTATTATTTTCTCCATATTTATTACTATTTATAGAAAGGTTAAAAATACAATTAAATAATACAAATTAGTAGTTAAATTATTTCAATATTATTTACTAATTTAGTTAACTAAGACCCTTAACTAAATTAGGAATAAGACTCCAATATTCCTAAAACTATTAAATCACAAGACTTGAGATTTGGAATAAAATAACTTGGAACTATTATGATCATAACCATATGACCATCTACCCTTGACTCCTTACCACATGGAAATGGTGATTCCATCAAAATGCCTACTCATATTTCCTGCCACTCGATCCAAAGTGTCTAGATGAAAACTATGATCAACTAGATGAATTACACTTGTGCATACAAGCTCTAAAAGTATGGATCACATCTTATAGGACCCCTTTTACATGTTCAAACCTCCATACTCATCCTTGATACTCTCAAGCTATGTCAATACTAAATATCATCCAACCATACATAAAGCTCACTAAAACAAACATATTTCACACTTTGTCATACAAGAACAAGCACATTGCACACTTTTTCATTTCCACTTAGACTATCAAGACACTTCATTCACTCACCAGGGAACCTCTATGATACCACAATGACATCACTATGGAAAATTTCTAATATGAGAGTATGATGAAAATCATGGTGATGATAAGAAGTTTCAATAAGTGTAAAGGAAAGAAAGGGTCATTCAAAAATAAGAGAAGTTTCTATACCAAAGAGGATAGTAGATCCTCTAATATAAGTGACACAAGTATTTTTGAGAGTGATTATGTTAATGATCATGATAGAAATGAAACTTTATTCATAGCCATATAAATATACAATGAAGGTTGTTCAAAAGGGAAAAGTCTTATGGAAAATGAAGAATTAGATGAAGAAGAGGCTGAAGTGAACCTTGAGGTAGAATTGGTGAGTGTGCTAGAGGAGTTGAAGTTTTAAAGAAGAAAGTATCATAAAATGAGATCATTAGTTAAGAGTTATGAAGAACAAATCAATCTCTTTGAATAGAGACTAAGTAACAACACCAATGAACATGAGGAGATCATCAAACAACTAGAAACTCAGATTAAGATTATCACTGTAAGTCTTAAGACCAAGGAGGAAGAACTCACCAAGTTTAGAATAGAAATGGAGTATTTTAAGGTAGAATTAGATCAGGCCATAATCAATTTGAAGGAACATTAAAAATTTAAAAAGAACACTAAAATTCTTGGTGATATTCTGAATAATCAAAGGTCTCCACATGAAAATAAAATTTTTGGGATCAAATAAGACCAAAAAGAAAACATGGAGATTAAAACCTCAAATGATAATGGATTACTAATAAATGATGGTACTGATAGGGTAAATACCTATGCAAAAATTCTTAAATCTAAGACTTAAATTGATCATCAACAAGTCAAGAAGAATGTGACTCTTTCAAGATATAACAAAGGTCTAGGTGTCATTCAACATCAGACATACAAGGTGTGTTAATCCTTTCAATGGTTACTATTTATCATGAAATCAATATGGACATAGAGCTATGGATTATAAACATCATGTTATAATCAATTCCATGGAGGAATAAGATGAATTCTCATTTCAATAGTAGAAGAATTTTTTTGTAATATAACTGTGATCAAAGAGGACATATTACAAGGTATTGAAATATAAGGCATATAAGGAAGATTAGTCAATACAAAACATTATATATTTATACCACTGAGAAGTGGATCAAGAAGTTAGACCCCATGGATAAGTTGAAGTAGGAGTGGAATACTAAAGGAGAAGAATCTATGCTAGCTCAAAATGAATTTCACATCCAAGATCAAGCATGAAATTTTATATAGATAGTGGTTTCTCAATCCACATGATAAGTGCTCAGAGCAATTTCATTTCATTGAAGAAGAATGTTGTAGGGACAATGAGATTTAGAGATAAAACTACTATCAATATTGTTGGTAAGGGTATTTTGAGTTAATAAAATGGGAAAACTAAGACAAAGAATGTGCTATATGTGAAAGAATTGAAACATAACTTTATTAGTGTAATTCTAATGTGCAACCAAGGATACACACTAACCTTTCATGATAGAGGGTGTGATATTAGGAGAGCCAAACCAAGAAGGCTAACTGTCAATGCTAAGAGGACTGAGAACAATCTATATGTCTTGAATGAGATCAATAAGGAGAGATGATTTATGATTATTATGGATTAATGTTGTGTATCTAACATAAGGTTGGGTCACCTAAACTTTGATGATCTGGTCAAGAGAAGATTTAATAAGTCTATGAAGAATATGCCTAAAGTCACCAAACATAAAAATACACTTTACAAGGCATGTCAACATGGTAATAAAAATATGAGGTTCAAGTCTAAGGAGTATTCTAATACAAGACCTTTAGAGTTAATACAAATTGATATTTGTAGACCTACAAGAATCCAAAGTATTCAGGGAGATAGATATTTCATTTTACTCATAGATGATTACACAAGAATGACTTGGGTAGAATTTTTGAAATAAAATTCATAAGTTCTTTATAAGTTCAAGGCATTCAAGGCTTTAGAGGGTTTGGAAGAAAATGCTTCATCAAAAGATATGAGGAAAACTTAGGCAAGTTTGATTGAAGGTATGATGAAGGAATATTATTGGGATACTCATCAGTAAGCTCAGCCTATATATGTTATAATAAGAGGTTGTAAAAGATAGTGGAAATCACCAATATGAAGATTGATGAGATAATTTATAAAAAGTCACACTTTCAATCAAAGGATACATCAGAGAATTCAGACTTCAAGAATGAAGAATAAATAATAGAGATAGATGAGGAAAAAGAAGAAGTTAAGAAAATACAAGATTTAAAAGGTCCTTTAAGAAAGATTCAAAGAGACCATCATGAATCACAAACCATTGGAAATAAGGATGAAAGTATGCAAACAAGGAGAAAGTTGGTAAGTAACCTAAATCAAGACAATTTTCCTCTATCATATAAGATTGAACCTAAGAACCTTATAAAATCAAAAAAAGATAAGTTTGGTATAGGTGTTATGAATGAGTAATTAGACTAAATAGAAAATACTGAGACTTGAGAGCTAGTTCGTAGGCCTAAAGACAAGAATGTCATTAGAACAAAATAGGTGTTCAGGAATAAATTAAATGAAGATGGAGAAGTCACTAATTTATGGCTAGGTTGGTATGCTCAATTATAAGGTTTATGTTTTGAGGATACCTTTGTTCTAGTAGCAAGATTGGAGGCTATTAGATTGTTTCTAGCATATTCAAGATTCAAAGGGTTTAAGGTGTATCAGATGGATGTCAAATCATATTTTCTAAATGGGCACTTAAGAAAGGAGTTGTACATAGATAAACCTAAGGATTTCTCATTATCAAGCAACAAAAATTATGTATGTAGATTAAAATAGGATCTTTATGGTCTAAATTAAGATCCTAAATCTTGGTACACCATATTAAGCAAGAACTTATTAGACCAAGGATTCAAGAGAGGAGTTTCATATAGTAATCTATACATAAAAACAAAAAATGATTATCAGTTTATAATGGTTGTCTATGTGGATGACATAATATTTGGTGGAAATAGTGAGAGTATGACTAAGGCCCTTACAAATGTGATGAAGGAGTTTGAGATGCCCATGGTGGGATAGCTATCATTATTATTTGGATTACAAATCAATCAATTAGATAGAGGTATATTCATTTCACAAGCTAAATACATAAGGGAGATGTTGAAGAAATTTGAGATGGAAGACTGCAAGGCTATTTGCACACCTATGATTATAAGGTGTAAATTAATCAAGGAGGATGAATCTCTAAACTTTAATCAAACATCATATAGGTCAAAGATTGTAAGTTTTATATACACTACTACCTCTAAACCTAACATCATGCAAGAAGTATGTCTTTTGTGAAGATTTCAAGTAGACCCAAAGGAAAATCATTTTCAAGAAATATAAATGATACTTAGGTATCTCAAGGTAACTATTGAGTTTGAGTTTTGGTATCCAAAGAGCAAGGAGTTTAACTTGATAGCCTATATAAATACAGACTAGGTAGGGAGTCTAGATGATAGGAAGAGCATTAGTGGAGGAGTTTTTTTCTTATGGAGAGTACATAGTGTCATGGATAAGCAAGAAGAACCCATCAGTTGAATTATCTACTTGTGAGGTTGAGTACATTATAGAAGCTTCATGTTGCACTCAAGTCTTATGGATGAGGCAGACCTTAAAGGACTAAAAAGTGGAGTATGATAGTCCTAGTCCTATCATTTATGATAATACAAGTGCTATAAGTTTATCAAAAACCCCATTTATGCACTCAAATACTAAGCACATTCCCATCATGTATCACATACTAATATAATAGGTAAGTGAAAAAAATTTCAAGCTTGAGTATGTATCTACTAAGGATTTGATTGCAGATATTATAACTAAGCCACTTCCAAAGATAACATTTGAACATATAAGACAAGAATTAGGTGTAATTCCTACCCCTGAAAGTAATTAAGGTATTAAAGTTCTTAGGGGGAGATAATTAGGTGGTTCATTATATCCATAATTAGGTGAGTAGTACCAAGTTGGTATGCATAGAGATAGGGGGATCATGCTCTTATGATGCTTCATTGACTCATAATCCTATGTGTTGATTTTTCTGGTTATAAGAGTTGTGATCTAAAAATTCGTAGGTATCTCTTTGTCATTAGTGTAAAGTGGGGATAAATTTAAAAATGTGGGATCAATATCCTATTTAGATAATTTTCTGAGAGTGGTTTCCATCAATGACAAAAGGGGGAGATTGTTGAGTATTGTCATTGATGTCAATGGTGCATCTTATGAAGGTTGATGTCAAAGGTGATCAAGGATAGTTGGTAGTGTGTGATGTGATAATGTGCATGGAATATTGTTTTCATGGGAGAAAGATAAAGATATAATTTGAAGGAAACTAATGTCTTATGTCTACATATAAGGTACAAGTTATTGATTTCAAGTGCATATGAAGCCTAGTCATGACATGAAGAGGTATGTGCATGGTGAAATGAATGAACATAGGCATGTGAAAGTTGTATGGAATTATTTAATAATATGAATAAGGTATATAAAAATTCATGATATATTCAAGGTGAGCCTATAGGGGTAAAACCTACAGTCTAAGTCTACACCCAGATCACTCTTAGACCCCCCTAGCCTAATGAGGTATGAAGATCAGATTTCAAGGCAAGTATGCACATGTGAGCATGGATAGAGGTAATAAATGATTTTTTAGATATGTTCACAAAGTTTGAAGTCAATATTTGAAGGAAAAGTGCATGAATCATTATTTTAAGCCTTTTTAAGCTCATATAATGAGGTTTCAAACCTAAGAAGCACTTTTAGACATTTGTTTTCATGTGTGACCTCTACATGGGAGTCTAAGTTGCTAAGGAGAGATGATGTAAGGGTCTTATCTAAGATCTTTAGGCATTAGTTTTGGATTCAAGTGGAAGTCCTTTATGAATAATCATTAACAACAAAACCTATGTTAAACCTCCTTAAAATGATAATAAGGACCTGATATGAAAAAAAAAATGTTAAAAACAACTTAGGATGGATTAAAATGCCTAGATAAGCTATTAGATCATGTAGTCAACTCTCCCAGGTACTTCTAGGTGGTGGTGGTTAATCAAATGAAGGAGAAAATGCACAAATGTAGGCTTATTTATCAATAAATTATTGTAGATATCAAAATTTGAATTGGTCAAGAAAATAAAATTGATGGTAGATAGGTTCTATAATTCAAATGTTCTAATTTATTCATCCAAGTAAGCCAGTTACAGACAAACCTAATGGTGTGAATAGTATAAAACCCAGGTAGAGATGAAGAGATAGATTTGAGGGTCTTTATATGATATATTGATGTAATAAAATGGATTAATAAGTCATTTATGAATTTTATTTCATGATAATTATTTGGATAAGATTTGGAGGTCAGTTTATATGGTGAACATTTTTATTATAAAATGGCATGTCTAGTTCAGATAGGACTATGAGATACAAGGTCAAGAAATTAGTCTACAATACCAATATTTTCCATAAGAACATATGAATTTTATATATGAATATGTTATTTTGATATCATATGACCATTTTATGTATCAAGAGTCATGAAAAGTGTCTACACAAGCCTTGGAGGTTTAATTCATCATGACTAGTTTTTGAGGTGAATTGGCAGTTCTGAGTAAGCAAGTTGCAAAGATGTTATTGAGCCTTTATCTCATAAGTGAAGGTGTTAAAATCATTTGGTGATGGATTTTAGGTCATGGATAATCTGTTTACATGTTTCATTTTTCATATTTGAGTATCTTAAGGGTGTTTAATCTTCTTTGTTACAAGATAGACTTTTTAGGTACACAGACCTAATAGGGCAGTTTGTCCTAAAATAGCTTTCATGGTATGAACAAAGGATGAAGGTCTATTAAATAATGGATGAGGTTATAATGGTTATTTATATAAGTTTTTTAAATGGCTTTTGATTGTTAGAGAGATCCATTTGGGCCCAAAAATATCAAGTTTTGGCATTAAGAGGATAAACCTAATGTAATTAGGCCTCCATGTGACCTAATAGAGGAGTATGGCCTAATTACGTTATATCAGACTAAAATGGATTCAAATTCTGATTAAATAATGTTAATAATATGTCTTAATACCTATTGTGTGGCTAAACTAAGAGGTTGAAGGTGTGTGGCTGACCAAGTGGTGTGTGACCATGAGACTAGTATATATACAAGGCAATTTAGGCCTAATTTGAAGCATGAAAAAAGAAGAAAATAAAATCATGCATAGTTGATAAGAATGAGGTATTAAAATTAGATCATAATAGAAGATCAGAGGTATGGTGATCAAAATTCATGAGGTGGCTGAGTTAGTGCTAAGTCACTTAGGGAGTTGGTGCTTCCTTGAAAGTATGTGCTTGTTAAAGCCTAGGCAAATGCGTGCTTTAATTTAGTGGGGTTGGTGCTCCAATTTAAGTTATTTCTCAACTAAATTTGATATTTTTTTTTATAGGACAATAGTCTATTTGTAGATATCATAGTGGGTTTTCTTCTTCTTAATGTTTTCTCACTCATATATGTGTTATCTTGTTTCATACTCATCTGAATGGTTCATTATCCATTGCTAGATCTCTATGTTGCTTTCATGGTTCATGAATAATTAATTATAAGTGAAAAAAGTTTTAAAACATTGATTCATTCCCCCCTCTCAGTAACTATGCTTCCAACATCTACCAAGCTACTAACTATGGACTTTTTTAGTCCATTAACTATGGACTTAACTAGACTAGTTAATAGGACTCATTCTTTGGGTATAATTCTCATATCACCTATTCAACATGTGAAAATAGACCATTTTAATAAGGTATTTAGAATTGGTTAGGGGAAAACCAACTAATTTTATAACTACATTTCATTGTCCATTTGAAAGAATTATTTCCCCAATATATATTTCATATGTTATTACCCCATCCATGTCCTCTTAACTCCCTGATAAGTTAATTCAAACAAGTAGAGTCTATTCATCCTAACACTAAATAAATTATGGTGTTACCAGGAAAAATATTGGACATAAGCAATTTATTAACTCATGATCAAGAAGTAAATATTTTTGATGTTGTAGAAAAACATACCAAATATTTTACTTAGGATTATATAGACATGAGAGGGATTAATCCTAGTGTATGTACCCACCACATTTACATAAATTAGGAAAAACTAGTTAGACATCCATATAAATGGATAAACCTAGCTTTAAGGTATATATTAAAGACTGAGATATAGAAATTGTTGGGTGTCTGATTCATTTATTCCATCTCAGATAGCCAATGGGTTTCTCTAATGGTAATTATACTCAATAAAAATGGGAAATAGAGAGTGTGTGTAGACTATCGAGAGATAAACAAAGCCACTATGAGGGATTATTTCCTTCTTCCTTTTATTTATCAAGTGTTTGATAATCTAGTAAGAAAAAAATTATAGTGACATTTAAGAATCAAGACAAAATTACTTTCACCTATATATGGGTAACATCTGCTTACAGAGTCCTATCATTTATCCTTTGTAATGCTATAACTACTTTGCAACAATTAGTTTTATCCATATTCTTAGATCTAACTAATGAACATGTAAAATTTTACATGGATGATTTCATTACTCATTGAGACATCTTTGATGAAGCTTTACACAATCTAGACAAGATCCTTACTAGATGTGAAGAACACCAATTATCTCTAAGTCATGAAAAATTTATAAAGATGATGGATCAAGGCATAGTACTAGGACCCACATCTCTACCAAAGGAATCCAAGTGGATATAAATAAAATTGAATTAATCTTCAACCTACTTGCCCCTTAGAACCAAATTGATATTAAAATATTCTTAGGGCATGCTGGTTTTAACTGATGTTTTATAGAAGACTTCAATAAAATTGTTGCTCCTATGTTTGCTTTGCTGATACAAGACAATGAATTTGTGTTGAGTGATGAATATCAGAGAGATTTTGAAACCATTAAATAAAATTTAAGTTCTACACCAATGTTGAGAGGACCCAATTGGGAAAAACCTTTTCACATCTACACTAATGCCTCTAACTATGTAATGGGGGCATTTCTAAGACAAAGGGATGAAAATGACCATATATGTGCTATTTATTACATTAGTAAAAATAACACACTAATGAAAGTAATTATACAATCACATAAAAATAATTCCTTGTTGTGATTTATGCCATCAATAAATTTAGACACTATATTACAAGTTGCAATGTCTTTATATATACAAACCATTCAGCCATATAATATCTCATGAATAAATCTGTAGTATGAATAAGAATCATAAGGTGGTTATTAATTTTGTAAGAGTTTTATATAATCATTATTGATAAATTAGATAAGTTTAATTCAGTTAAAGTCTTTTTCTTTAGGATAAACATTTTAGGTGATCAGGAAGTAGTTGAAGACAACTTTCTAGATGAATAACTATTTGATATTTTATTAGAATCACCATGGTTTGCTCATATAGCCAACTATTTGGCCATAAGGAAGTTTCATTCTCATTTAACTCATAAATAAAGAAAATGTTTAATGAAATAATCTCTTCTTTTAAGTGGAGTAATGTCATGTTATTTAAATATGGACCTGATCATATCTTTCAAAGGTTTGTAGCAAATAATGAAGCATGTGACATAATTAGAGCTTGCCATGATGAACCAAAAGGAGTTCCATATTCATCAAAAAGAATCATGCATAAGATCTTAGGATAATAATGTTATTGGCAATCCCTTTTTTTCTCTAAGTTTTTTCTAATTACATTCAGAAGAAAGAAGAAACTAAGGTTAAAGGTTTGGGGTTTGATGTTACCCAGATTAAGTTGCGCACCGTATCCAAGCATTGTGAGAGCTCCTCTTTGGCTATGAAGGAAACACCTGTAGAAAGAAAGAAACTTGAACAAATAAAATATTAGAATAGGATATGGTGGACTACCAAGCAACGTGCTTGATCTCGGAAGCGTAAAGCTCCGTGAGGGATGATAGTCCACTATTTTAAAGAAAAGAGTGTTGTATAAAAAGAAATGATAAAAGACTTAAAGAAATGAAAAGGTAGAATATTGTGTACCTTTTCCCTATAATCTGTGTGTCTCAGAGTGTTATAGCATGCTGGTCAAAGGTTTTGTCTAGTCTTTGGGCTGTTTGTATGAGTTTTCTAGTTTGCACAGTCACCGACGTCGGTTTTGCTACCAATGTCGAAAGGTAAATGGTGCTGACGTCGATTAGGCCACCGATGTCGGTAGGGGAAATGGGCCTTTGGATGAGTTTTAGGGTATTTCTATGGTGGATAGAGGACTCTAGGAGTTTAAAGGTTTGTGCAGGGTTGCAGGAAGGTGAATAGGGTCTGAAGAAGGGTAAAGGTAAAGGGTTGGTGTGTAAAAGGAGGTGGGAATAAGAGGAAGGCTTTTCATCCCTTCCACGGAAGAAGTCAGGTTGCTTTGACATTATTTAGAAATAGTAAATGGAAATCAATTAACAATGTATTCTAAAACTTTGAAATAGAACTCAGAGTACTTAGCTTTATGGTGAAGACCCGAGGGTGTTAGGATGCTTATTCCTATTGTGGCTGATGTCGAGATCCTCATACAACGTTTCAATCTAATCTCAGGAATGACTTATGCAAAGTTTATGTATCCAGGAGGATGATAGTTAAATTTTGATGCTTGGTCTCAGAGTGTGTGTGTCGATATGCAAAGATGCAAAGAGTAGCTCAAGGTTAGAACCTGGCTTATGTAACTGACGTCAGTGATCCCGCTGGCGTCAGCTGATAGTTGACCGACGTTGGTGGCTAAAGAATGGGTAAAAGGGCTATTTTTAGCTCTTTGCCCATTTCTCCATCCACCAAGTGCATTTGCCATTGGAGAATGGTCAAAAGATAGGCTTATGAGGCACGAGAGTTAGTTAGGGAATGAGAATAGGTCATAGGTAGTTAGGATTTAGAAAACCTAGTCTCAGGGTGAGTCATAGGGTAAGAAACAGTCTAGGCAAGGTGTCTAGGTGAGGTGGCCAAAGGGTTCAAGTGTGGGTTAGAAGTGTTGACATTTAGAGAAGGACCAAGGGGGGGTTGACATGATATTGGTGTCTACATTTGCCCCTTTTTGTCTTATTGTTTTTCCTGATGAACTGCAAGACAAAAATAAGTGTAAGTTGCCTTAGGTATGGGATGAGGTATTCCCCCTCAAAGTGGGATTCGAGGGAAGGTAATCTGATATAAGGTGCCAATTTGATAGGCAGTGGATAGGAAAAGTGAGGTTGGAGTGTGAATGCTTCTATAGTTGAGATTGTGTGTATACTACTTCACTTGATAGGTAGGTCAAATTATCATAGGTAAGGTCAAGGAGCACTAAAATTGAAGTAACTAGTCCCCAACTTATTAGTGGTAGTTGATTGGGTTAAATGATCAAAGCTATAGCTCTAATGGTTGAGGAGGACTAAAATCAAAGTAACCAGTCCCCAGATTATTAGTGGTAGCTGATTGGGTTAAATGATCAAAGCTGTAGCTCTAATGGCCATCGTGTTCCAATTATCCTAGGCTAGGAAGTGCTCCTAGAAAACACAAAAAATGTCACAAATATTGGGGATCAACTTGGTCCAGATCTGACAATATGTGTGAGGGGCGTAGATAATTTTCTAACTATTCGTGAGGTAGCATATGCAATCAAAACAACCAAAGTAGAGTTATCTCAAAAGTGGTCATGGTCTGAGGAGATAGTTATGATCTCCAAGGTCGTTTGTCAAGTCGGTCTGAGATATAAGTGATCGCAAGTGTAGTTTGTTATGGTTAGGGAGATATATGTGATCTCTAATGTGCCCCATGAGGAGTCTAAGATGACTTCTAGTGTTAGGGCTAGTTTTTTGGGCATGATTTTGGGTAGTTATAATAAAGGCATATCTTTTAATGTCACTGACGTTGATTAGGAAATCGATGTCAGTTAGGTAGAAAACATTCAACTACTGACATCGGTGGTTATCGATGGATGTCAGTAGCCTAGGGCACACTCTTGCCAATGTCGACAGCCTACCAAACCTGACAAACCAGATTGGCGGCCCACCAAAAGTCATTTGTGACTTTTGAAGTGTTGAAAAAGTGAGCTCTAAGGTGTTAAGTGATAAAGACCTCTGGTTTCTCTATGGCAACAGTGTTAGGTGTCATTGTGTGAGTGGTGAAGAGTGTGGGTGAGTGTTGGAGTGTTGGAGAGTTGTTGGAGGCATTTGTGGGCCACCAAGGATTTGATTGAGGAGATAAGGTAAACAGAGATGGCAGACATCGAAGGAGGCCCTACAGGGGGACCACCACCGGCACCCGATATACCACCTTGACGACAATGACGAGATGAGGTAGGGGGTTTTATTTAATTTTTTAATTATTTTTGGAGTTAGTTTTATTTTTTGTAATTGTTTGAGTTTTGAGTAATAGATTAGGGGGAAGGGTAATTAGAAGGGTGGGTGGGTTAGGTAGGTTAGTTTTAGGTAGGTTTAGGAAGATTTGGGGGGTTTTGGGGGTTAAAATGGGGAAGCCCTAATTTTTAGGGCTCGCCCCATTCAGCCCTAAGGCCGAACCAGTCACTGATGCCGGTGTTTCCACCAACATCAGCCAACAAGTAACCGACGTCAGTCAGGTAAGTACCGATGTCAGTTATGTAGTTGCTATCATTAGCACTCTAACAAATGTTAGTTGCCTTAAAATGTTGTTTAGGCCTAAAAAAGAGTTGAAAATGACAATCTAGAAGGGCCGAAGTCATGTCGAGGCACTTTCGGGTGTAGTGATGGGCATATAGGTTTGGTTAGTTGGTCCATTAGGTAGACGAATGAGTGAATGGATGAGCTAACCTTAGAAGACCCCATGTCAACTGAGTGTTTCCTATATAGCCCCTATTTTAAGGGCCTTAGGCCAATGTAGTTATCCCAAAAGGGAAGAAGAGTCAAAGAAGTTTATAGTTGTTTGCATAATGTTGGTTAATGTTGTTGAATTTTTGTTGGTTTGATGCAAGCTAGGAAGTCATTGATGCTATGAGATCAGCTCCTAAAATTGTTGATGCAGATGCATTGAGACATCATAGGAGAGGAGTGGACACACATGGCTATTGTAGGGCTAGGTGGGTTGCGGCGGTATTGCCGAGTAGCTAGGGACGTTAGCTTGATGGTGGCATTGATCGAGTAGTGGGATCATACCACCAACACCTTTCACCTACCAATCAGAGAGTTGACAGTTACAGTTAAGGACATGTATCATATTTTGTGGTTACTGATACACGGGGTAGATATATATGCATGTTCAAGAGAGGAGCATGATATACATATGATTATGTTGTTTGGGGAGCACGCTGCTGAGGCGACTTACCATTCAGTGAGTTTTGTGTATGAGCTAGTTTATGTTATAGACGAGGATGAGCATTGACTTGCCATCCTGATGATGATCAGCATCACAATTTATGCCCTTCCTAATGTAGAAGGGGGGGAGATTCCTGATCATGATGACTGGGGTTTTGACAGACATGATAGTGGAGCAAATAGTGTTTATGTGGGCTCCAGTATTTTTAGCCTAGTTATATAGGGAGCTATGGGGTATCAGCTGGTGGTGATGGTATAGCTTATGTGTAGGGTACCTCCTATACTATTGGGCGTATGAGCACATCATGGTCACATGACCTCTTGGCCTCCCAGTAGCTATCTAGGCTCGCTTCAAAGTTGGTTTCAAATGCTGGTGAGAGGTCATGGCAAAGACACATGTGGATGGTATCATCAAAGATATTGATTACTACAGGGGGTACTAGATGCCCTAATCCTAGCAGATATCATTTAGAGGCCATACTTGGTTTATCTGGCATTCAGAGATCAGGTAGAGTAGCTGGTTGGAGTCTAGAGCTTGCAATGGGTGAGGGGCAGGTGAGCCGGCGAGCTCGAGAGAGTTCTTGCTAAGAGAGTACGGTGCCAATACAGGCTTATATAAGATGTGCACCCCTATTTTCCCATAGTATAGGTGGGATGATATTGAGGTGTCACTCCCACTACCAGAGGAGATAGAGTAGCCAAATTTTGAGGAGATACTCGCAGGTCCAGGTGTTGTAGATCTGGGGTGTAAAGTGGCTTACTCAGCTTGGTGGGCAGGTCAGTATGGTGGGATTTAGAGGGGACCACCTCCCAATCTATAGACAATCAACAGAGAGAGGGATGCCACCATCCAAGAGAGAGATGCAACATGTGCATAGGTGATAGTGCTTCAGGGACAAGTGGTAGGGTTTTAGGGGCAAGTGATAGTTTTGATGGCACAGGTGGTTGCCCTGATAGGCTAGGTTACTACATTATAGGGGTAGTTGGCCACAACCCAAGCACAGGTATTGGTAAGAAAAGGTTTTGGAGGGTAGGGTCCTATTTAGCCACCATCATAGCACCCAGTATAGTGGCCAGTTTAGCCACCACCAAAGGAGCCACCTCAGCCACAGCCACAGAGTTCACTACAGGGCATGGCATTGGGATCGATGGGTCCACTACAAACTATACCTATATCTAGGTACAACACTACATTGGATGAGATCACGTATTATGAGGGTGCCATCAGGTATTATTCATAGATTTAGTGATATTCTGAGATGCTAGCTCAGCAATCATCCGTGTCACGTGCCACTGCCTCCAATTCTCAGAGATGGCGACGGTCAGAGAGTGGAGATCATTCAGTGTCTTCACAACCACCACCACCACCACAGCCATGAGGCATTTGTAGTTGTTGAGATGTATATACCAGCCTATGTGCCATTGACATGAGATGTACATACATTTTGAGAGAGACATGTATATATTGTACCCTTCATTTGACAGTTAATATATATGAGATGTTTTGGGTTTTTGACATGTTATGGATGTGACTTGTTATGGTTATGTTAGTATTTTTAGCATTTCCTATATGTTTGATGGTATATGCTTTGTATGATATGCTAATGTTATGCCTTTTCCATATTATGTGATGGTGTATGCTGTAACATATGTTATGTGGTTTTTCATTCCTAACAATTTTCCATATTAGTGATGGTTGTCTGCTAAAAAATTAAATGAGTTTATTTATGCTTCAACAAGTTTCCATATTGGTGATGGTATATGCTTGACATAAATTGTGTTTGGTTGATAGTTTTCATGTGTATTGTTTTCCATAGAAACTAATGTGAATGGCCAATGATAATTTATATAACACAAATTGATATTTGTATTAAATAAATCATGATGTGATGTTAGTGGTTAGGAAATGTTTTGGTTGTCACGTTATTGGCATGTGATGAAATGTGAGAAGTGAAAGGTGCATTGTTCTTTCATTGACAAGGACTATAATGATAGCATAGATAGGGTTGTTATAAACAAAAGCCCCATTCATGCATTACATCGATGACCATTGGTTTGTGTTAGAGAAGTATTCTAATCACTTGACGTTAAGTGAGCTCAAAATCCCTTGAGTATTTTGGGGTAATAGGTGTGATTATGTGATATGTCAGGATAACATAACCCCTTTTTAGCAGGGATAACTTTGCCCCTTTTATAGGTGACCCTGAGAATGACTATAGGCAAGTCCATGACTTAATAGTTTGTATACTGATCAATGCGAGAAGTCTACTTGGGGATGTTGTTTTGATTTGTGGTCATGTGAAGCTAATTGATGTGGGAAGCTTCTGAAAGGGTGTTATTTGTAGCAAAATTTGGGCATAGCCATCCTTTGAGGGAATGGTCTATAGTTTACTTTGCATGTTTTGACTTTATTGAATAGATGTCCTTTAAGGGAGTAGTTTATTTATTATAGCAATAATGCAACTGTCCTTCGAGGGAGCAATCTACATTTATAGTTTATGACCTTTTATTAGGCATCCCAGTTTTATGTTTTTTTTGTTGACTAAAGTTTTAGTCATGGACTAGGATATAGAGGTTTAGGGGTTTCCCTTTTTATTAGGAAAAAGCATTTATTGCTTTAAAAAAGGGATAGCTAACATTTTTAGGGAAAAAAGATTAAAAGGAATAGGAATGAGGATGATAGGGGTTACTCAAGGGACGAGCTTAAGTTAAACGTCAAGTGAATTATTACTTGGTTAATAGTAGAATGGTCGCAGATGCAAGGCATTAAGGGGCTCAGGTTCTGGCTGGCCTTCGAGAGAAGACAGACTATAAGTCCCTGATCTATACTAATGTGTTATTATATAAGGTCTGAGCCAATTAGGAGCAAACTTGCCTCGCTTGCTTCTTTCCATATTGGTCACGTGTTGGTTTTCTTTAAGAATGAGATCTCTGATTTTGAAATCTCGCTCTTTCAAATTTTTGTTGTAGGTACGTTTGGTCGATGCTCAGCAAAGGAAAGTCATCCTTTGGGCAAGCTATGTTGAGGTCATGATAGTTAGTACAAATTCAAATTCCCCCAGTTGTTTTTGTGACAGGGACAATGTTTGACACCCATTACAGATAATCAATGGGTTCAATAAATGAGATGAAGATAAAATGTTGAAGCTCCTCTTTGACAAGGAGTGCAACACAAGGATGCATCCTAAGAAGCTTTTGCCTGATAGGCTTAGTTTGAGAGGGTGGGATCCTGATCTTCTAGGTTGTAGGCTAGAACGTCAAAATCACTGAAGGTGATAAAGGCAATGGTGGATAATGATTTGACTAAAGTAGCCAGTGGTTGGGGATCTTTAGGTTGGACCTCCACTGCCTGTAAAGCTTTGATTAAGGCTTGGCGATGTTGAAAAGAGCTTTGAATGAGGTCATATAAAAACATCTTCATATGAGTTTGGTGAAGTTATTTCACCATGGAGTCATGGATTATCTCTGAAGATGTTGGTTGGGATGTGCCCAAGATTGAAATCTTGGGTTTTGGTGGTTGAGAAGGCTTGACAAATGGATATGTCCAAGGGATAGAAACCTTCTCTTTTCCTTTATCCTTTAATTTTTGTGACCTGGTGGCCACATTAATAGTGTTGATTTCAAATAAAGGGGGAGAAGGTGGTAGAGGGATGATAGTCTCACGTTGGGATCCTGATTCAAGTGAGGAGGTTTGAGAGACATGGGATGGTGTTAGTGATTTTTTGAAAGGGTGGTCAAGAGAATCCTTAATAAGAAGGGTATCCTTTTCTAGATGTTGATGAATGACGACTTTAAGAGTGAAACAACGCTCAGTATCATGCCCAAGTGTGCGATGATACGCACAAATTTTAGTGTCATCAAACCAAGATGGTTTTGATCTGAGAGGTTGGTATGGCTTAATAGGTGGGAGAATGATTCTAGAAGACTACAAAAATTGGTGTAACAGTAAGGCATAGGAACCCACTAATGGGTATGTGCTTGTTGTTGTAGTAGAGACTGATAGCTTCTATTTAGGAGTTGTAGGAGGAGTTTTTCATACCACCTTTTTAGTTGGTGGTGTGGCCACATGCGTAGATGGCACTTTCTTGATAAGAGGTGTTGGATTTTTTGGAGGAAGTATGTTTTTGATAGGTAGAGGGAGTAATGGAGGCAAATTTGTTTTTACGAGGTGTTGGAATAGGAAACACTCCTATTAAGGTAGATGGATGTGGACCCAAGATAGAGGGTAATGGTGAAGGTGGGGGAGGAGTTCTCCGATGTGGTTTAGCACCCTTCTTTAATATGGTGCGAGGACCACTACTATGTAGGGCGAGGTTCAAATCTACCTTCACTTGTGGTTGAGTGAGGTTTGATACAGGGTGAACACCGAGAGATTTAATCTGCTTCGGCATGGTGGATGCTTCTGAGGGTTTAGGTTCAGACATGGAAGGTTGAGCTTCTGATGATTTGGAAGTGGAAGCCCGATCCTTGTCAGAGACTTTGGGGTCAATTGTCATGGAAGGATCAGCAATATAAGATGAAGTGGGATGTGTAAGATAAGGAGCCTTAAGTTTCTCCCATAGTGCCTCATGTTCTAGGTTCCTAGAGTGGAGAAATCCTAAGTTTTCTGTCAACTGAGAGAAGGGTTTCGAGGATGTCACGTGAGGTCTTACAATCAGATCTTTTAGAGGATTTAGGTGGTTGTGAGAGCAGAAACATGTTAGACACAACAATCTCAGGCCAATGGCGAGAGAGAATCATCACTGGATCTTCTTCGGCCGAAGTGGGTGAAGTGGCAAGTTCTTCTCTCTATAGAGAAGGGATTGGAGAATGTGGCTCTTTGAGAGGATAGAGCGCAGGGATGATCATGCCTTCCACATGTGGACTGGGAGTGTGGAAAGTATGCTTTTCCATTGATAATAAGAAGGATGAGGGCGGGGCTACTAGCATTGGTACCATCAAGGCATCCTCTAATATAGGAGAGGCCAAAGTAGACTCTCCTATGTGTAAAAGGGGGGTGGATGGAGGTGTTTGATGTCGTGGGGGTGATATGGGTAAAATAGGATCTTCTACCCATTGAGGAGAAATATGTTGACTAACCTCTTTAGACTATGAGAGAGGTTGGTTAGGAATAAAAGGAGAAACCATGTCGATCATATGTATGTTATGCTCTTGAGGGTCATCGGCCATGGTCTGAACATTGTTCTAACTTGGGGGATGGTTAGGAAATGGTTGTCTAAAGATGTCTATGTTTTAGTTAGCCAGCACATTAGGGTTATCTAAAACAAGGTCCCCCTTGTCCAACATGTCTTGAACAATGTTTTTGAGGGTTTTGCAATTGTCTGTTTCATGACCCTTGATACGATGATAGTTACAAAAGTCATTTTCCCTATACCATGCAGGGATGGCTTGTGAGAGATCAAATTGGGGTGGTGGTCAGATTTGAGGGAGGTTGAGGACTCCCTACTTTACTAGTTTATCTAATATGAAAGCGTGTGATTTTCCTATTGGAGTGTATTGATGTTGTACATACTGTTGTTGGAATTGTCTAGTGATGTTTTGTGAAGTGGAAGGCTCAGATTGGTTGGTTGTGGTAGAAGATGATGATTTGAGGACCACAGCATTCACTGATCCCTTAGACTTGGAGTGGGAAGAAGAAGATTTGGAAGAAGGGTCATTGGATTTTGCATTGGTATTTTTACTATGCAATTTGACCTTATCTTCTTCAACTGCACAAAATTCAAGCTTTCAAGCCATAGTGAAAGCTTCATCAAATGTGCAAAAATTTTGAACCCGTAAAGTGGATGAGATGTGCTTGGCACATGCTCTTGAAAAGAGCGCAATGAGCTCAGGCTGAGGTAGTGAAAAGGAGAGTTGGTTGATCAAGCCTCTCCAATGGGTGATGAAGTCTGCTATTGATTCATCATCAAATTGTCTAATAGAATATAGGTCTATGATGGAGACCTTCTTGGTAATGTTGATTAAGAAGTGGTCAAGGAATAATTGAGTGAGTTGAGTGAAGGTAAAGAGAGAATGACTGGTAATAGAGCTATACCAATCAAGGGTGGTGCTAGAAAGTGACATGGGAAATGTGTGAAGTAATAATGCATCATTGTGAGCTATGAGGTAGCAAGCATGTCTAAACACTCGTAGATGTTGTTGTGGGTCCTCTTTACTCTAAAAACAAGTAAATTTTGGGAGTTTCCACTAGCTAGGGTATGGTTGAATAGGCATCAAAGGGTGGATAGGTTCATTACAGATTTGTTTGTATAAAAGAACACTCCTTGAACTTGAAATAGATGTCTCAAGATTGGACATCTTATCCATCAGCATCTTAATTAGATCGGTAGATGGATTGGCATGAGGGGCACCCCCTAAGTTATAGGGTACCTAGAAGGCATTGGGAGGGGCATATGACATACTTGGTTACATTTGTGTAGGTGCAACATATTGGTAATTCATCATAAGGGCCGACGTCAAGGCCAAAGGGGCTTGTGTCATAAAGTTAGAGGGCACAACTTGACTAGAGGCCGCCAAGGGTGGTTGAATAGTGGTGACACTAGTTAAAGGATAGGTAGTCACTCTTGTATTTATAGGTGCAAGAGTGGGTAGGATAGAGACAATCAAGTTCTGGAAAGGTGTCGAACTTGGTTGAATTATTTATGGTTGAGGGGGTACAAAAACCCCAATGGAGGTAGGTCCAGAAATAAAAGGGGAGGCTAAATCTTAAACATTGGCCATGGTTGGGTTATTGGTCAAGGCAATGGCCTGAGTGACCATAGGTTGGGTAACAGATGTTGTTGATATCATTGCCATTTCAACCAAGGAAGTTGGCATCCCATAAACAGGGTTACCTGAAGGATCTCGCATTTGGCTTCTAGCAAGATAATGTTGGAGAGCCTTGACATTGTGGTCAAGGAATCTCTCAAAAGCTTGATCCCCTGTGGGAATAATAAGAGGTTGATCAAGGGTTGGTTAGATAGGAGTATGCTCAGTGTCTGAAGTATACTCCATTAAATGACTTGGTATGAAGGGCGAAGGTGGGAGTGGCTATTGACTTACATGGTCAACAAGAGATTTGGCTTGACTGCATGTCAAAACCATCCAAGGCAAAATGGATTCAAGTTCCAAAAACTATGTGTTTCAGTTTTAGAAAACCAAAATTTGTGTTTAACAGCAAAAAAGTCAGGTTTTAAGCTTGTTATTTTGGAAAGAAAATTTGTTGACAGTGACCGATGTCGGTTATGAAATGTTGCCGAGGTTAGTAATTTAATCGATGTTGGTGAATATGAGTTGCCGATGTCAGTGGAAAAACTGATGTCGGTTTCTATGTAATTCTAAAAACACAAAAAAATGATAGTTTTTGAAAGGAGAAATTCTGAGTTGTTTTTGGACTTCAAAATGATGAGACCTTACCAGCTCAAACAATCAGATAAAAATAATAGAATAGATGATTAGGCAAGCAACCTCTAAAACGTTAGATTCCTAAGAATAAATTTTAGAGTTGTGGTGGCTTATGCCTTAATAGAAGGTGTTTGGGAATTGGGCTTGTAGAATGGTCCTAGAGAAGAAGTCTATGGCTGGTTTCAGGTTATGTTTTGGTGCTCAAAGATCTGTGTTAGGTTTAGTACGTGGCCTAGTGCTGGGGCTTGCTTCCTTCACTTCATGAACCCAGAGCCGAGCTAGGCCACTTAGCTAATATATACCTTGCCTATAGTTTATACTCTGCCAGAGAATAGAGTGGGTCCTCCTCTTGGTAGTGAAGTCCAAGTAGGATCGCCAGGAAGGGTAAGGTATCCGCTAGGTGATGAAATCCTAGACGGGCCTTGTCTCAAGTAAGTTTAAGTATTTGATTACATGTGATTGTGATTTGGTTGTGTAACATTTGTGCACTATGATTTATTCATAATGCTTTTCATTACTAAGTGGGCTAAGTATGCATTCAAGCAAGAATGAAATGCATTTATTTTTAATCCAAATTGTTCAAATGCAAATAATTAAAGAAAAGGTTAAGAGTATGAATTTTTCACTACTCTAAGATGCAAGCAAGAAGTGACAAGAAGAAAAATAAAGATGTTCTTTTTAACTTCTGTTAATGGTTTCTTTTCGAAATAAAGAGATAGAAGAAGGATGCAAGAAGAGAATATTTTCCTAATGCAACTATATGAAAATTTTATTTTTCTAAAAGAATGAACCCAAGTAAAACTCCAAGTGTCCCACCGGGTGTGCCATAATGTTTCTCTAAGTTTTTGCTAATTACATTCAGAAGAAAGAAGAAACTAAGGTTAAAGGTTTGGGGTTTGACGTTACCCGGATTAAGTTGCGCACCGTATCCAAGCATTGTGAGATCTCCTCTTTGGCTGTGAAGGAAACACCTGTAGAAAGAAATAAACTTGAACAAATAAAATGTTAGAATAGGATATGGTGGACTGCCAAGCAATGCGCTCGATCCCGAAAGCATAAAGCTCCGTGAGGGATGACAGTCCACTATTTTAAAGAAAAGAGTGTTGTATAAAAAGAAATGATAAAAGAATTAAAGAAATAGAAAGGTAGAATATTGTGTACCTATTCCCTATAGTCCGTGTGTCTCAGAGTGTTATAACATGTTGGTCAAAGGTTTTGTCTGGTCTTTGGGCTATTTGGATGAGTTTTCTAGTTTGCACAGTCACTGACGTTGGTTTTGCTACCGATGTCGGCAGGTAAATGGTGTCGATGTCGGTTAGGCTGTCGATGTCAGTAGGGGCAGTGGGCCTTTGGATGAGTTTCAAGGTATTTCTGTGGTGGACAGAGGACTCTGGGAGTTTAAAGGTTTGTGCAGGGTTGTGGGAAGGTGAATAGGGTCTGAAGAAGGGCAAAGGTAAAGGGTTGGTGTGTAAAAGGAGGTGGGAATAAGAAGAAGGCTTTTTAGCCCTTCCATGAAAGAATTCAGGTTTCTTTGATAGTATTTATAAATAGTAAATGGAAATAAATTAACAATGTATTCTAAAACTTTGAAATAGAACCCAGAGTACTTAGCTTTATGGTGAAGACCCGAGGGTGTCAGGATGCTTATTCCTATTGCGGCTGATGTCAAGATCCTCATACAATGTTTCAATCCAATCTCAAGAATTACTTGTATAGAGTTTCTATAGCCAGGAGGATGATAGTTGAATTTTGATGCTTGGTCTCAGAGTGTGCACGTTGATATGCAAAGAGGCGGGGGGTAGCTCAAGGTTAGAACCTGGCTTATGTAACTGATGTCGGTGATCCCACCGGCATCGGCCGATAGTTGACCATTGATTTAGATAAGGCATACAAGACAAGATCCTCCAACTAAATGAGCTTGACGAGATGAGGGGTAGAAGATTTATAGTAGATAGAGATGTGTGATGTCCCTTACTTAGGGGCTCTTTTTCTTCCTACATCAGTGGTTAGAGAATGGGTAAAAGGGCTATTTTTATCTCTTTACCCATTTCTCCATCTACCAAGTGCATTTGCCATTGGAGAACGGTCAAAATATGGGCTTATGAGGCATGAGAGTTAGTTAGGGAATGAGAATAGATCATAGGTAGTTAGGATTTAGAAGACCTAGTCTCAGGGTCAGTCATAGGGTAAGAAATGGTCTAGGCAAGGTGTCTAGGTGAGGTGGCCAAGGGGTTCAAGTGTGGGTTAGAAGTGTTGACGTTTACAGAAGGACCAAGGGGGGGTTGACACGATATTGGTGTCTACACCCTTCATAGGCAAATAAAGAAGTACATCAAGTAGTGTTATCCATGTCAAAGGATGGGATAATCTACACCTTTAATAGAGATTCCTCTTCATCCCTAGGTGGTGTTAGAACCATTTGAGAATTGGGGAATAGGATTTTTTGGCCCTATAGATCCTCCATCCTAAGGTAATTACTACCTCTTGGTATGTACATACTATTTCAAAAAGTGGGTTGAGGTCCAAGATTTGTATTTTGCTAGAGAAAAAGTGGTAGTAGATTTCCTATATTTCAAAATCATGCAATGTTTTGTTGTACCTAGAGAGAGAGTCTCAGATTGGGGACCATAATTTATGTCTAATATGATCAATTAATTCATGTAAATCTATCAAGTCAACTATAGGAAGTATTCCCCTTAACATCCATAGTCTAATGGTCAAGTATAAGTTACCAATAGGGAGATGGAGAACATTATGACCAAGATAGTAGCAGTAGAAAGGATTAAAAAACCCAAGTATAAGAAGTAGTATGGGCCTACAACACTGCTTGGTAGACAACCACTAACTTTTCACCTTATGAGTTGGTGTATGGTAAGAAAACTTTACTCTATTGAGTTTGAATTAAAAACCTTGAAAAAAAAAATGGAAATAGTCATTGATTTATATAAGGCATAACAAGACAAGATCCTCCAACTAAATGAGCTTGACGAGATGAGGGTAGAAGATTTATAGTAGATAGAGATGATGCAGCACCATATAAAAGTATGACATAATTCCCACATCAAAGAGATAAAATTTCAACAAAGGGAATACGTACTCTTGTTTGACTTCAAGTTTTAACATTTCAAAGAAACGTTGAGGACAAGATGACTAGGCCCATACCAAATAGAAAAATTCTTTGATAATGGACCATTACAACTATTGCCAATAGATAGGAATTAAAAGACTTTTTTGGTAAATGGGCATAGACTCAAACTACACCAAAAGTCTGTCAACAAGGAGGAATTTGTTTAAAACATCTAAAATGAAGTTGTTTTCAAGCAATAACTTGGATCTTTCATGATAGTAACTCATTGATGGTATAATCTACAAAAATAATAAGGAGACCACTCTTTGGTTTCCTTATTACAAATATATATATATATATATAATCAATAGTGAAAATCCTTTTTAGGACACTATTTACAATGTTGATCAGAAAACTGGGTTATTGGTTGATCATGCATTGAATAAATAGCCTTGACCTAAAAACTAGCAACAACTGGTCAAAGGAAAAAGAAAAAAATAGATAAAACTAGAAAACAACAAAATTTGATCATTTTTGGGTCAATTTGTTCCAATAAATAACTTCACTATTATGTTCATTTGTACATATTTCCTAAGACTAACTCATGTATTTTGTTTCTTTATTTAGAATTGGTTGTAGGAAATGAGCAATGACTATGAGTATGATTAGGTAAGTTAAATTTTTTTATTTTTTTATATTAAATTAGTATAAGTTTCTTTGATTCATGTATTTTCACCATGAGGAAGAAGTTTGGGTCAATTCAAAATTGGTATGTCACATAGAACATCAAAATAAGGTCATATCAGTAATGATTAGTGACATGGAAAAGTGATAAATAAATTAGAAAAAATGTCATATCAACTTTATCCACATGCACCAACTACCTACTAACCTAGTCCGTAGCACCTCAAATTAGAATGACATGAAATTTTGTGCACATGTCTAATTCATGTGTGAGAGAATCAAATCCTTTCCAAGTCAATTTCACTAAATTCTCCCATGTTGTATTGTCATTTGTTACAGATTGCATCAATAACTACTAAGACAATATTCATAACCAAACCATTTTAAATCTTTCAATTTTCATTGAGAGTTGTGTTTTTCATTGCCACTATTGTTCTCACCTATAAGACTAACCCTTTCCTTTAGAGAATCAATTTATCAACCATGGTACAAGAAAGAAGGTATGAACTAGACTTTGTAGAAGGGATAATGAAGGATGATATCTTCATAGGGTTTTTTTAGAAATCTGAATGGCTCCCTTTTTTGATAAAATTCTAATGATATGATGAAAATTTGGTCAAAAGTTCGTAGCACACCTGAAAGAAGACTCCACCATGGTTTAAGACATTAAACTTCTAGTTGCTAGTAGAATAATAAGTGAAATTTTAGGAATCACCGAAGAAGGTCAGAGGTTATTGGGAAGCACCCCTTTTTATAAACTAATTACATAATTTAATGGCTATGAACACTTATTTGTAACATGTATATAATATTACCAAGGGAAGGCCAAAGGTATTATCAAGGAAACCCTAGTAGAACCCTATAGGTATGTTGCCTTTTGGGTCATGAAATATTGTATGTGCGAGGACAATGTAGTGTTCTATGTTTTGAAGCCATAAGGATCATTCTTCATCTAAAATATGAAAGATAATAGACACAACATAGATTCAACTTGAAATTATACCTACATGGGGCCATTTAAATTTTGGATACCAATAGGCCATCTCTAACTCTCCATCATGAACTCATTCATTTGATCATGTAACATCATTTTATATAGGAAAGTCAAGCAAAATGGAGGACCTTTTGGGAAGATATAGCCAACCAACCTTTATCATCTCTTATAAAAGCCTCTAAAGAAACAAAAAGTATAAAAACAAAAGTAGAGGCTTCCTCTTATAGGGTTATGGTTTCATTCACTAAAAGGAGATGGACCAGGTCACAAGCCACACTTGTGGCTGAGCAAAGATCTTAGTAGACTCTAGTTAAGAGAAAATTGAGAACCATTACTTCAAAGTCTCACATGATTCTTAAGGATACAACATTTTCAGTAAATGCAACATAGGTATCTGAAGTATTTGGTGATCCATAATCATAAGAAAATAAGGTAACTCCTTTGGAGGAACCTAGTTATCTTTTGAAGACCAAAAATATGTGTATAAAGTTTACAATAGCATATGGTGATGAGAAAATAGAGGCCATTGAAACCCTTGATAGACTACATTTAAACCTTCTTTTCCTCTACCAAAAATAGTGTACACAACAACATTATAAGAAAAGCCAATCACAACATCAATCCCTGAACCAATAAAATAATTTCTTGTTAAAAATACATTGAAGAAAAAAACATACCAACAAAAGAGATTCTAGTGTAGGAATTAACAATCTCTCCCTCCTCTCTAACAAGTGACACCAAACCTGTACTAGATAAAATGAAAACCCCTATGGTCTCTGAGGAAGAACAACCTTCCATTTCTATAGAAAAACCATAATTATAGTTTACTATTACATTGTCTAAATCTGAGGCCATCATAAGTCAATAAGATGTAGATATTACTGACCTCCTAGCCCAATTTCAATGTAAGGACCTTATTAATTCTTCCTTAACTCAAAGTTTAGAAATTTTTAAGGACATTTCTCTAGACCATATAAATGAATTAGTATGCTTGAGGAAAAATTCACTCAATATGTTAAGGATATGATAGACTCCTAGATATATATCGCTAAATTAGAAGAATAAAATTTGTTGCTAAACATCAACTTCAAAACTCTCAACAACAAATCTTGATCCTTCAATAATATATTTTTGAGTAAGCTTCATCCATATCCAAACCCTTAGTTGACCATGCTTGCCAAACCATTATATCCCATTCTAATTATTTATATAGATGGAACCAAGTTTTCTTAGATTACAAGAAACCCAAGAAATAAAATAAAACTCTAGAAAAAGAAAAATAAACATTAAAGGAAGACTTAGAGAAGGAAAAGTAGTAATTCCATAATGTTTAAGTCAATTTCTAGGTTGTTTATCAAATAGGAGAACATATTTTGTCTTGTGTATCTCCTTCCCCTTCCTATAGTCTGTATCTACATGAACAACTTTATATGTGGCAATTACTCATAATATCATATGATCTACCTTGCAATATTGAGGACCAGCCTATGTTTTTTAACATCTTTTAAGATTCTACCCCAAAATAGCAAGATTTATTATGTGAATTCTACTTCTGTAACATGATATTAGAGGATTAAAATAAATTCATCATTAATTTATATGTGGGATAATTCTAGTTGAGAGCCCTTCTCTACACCTATAATAATCAATTGGCATGGAAAACTAAGCATGATGAATATGTATAAAAATTGAAGACCATAGTACTGTGTGTCAAACCTACTTTTGATAGTGCAAGATTGTTACTAGTTAACTTTAGATCTACCTATTTTCTAAATCATAATATCACGGATAATTATTTTCAAGCTTTGTATAATTGCGTTGTCTCTTTGATTTATTTACTAGATAATATTTTGATACAATATTTACAGACAGTGTATGATGTTGGGATATAATGACAATCCCACTAAAAATAATTTAGGTCATGTCCCTAACTAATCTAAGATGGATCCTCTAGAGAACACAAGCAATAATAGACATGATGGTTAATGTCCTCAATTTAAAGGAGAATAAATGTAGATAAGTATGAGATTAAGACTATCACTCTTCCTTGTTCCTATTCCATCGTAGCACAAATGGGATCCTCAAGTAGATGATTAGTTTTAGATATGGAAATGGATGGTGAAAACATATGATGGTTTCACTAGTACACAAGATAACCATTGAGATGATGAATTCAATGTGTATGACCTCAACCAACACCTATAATTAGAATTCATAGTTATGAGGGGACAAGTAGCTGAGTTTACAAAGGGACTTATAAAAATTAAATTATGGGGGAAATGATGAGTCCAAAATATGACTCATTTTTACCATTGATTTCCTTCATCTTTCTTCAATTACCTCTCTTATGGACTAAACATTTCAAGGAAATTAGGTTTATATCTAATCATAATGTAGTAAATAGATTCCTTTATCTTAATTAGTGAAACTAATGTCTAAGTTAGTGATTCTTTCACTTTATTCTAACTCTTTAAATGTTTAGTTTCTCAATTTTGTGTACATATAAACAATACAATAGTACATAGAGAATAAAGACCATGATCTGCCACTTCTCATGAGGCAACCCACATGGAGGATTTTTATATATTTGGAAAGATATAGACTCGTATATCAAGCTACAGACTCACCCAATCCATTCCATACCTAGATATGGACTCAACCAATAGCTATAGACTCACCCAATCTATATATATGGACTCACCCATTAGCTACAGACTCACTCAGATGCACATATAGACTCATTCAAACAACCTTCTAACCTCCATTGAAGAATTACGTCATCTCTACCAATATGGTGGCCTTGATAAAAACTCCCTTAGTGATAAAGACCCTTGAAGCATGCCACTATGGACTATGCCAAAATTACATAGATAAAGTTAGGGACTCTATTAGAGTTGCTACAAACTCTTCCAGTCCATATTTTGAACCTGAAGAATTGAAGATAGATACTTTCCTCTTTTGTCAAAATACCTGAAGAACATTTTGGTCAATTTTTATTTATAGTATTACTATAAATATCAATATATAAATAGATTTTATATATTTTAGTTATTGTATATATATCAACAGGATTTTATATACAGTCGATCCAATAAATCTAAGAAGTTATTCTTAGTAGATTCTTAGTGGATATTGTAATGGGTGGTTCTTTCTGTTGTAACTTTCAAATCACCTATCTTAAGATCCACTAGAATTAGGAAGGTTATTTTTGTTAAAAGATGATTAGTTACTGAGATCAAGGGATCTATAATTATAACATGATATATAGGCATATCCTTGTGTCTTAAGGGAGAGAGTTGAGTTATTGAATTATTTATTTGATATTTTGATATAGTAATAATAGTTACAGCTAAATTCATGTATTTTATTTTGATCAATTAATGAAGATGTCTATAGTTTACAATTACTGAGTTTCTTTACATTCCTATTCCCAAGGTGAACAAGGGATCACTCTCCTAAGGAATCATGAATGTGTTTGTATGGTATTTTGTATTTTTAGTGTGTTAAAAATTTTAGAAATTATAAGTGTATTTCAGTCTTATAACCTATAGAGAATTACCTTTAAGTTTTTAGATTAAATTTAATTGAACAAGAAATGTGTTTACATTTGAGTAGTGTTTTCTTCCTTTTAACATGTTTATGTTTCATCAGTGTGTTTATATTTTATTAGTGTGTTTTATTTTAGCAAGTTAGATTACTTTCATTTCTAGTAGAGAGTGTTTCAATTTTAAATGTGTGCTTCATTATTTCATAATAAAGTCTTATATTTAATAGATTACATTAATATAAGGTACTTATAAGGTCAACACCCCTAAACCATTCCTATAAGCCTTCAACCATAAACCTTACTACAAATAGATTTAAATGTCACCCCTGGTTTGAATGACATCAATAGAAAATTTGGTTAAATGAGGGGATAGATGACACCCATCACACTTCATGCTTGAGTTTGGTAATGTGGACTGGTAGAAAATTATTTTTCCATCCTTTCCTGACCCACTACAAGTAGAGGCATTGATGCAATCCTTAGGGGATCTTTTGTTAGAGGTTTCTTACCAATACACTCAATTAGTTGATCCTACACAATTGGTGATTCCATAGTGGGATATGGATTTGAAGCCCTGAGCTGCACAAAGGCTAAATTTAGTGATTAAAAAGATGCCTAAGGTAAGATCTATTTTTTTTAAAACCATAAGTACTATCCAGAGAATCAAGAAGAGAAAGAAGATAATTTTGGTAGGGTCTGATTCTCAAGGAAACATAGGACATTTTGTCTTTGTCCAAAAGAAATAATAGGAGGACAGGAGAATCTCCTTATAATGAGGATTTTATAACCTATTTATAGACCCACATAGAGGATTTATTGGAACTCCATGTGGGCACCATGAAAGCTAAACAAGAACTATAACAAGAACTGAATCAGGTGCAAGAATAATAACAAGTTGTGCATGTTCCTGGGGAGATTGAAAATGATGTCCATAATGCAACCCTAATGTTGTATAATATCCTTGATACCATTAATTAAATGAAAATAGAATTCTCTCCTGAGTTAGTTTAGACATCTAAATTATTCAATTATTTGAAATAAGATGACAATAAACTAAAATTACTTGTATTATACATAACTAATAAGGCCTTCAATCATCTAAATCTAATGAAATCACTTGAGGCAACTAATAATATCAATTTGGTGTTCATCATAATGTAGGAAGCTTGAGATGGGTGATAAGCATGCAAGCCTTGGTCCCAAAGCTAATAAAGCATGAGAAAAAGGATTTACAAGTTTTAGAATAATTAATGTTCTTTCAATCTAGATACCCTTTGGGGAAACTAATGGATAGGGCCAATTTTGATAATTATCTAACAAGCATGTACTAATTTAAAGTAAAGTCATTAGTAGTGTACATTGGAGGAAATTTAGTGTAAATCAGGTTTTTGTAGGAAAACCATTACCAAAGTGGAGATTTTCTAGGTATAGTTCAGAAACATGAAGGTCAAGAATGGAAACCTATTGATAAAATTCACTAGGATACACAAGCCATATCTTTTGAACATTGATGCAATTATATTTCAACATTCTATCAGATAAAAATGTTATTAATATTTTTAGGCAAAGAAAAAGGCCATGCCTTGAGCTTTCAGTTCTATCCCACCATCTAGTTTGAGTCCATTCACCATTTTGGTCCTAATAACTACTTCAAGTACCATTTCATCAACCATGAAGGCCTGGATATGAGTAAACCTTAGTTTTATTGAGTTGATATTATATGTACTTTGCATGTAAAATTATCAAATGTAACTAAGATTTTATTTATACTTCACGAGTGTATGTAAGACTCAAATGGAGAATTTTTGTAACATGCACACATTACATGATTTTATAAATTTTGTGTCATATTCAAAATACATATCTTTGGCCATCTCATTGTACATGCAAATTAAACATTTGATTATAACTCTTTTTATGATTATTAGCATGTAATTAGGTACTTTGAATAGATTTGGAGGATGAGGTGACCCCTCCCCAAATCTATATATAATTTTAATTCTCTCTTTTCCATGGGGTTGAAAAATTAATTAATACGTGAATAAATCTTTTGATTGTCACATAATTGTGTTATGTCTTTCTTATCCAATTTTATGTGATTAACTGGGTTTTATTTTTTGTTGGTTGATTTATTAATTCAAAGTGTGAAAATTCTACTTATAATTTTGAATTATTACTGTTAATGTATGTAGATATAAGATGTGTAATAGTTATTGGATGAATGGAAAACATTGATAATTTTATGCAATTTGTATCTCATTTCTCTAAGTGTGTATAAGTGTCTCCCAAGGTATACAATTTAGCAGTGAGCAACAACTGCCTTAGATAGTTCCCTAGCCCAATCTATAAAATTTATTATAAGGGTGTGAAAATTCTAATTTACATGTAAGAAACCTTTAGTTGAAGTCTTAGAGTATACTATACCATTTCTCCTCAAAATCCCTCACTATCTTTGTATCTATGTGAGTAATAGCTACTAGCTATAAACAATTTTTTCAAGACATTTATCCACAAAGTAAACCAATATAGAAGTAATCCCCTTATGATCATAGATCCTTCTTTTCTGCTCTACCCTCCCATTTATTTAAGATTATTTTAAGATCTACTCACTTTAGAATAAATCTACAGCCATCCAAGTCAAATAGGTTTCAATTTATTTTAGGTTTAATTCACCCATACATACCTAGTTAGCAATCTACATGCTCAACCAACTATTCCACTACCTAATTTTTAACCTGTACCTATAGCTGATGCCCTAGAGTGTATTTTACCTCCATTGAGATCTTGAAACATTAGAATCTACCTTATTCAAGGCTTGGTGTACACAAAAACCAAATTAATAAAAGTATGTAAAACAAGGAAATAATAAATACTAAAAATAGAGAGAGAGAGAGAGAGAGAGAGAGAGAGAGAGAGAGAGAGAGAGAGAGAGAGAGAGAGAGAGAGAGAGAGAGAGAGAGAGAGAGAGAGGTGATTATTTTTATCTTTTTCTTAATTTTTTTAGATGCATGCAATATTGAAAATGAAATCTAACCTAACAAATGCGTGTTGATTTCCAAATTTTCTAGGTGAAAACTAAATGATTTTTTTTTGTATTATATATTAATAGATCTATTATGAAAATTAATGTTTTATAACATTCAAGTATATGTAAACTCAAATCTAGATCCTAAGCAGCAATACTATAAAGTATCTAGTAGCTCTCTTTGTAAATGCAATTTAGACTAAGGGTATCTATAGGTGGATGCACACTAGGTTTGAATGATTTGTTCTGAATAAAAGAAATATTTGAATTATGAATTTATAAATTATTAAGCTAAAAATAACATTTTTAATTTAATAAAACAAATATGATCAAGAGCAAAACAACACCTATTGATTATCTAGGTTTGACTAGGGTTTTATACTGGATAGTGTGCTTGTTTGTGTGTGAATAAGAGTTTTTTGAAGCTAAAAATCGATTATGATGATAGATGATAGTGTTTGATCTACTTTATAATGTCTATCTAGGTTTGGAATAAAATTTATATGCTCTAAAATATTATATTGAATAGATACAAGTAATGAAGAGACTATTTAATATTTTTGTGCAAAGATAGGAGAGAGAAAAATTATTTTTCATATTAAATTTATCTATTTCAAATTAAATATTTAAAATAATACAAGAAATGAAACTAATATACTTTAACCTACTGATAAAAATAAATAAATCTAAGCTAAAAAATCCCAACCTGATCAAGGTAGTAGATCAATTGAAAGCAAAAGTAATATTTGTGATGTGGTTCTCAATATAATAGCTCCTTCACTCAAAAAATTATTGTAGGAACTATCTATATAAGAGAGACACAACTAAAATAACAATAATAAAAGAGGGAATATAAGATAGACACAACTAAAAAAAAGAGTATCTTACAGTGGCTAGCTAGTGCACTAAATGTAAAGATCTGGTTATTAAGAAAATGACTTCCCTTGCTTGAAATTATGTAGTCCAATGTGAGAACAACAAAGGTATAGATTTAAAACAATGGTAGAATTTTATGGCTATGAAAATATTCAAAACTCTAGGCTCCAAAGTAATTTTTTAAATATGAAATTAGGCCAAAAGTGGTCTTCTTATATAAATATTTAGGAATATGCATAGGGGAGTTCAACTAAGCCTAATAGGGATTTCAACTTGAGAGGAACTAAAAATGACTAAAAATAGAAGAGGGATTGAGTTGAGCCTAATTGGAGGAGAACACAAGGTGATAAATTTTATAAACATGACATAAAACATGTCAAGTAATGATTAATGGAAGATAAAATTAGAAGGTGGATAATAAGTGATAGAACCACCCCTATTTTCAAGGGGTAGTTATGTAACCATCACACCTGGTGATAGAACCACCCTATATAATGACACACCATCCCTATAGTAATAGATAGTAAAAAAAATGACTAGGATAAACCATAGACTAGAATTTTAGAGATAACACATTTGAGCATAAATTTAGAGATTATTGCATCATCGTTGGACATTACACTAGATATGTTACACATTGTAATTTTTAGGTGCATACATATTTCCACCTCGAGAGGATATCTTGTCGTGAATTAATGAGGGTGTGTTCCTGAATAATGGCATGTGGAAGGGAAATAGGAATTTGTAAGTACTTATATCACTTACCTAAGTGGTGTAAATGAAATTATTTAGGACTTTGCACAACTATATGTGTTGGGAAGATCATAATATTTGATCTGTCTCGTCAGGGGATTGAATATGGCACAAAGTCATCATTTACCTGGAAAACCATAAAACATGTTACAAAAGATATAAAATTTACCAATAAGATGATTTATAAACATGAAAATATGCATCAATGAAATAATATGTCAATTTTATAAAGTTTTTAAACTAAAACAATTGATTTGGTAGGCTATTTTTCCAAAAATGTTTCCAAAAATAGACTCATTCCTGCAAATTAAATTTATGATATTTTGAACTACGGATTATCTATGATGGTTTGAGCAAGAAAATAGTTGAAAAAATAAGTATGATAAGAGGATGGTGAACATACTAATGATAGGTGGAGAAGGGAAGGACCAAATAGGTTTTTATTGGTTTTTTGTTTTACCCCAATTTAGATAGATTCATCTCAAGTTATTTTAGTTCTATTGAATCTTTGAAATAAATTTGGAAATGGGATTGGGGGTTTAGGTATGTTAGGAAAAGGGTTATTGGTTGATGTAGGACCACACATCAGGAGAGGTAGGCACAGGATGTTTTTGCCCCATCTTATCACATTTATGTGTAAATTATACACCAATAATAGCATATAGTTGGATGAAAGTCTTGAATTAATACTTTTTAATAGGTGACTCACTTGTCCTCTATAGAGGTTAATTATATCTAGACAGTTTGTACAAACTTAACACTATTATGATAATAAATATGGAGATATTTTAGTCTATTTAAGTGACTTGCCATAAAATGTTATGGCTTTAATTTCTAGGTTTGTCTCTCAATTTATGCACTCTAGATGAGTAAGCATGGGATGATATACTATGTATCCCTATGTTTTTGATAAAATGCAATGGAATATGTTTATATATGTGAGAAAAAAAGGTATGCAAATGATATAATGTTTTATAACACACATGAAATTTTGAATGTGCTACTAATTATATTGCAGTTGATGACCAATTTATTTAATTTACACATCATATGACATTCAATTTATAGCATGGAATGAAAAATAAAAATATGATAAATGTGAGATTATAAAGAATAAAAACCATAAATCAAAATTGTGCCGTAAAAATGAAGATGACCTAATCCTTATGATCAAAATGGGAAAATGTACTTATTGTTAGACTTACAAAACACTAAATTTATTGGTTGCATCTAAACATAACTAGTCTTGATAGAATTAGTGAATGGAATAAAGTTACATTTTTCAACATAGGCATATAAAAAATATTTTTGAAGATATTTTTACGTAGACACTTTCTGATTTAATAGTACTTCTACATTTAGATTTTAGTCATCTTTGTGACCCCCTACACTCAGTATCATGTGACCAAGAAGACACATGGGCTCATCACCAAATTTTATATGTAGATGAGTAAGGTCATCTCTCCCTAGTGTTAACCCCATGCAACCAGTAAGATACAAGGGCTCAACACCAATAGTTAGAAGAGGGAGAGAGACATGGGATTTGACTTTTGTATTTGCCTAAGATTTTAATTTTCATTAAATTTTAATTTTATACTTTCAAATACTTTACCCCCAAATCTTGGCCCAATGAAACTAGTAAGATGCAAGGGCTCATCACCGAAGACTAAGATAGGTGAGTAAAGTTTACATATTTTTAGCATTCTAATGTTCAGCTTTAAAAATCACTATAAGAGGAGACTATACCATGGATAAAATTTTGGACTAGATTGTAGGATATCATTTTCTAATTTATGTAAGAAGATGTAGATAAAATATATGTACTATGATTATAATAACTAAAGTAAGAACCAATATAATGCTGATTTTGAAAATGTTTTCCATGGGACAATAGGGTAGTGTGAGAATGAAATGATATGACATGTTATATTATGAAAGTTTCATGTTATGAAATTTAACAACTAAATAATCACCAAACACAATATTTTATGTGCAAGACAAAATGCTAAAAATAGAATATGCAATGCAATAAGGGAAATGTGACATGCAAGAACTAGATATAGAAATGTTTTAGGTGAAAAGAGTTCAAAGATTCACCTAACTCCTTTATCTCTAGAGTGCATAAATGATAGGATCCATTATTGAAATACTTAGTAACTACATAAGGGCCTAATGGTATTTAGGTTTGAACTTGTGAACTTATCCTTTATTTTTTTCAATTTGACTGTCGATTCTAAGAATAGGGTCTCCTACATGTATATGACATTTGTGATGATAATTGTGAAACTCATGATACCACTGATAGGGTAGGATTATCTTTGTTTGTCTTGTTAGAGTGTTTGGATAAATGAAGGCCAAAGTTTGTGAACATTCAATTAGTTGTTTTATATAACCTTTTTATTATATGAGAAGTTTTTGGTTATATTGATGAAACTAATAATATTGTTGATGAGACATGGTTGACACTATTTTTCTTATTATTGTGTTTGGGAGAGTTTGAGAGAGTTTAGTGAACAACTCTCTATGGTCTTCCTATTTTGTAGGAGGGAGACAGGATCCAACATTGGGTATGTTTTGGTAACCATTTTAATTAATGTTAATTTAAATGGTTCCTATTGTTAATTTTTTAATCCTTCCCTCAAGCACTACTGTGGCAATGGGAAGATAAATAATTTGTTTATCTATCCTAAAATCTAAACGATGATCTAAACTACTACTTACCCATGCATGATAGGGAATTGGGAGATTATGTTGAAGGTATGGATCATCATACTCTTTTAGGGGTTTGTCTTTATAATAAATGATTTATATCATGCCAATGTGGTGGTTTTTAATACTAGGGTTAAGAGTTTATAAGCTGAGAGGTGTGTGAGGACTATAGGTTCCAATCTTATAGAGATAAAATGAGGTTGGATTGGTTTGTCTCTTTCAATGATATTGATAATATCAGTTGTACACTTGGTTAAGATGGTTGAAACCACCACGGGAGGTTTTTCATTTACTATTTCCATTGTTTGGAATCCTCTTAATTTTTCATGTGATGAAGGATTATGAACTTTGGCACCCCTCTTTGAGACAATTAATTTGGCTACTGGGGTAGTTTATCTTCAACCAACTATGGGGGATTTTCCACAGTATTTGTGGGCATGTGGTAATCATTATGTAGTCTTGGTTACTCATGCATGGTCATTTAAATGACATCAAAGGGATTAGGGTGTCCTTAAGTGACAAAGACTTTCTTTAAGTGGAGGAACCTGATTTTATAGAATAAGGTAGAAGGGATTGCTTTAATCCTATGGATCTAAGGTCTACCCGAGATCATGTTATAATATGCATCTCTATCAATTATGTAAAATTATATCAACACAACCTTATGACCCAAACTAATTGGTAGTATGATGGTTCCTATTGAAGTAGACTTGAGGTTATTATAACCTTAAGAAGTGTCCCTGGTAGTATAAAAATTGGTTTCTTCATACCCATGTTTTTGAAGAAATGATAAGGGGACTATGTTAACAATTACCACATCATCAATGATTGATCATTTTACAAAATTATTATAAATACTTATTTGTAGATACAAGGTTGGATCTACCCTCTTAACCATTTTTGTGTCTAATGGTAGGCTCTGTCAGTCAAAAACTAACCAACATATCTCAAATTATTTATAGATGGGAATATATTCAAATCAACATGATTTATTCGAGCATATGGTGGAGTTGTGATACTAGTTGGATGGCCTATCCCAAGACATTGAGTAATGTTGAACGATGGGCTAGAGATTTATTAATGAGGTCTATGAAAGATATGTGGTAGAAATTCTTTGTGAGATTAGAAACTAAATCATAGTTTCCCATGGGTTTGGGGTTGATGTTAGTATCTAAGACATTTTCTATGTGATGGGTTGTGGTTTGATATTACCTAGTATGATTGATAGGGTTTTCATCTTCCTCAGTTTCAATTTTCATGACTCCTATCATGCAATTTATTGCTTGTGGTCCTAGTTTGGGATCCACATTGGGGTTGATTATGCTATAAGTATAAGCCTTATCTTAATGAGTAGCATTTGATGAGGTTTTCTTATCTTGATTACCCTGTGACCTATTTGGGATAGTACAATATTAATAGTTTGGAAATGGGTTTTGATAAATGCCCAAGTTAGTAATTTGAGTCATTATAGGACTAGTCCATTGGGGGTTTGTATTAGAATTCCATAGGAATATATTTGTAAATGTTTAGTTTTGGTCCTTAGGGATTTTTTGAATGAATTTATTATTATAATTCCCTATAAGCTTGAGTATCATGTCTAATGACTTTATGAAAAATGCAATAGACATTAGGGTCATAGTCTTGAGGTTTTATATGTTTACCTTACTAACCATACCCTTGTTTATTGTTATTATAATAAAAATGTTGATTTTTAATAGGTTCAATGTTTTAGAAATGATTTCATAATTTTCCTTGGTTGTGTTTTTACCATTGGGTGTGATGAGGAGGGTAATTGAAGTCAACCATGTGAATGATAGGTGGATAGTTTTAATTTTTCAAATCCATGTTATTTTTATTGACATTGTCATTATTGTCCATGGGCTAAGGTGGATTATTTTTAACTAAATATACCTTGTTTTTATTTGTGACTAAATTTGTGGTGTCATTATGATTCTTATCAAAATTATTTTGACCTTGATTACTGGAATTGTTTTGGTTAGATTTTTTATAGCCTCCATTTTTTTTTCTTGGTATAAATATCTTGACATTAATCTCATAGGTTCAATGGCCATTTTCAAGGGCATCATAGTCAATTATTAGATAACTTTCAAATGTTTCTTCATATTATTGATAGGGAATTTTTGTATGTCTTCTCTCATATCCTTGTTTAGGGAGTGCAAGAAGAGATCACATAGTTCCCTTTGGTCTATGTGTGGCATGTTGGAAGATGAGTATAAGACTTATCACCATATTGTAATGCAATGGGTAGTTGATTCATCATTTTATTTGTTGATGTGTAATAAATCTTGTATTATGGTCTTTTGGAGTTTGTTCATATCAAAGGTTATGACAAACTCGACCATGAGTTAGTGAAAATAATGTATAGACCCCTTAGGGAGGTTATAATACTAATAAAGGGGTATCCTCTCAAGGGTCTTGGGGAAATTTTTTAAAACCACCCTATCCTAAGGTAAAATATCTCTAATAATAGTAACATATGCCTTGACATGCGCATTAGGATCTCTTTCTCCCTTCAATTTGGGGAGGTTTGTTAAGGGATGTGATAGAAGAACTCTTCATATGTTATGATCAAGGGGGTATTTCAAGTACTCAACATATATCCCCATGTCATTTAAGTAAACTAGAGTCATGATGGAATAAGATTAAACATGCAAGGTTGGATATGGGTGATTTTCATAGCGATTAGTTGGAAAATAAGGTGTTTGGTAGGGTTATGTGGAATAGGTTGGGAAATAGTTATCTAGCTAAATAGATTTAGAGAACATATAATAGTAAGGAGGAAGAGTGTTAGACAAAGATGGGATAGTTATTTTTTGGTGAGGAGTATATGTGGGTAGCATATAACTCAAATCTATATAAGGGAGTAAAGGGTTGGTTTATGAAGGGGGAGCATATATGGATAGCATGTAACTCGGAGGGATGTAGGGTGGCATATTATTGGCCACCATATTGTGGGGAAGAGTGTAGGTGTAAACGCTTCCCATATGAATGTTAGGATGGAATAATGTTAGAATTAGGAGGATTGGGTATGCCATTAGTAAGGATGTCACCTATATATTGGTTTGAGGCATTATTAATAAGAGGTGGGTTAGGTGGATATAGTAGTAGTTGATAAGTTGATGTTGGGGTAGGAGTAGGAGAGGAATGTAATTAATCAGAGGGATTATTGGCCATTCATTGATTTAGAAAGGCTTGGTTATTTTATAAATATTGAATGCAACCCATGAAGGTTGAGATTAGTTCATTATGGGAGTAAAGAATGGTTGTTCTAGTGACCTCTTGAGTATCAACCACATGAAGTATGATTTGATGACCACCACTAGATTGATTGGGATTAGAGGTCTTTAGATTAGTTTTTGGGCATTTCTCCCATGACTTGATTATATTTTGGTTATTAGAGGAATGATGCAAAGGTGTTTTTAGTTTACTTACCTTGTCTTCCAAATTATGGATTATATTAATGTATTGGTCATGTATTTCTATAATTTGGGCATCTAGGATTTTGAGGCTAATGAAAAACTAGGTTAAAATATGAGCATCATCCTCACTCTAACCATTGAAGAACATATTATTAGATTTAGGGTGATTACTGGTAGTTTTTGATGCATCTAGTAGCTTGTGGATCACTATTTATGATCTAGTTTGTGAGTTGAAAGGATGATTTTGATATTGGGATTCCACATTTTATGGAGGAGTGTTGTTATTAAAACCATGAAAGGAGGCTTCACCACCAAGGTGAATACTCATTATATACATTTCAAATTCTATGCTTCTCTCAAATGTGTCCTTACTAGACATATTCAAGGCTTATATAATGCTCTTAGAATATGAAATGAAAGGAAAAGGTGGAGATAAAAGAGAAAAGAGGGACATGTAAAAGGATATGACTTTCATATTGGGTTCACAAATTTGTATACATGTGAATGACACATTCTAAACTATGAAATTGACTTCTCAAGGCCTAGTCGAGATAGATGACGTAATAGAAGATGATGGGTCATCTAAATGAAATAGGATAAGGTTAGACCCAAGGACAAAGGAAAGGGAATATGGAAGGCTCAAATTTGAAGTTTATTTACTTATCATAGCTAAATTTAAATAGGTCCTACTAAAGGGTACTACGTGCCTATATTTTTTGTCTAAGGCTTCAATATGGCTAAAGATGAGAGTCAAACTATGGGTGGAATGAAATACATAAAGCCTAAGCTCAAAATCTATATCTTTCTAAAGTGAACTTGCTAGAATGGAAGTAGGCACTCTAGGAAATGGACTATCATTATGAGGATAAAGAGGCTTAGTGAGTGTCATCCAATGGTAGAGATATTGGTTGGTAATTGGTTAAGCATATAACATTTTTTAAATGTGTTGTAAATTAGGTGCTTGTTGTTTTGAATGTGTGAGCAAGGATTTTTCTTGTGCTCATCTTGGAAATACTTTATTCGTGATTGTTTTGGTACTTACACTCATCTTAACAAGGTTTTATTTAGGAATTTTATTTTTACTTATGCTCATCTTGACAAGGTTTTGATTATTCATTATTTTTGTACTTGTGTGCATTTTGACAAGGTTTTTGCAAATAAATTAAAAATGAATTAATTACTAAAATGAAACTATGTAAAGCAAAACAATAATAACTACTAAAACCAAAGAGAGAGAGATAGGTGATTATTTTTATCTTTTTCTTGGTTTTTTTGGATACATGAAATGTTGAAAATTAAATATAGCCTAATAAATGTAGGTGTTTATTTTTAGCTTTTCTAGGTGTAAACTAAATGAAATGGTTTTTTTTGGTATTTTTAGATTGTAGATGAAAGGATCTATTTTTAAAAATAAGGTTTTATAACATGAAAGTAATTTTAAAATCAAATATAGATCATAATCAAGAATACTACAAATTATCTAACAATTCTCTTTGCAAATACAAGCTAGACTCAGTTTTGGTATTTTTCAGTGGATGCACACTAGGTTTGAATGATTTGTTCTCAATAAAATAAATATTTGAATTAAAATTTTCTAAATTAGTAATTAAAAAAATTAATTTACTAAAATAAAGAGAATCAAGATAAAAAAAACACCTATTGATTACCTAGGTTTGACTAGGGTTTTATACTTTCTAGTGTGGTAATTTGTGTATGAACAAGAGTTTGTTTCAAAGCTAAAAATTGATTGTGATTACAGTTGAAACTATTTGATTTTTTTCTATTGTCTACCTAATTTTGGAATCAAATATATATATATATATATATATATATATATATATATATATATATATATATATCTCTCTCTCTCTCTCTCTCTCTCTCTCTCTCTCTCTCTCTCTCTCTCTCTCTCTCTCTCTCTCTCTCTCTCTCTCTCTCTCTCTCTCTCTCTCTAAAGATGCAAGCAATGAAGATATTGGTTAATATTTTTATGCAAAGATAAGAGAGATAAGAATTATTTTCATTGTTGGAAACATAATTATTGATAGGGGGAGGTTTAATCAGTATATTAAAACTTTCTTTCACATTTAATTTAACATTCCTCAAACCATCAAGACAATACACAAATATAGTAATGCATAAAGAGACATTCATGTGAGCATAACACAAAAACACACATGTTAGTGGGAAACCATCAAGAGGAAGAAAATCCATTGATACTTTAAAATGTACTAATTTCCTATAATTAAAAATATCACAACTTTGTGAATCACCAACTCCACATGCAGCACCAACCCCAACTAGCTAAGTACCAACCTAGATAGGATTTAACAAGCACCAAATTTCAAGTAGGCTCCAACCCCCTAGATGAATAATAACCAAATCAACCACATGATTGATTTAATCACCTTAATTATACATTTTTTCTTATATAATATATTATTATCACCTTCTTCATCTCTTCTCTCTTTTTTCCCTCTCAAACTGCCTTCTAGGCTCCTTCACTCAACTAGGTCTCATCAAGATAGATTAGGTCATATGACCTTGATATTCATCTATAGTATTCCTATTATATCTTCATTATAGTTTATATACACCATTATCATTTTATAAAATGCCTCTTTAACCTATTTAAAATTATATATCCTTCACTTCAATTCACTCATACTATAACTAGTCAATTAGGCCTATTAGGCGTTGTTCTTAAACTAGGCACTTGCTCATACACCTCTTGGCCAGACACACACACTTTCCCACTTATATTTTCCCCAAAATATTCCATGGTAAATTCCAAAAACATGAATCACTCATTAAATTAGGTTGGCCATAGCTCAAATTAACCAAATCCTTCTTTAGGCCTTAAGGAGACCTAATTCAATTAGGTCTTCATTAGTACACATTACCCTTTAAGATCCTTGGAAGACTTTAAAAATTAATAAATGAAAGTAAAAATTAATATTACACTAAAATATACCCCTAATAATCTTATATTAGTTACATGACACTTTTTATCTCCAATCACCACTTGAAGCATGCCATTAGTATTGTTTATATTAGGCCTTCACATGCATAAAATGGTTTGTCTTGATCAACTAAAGATAACATAATGTTTATCCAAAAAACCATAAAAATAAATTATATTAACCTAACCTAAAATAACTTAAAAACATCACCATATGATTTATACTTCACAACTTAGGGCAAAAGTACTCAAACACTTCTCTGCAAATAGCCCACTCAGAACTGCCAAAAAACTTCAAAACTCAATCATGAACAACATGATCTTAAACACCTAAAAGAACTCTTATTATGAATAATTATACTTTAAAAATATCCTTTTACATATCTATAACACTCTCAAATACAAAATTTACAAGGTCTAATGTCAAATATTGATCTTACAGACTAATCTTTTGACCTCAGTACACACAATCAAGCCAGACCCAGACAAGCCATTTTGGATTCAACATTTCAACCACTTTCACTAAATTAAAATATTAAAAAAATTAATATAACCAATTAATATTAAAAAATAACAAAACCATGTTGATTATATATTTCAAATCAGGTCATATATCCTCAAACCCATCACTACAACTTGCTTACCCAGAACTGTCAGTTTATCTTAAAGCATAAACAAGATGATTCAGACATTCAACACCTATGTAAAGATATTAAATGACTTATGATGCATGTATATGATCCTATGATATAATTATACCATTATTATATATAAATAATATGGTTAAATTGAAATATTTTTCTTATAGACCAATCTCATAACCTCATTGTATACAGACCTCACTGAGCCAGATAAGTCAACTTATGAGAAAAAATTTCATTATAAAAACTCACCTCCAAAAATTATACAAAACATGAGCATGTATTAAATTTAATGAAAAACATCTCTATGAAATTGGTTTCATCACTATTTCATGATAACACATCCTTAATCACCTTCTCATTACTAATTGGACTTCTCACTATTTCCACCATTAGGCCTGTTAGTGACTAGCTAACTTGGATGACCACTTTATCATTCTTGAGGGATTAAATTTATCCATAAACCTTAATTTACATAAAAAATGATTGTCAATATTCATCCTCCATCCATTTGCATACTTTTAATTTGTCAACTCTAACTACCAAAACAAATCTCTAAGAAATTAGCACTTTCCTGTAGGGTCTACTCACACACTTGACAACTCAATCACACTTGGAAATGTCTGAGAGAGTTTAATATATGATAAAATAGTTTTTATATTAATTTTATACCATTATGATTGGTTTTGAATAATATATTTCACATTGTGTCTTTATTAGGGTTTTAGAGAGGTTTAACATAGGTTTTAGTGTTAATGATTGTTCATAAAAGATTAACCCTTAAATATAAAACCAATGCATGTATTTATTATATAGGACCCTTCATCATATCTCATTAACATCTCAAGTTCCCATGTAGAGGTTACATATTCCAATAAACACCTAAAAGTCCTTCTCAGGTTTGTATGCCTTCATTTTATGTACTCAAGAGACCTTAAAACTACATTTCAGATTTTTCTTGCAAACCATGACCTAAAACTTTGTGAACACGCTTGAAACAAAATATCATATATTTTTCAATGCTCCCATACTCACACTTTCCTTAAAAACTAATATTGATACCTCATTAGGCTAGATAGGGTCTAAGATTAGTCTTGGTATAGACTTGATCTGAAGGTCCTACCCTTGTAGGCTCACCTTGAGATACTCATGTATGATTATACACCTTACTCACATGATCAAGAAACCTCTTACAAGCTCTCATGCCTTGGTTCATTCATCACTATTTATGATCTAGTTTATGAGTTAAAAATATGATTTTGATATTGGGTTTCCATATTTTATGGAGGAGTTTTTTTATTATAACCATGAAGGGAGGATTCGCCAACAGGGTGAATACTCCTTATATACATTTGAAAGTCTATGTATCTCTTAAATGTGTCTTAACTAGACATATTTAGGGAGTACATAATTCTCTTGGAATATGAAATGAAAGGAAAATGTGGAGATAAAAGATAAAAGAGGGATACATAAAAGGATATTACTTTCATGTTGGGTTCACAAAGTTGTTTACATTTGAATGACACATGCTGAAATATTCACTTGTCTTCTCAAGGACTATTTGTGACAACTGATGTAATGAAAGATAATGGGAATCCTAAATCAAACAGGATGAGGCTAGAACCAAAAATAAAGGAAAGTGGATATGGAAGGCTCAGATTTGAATATTATTTACTTATCAGGGCTGAATACAAAGAGGTCCTACTAAAGGGGACTACGGGCCTATATTATTTGTCTAAGGTTTCAATATGGCTTAAGCTCAAAATCTATAAAATTCTAAAGTTTAATTGCTAGAATGGAAGTAGGCACTCTAGTAGATGGACTATCATTATGAGGATAAAGAGGCTTAGTGAGTGTCATTCAATGATATATATATTGGTTGGTAATAGGTTGAGTGTATAACATTTTTTGAATGTGTTGTAAAGTAGGTGCTTGTTGGTTTGAATGTGTGAGCAAGGATTTTTCTTATGCTCATATTGGAAAGACTTTGTTTTTGATTGTTTTTTTTTACTTTCACTCATCTTCTCAAGGCTTTGTTTAGGAATTTTTTTGGTACTTACATTCATCTTGACAAGGATTTTATTGTTGATTGTTTTTGTACTTATGCACATTGTGACAAGGTTTTTGCAAATAAATTAAAACTAAATTAATTATTGAAATAAAACTATGTAAACCAAATAAATAATAAATATAAAGAGATAGATAGGTGATTATTTTTATCCTTTTCTTGGTTTTTATTCATATATGCAATATTGAAAATGAAATTTAACCTAACAAATGCAAGTGTTGATTTCTAACTTTTCTAGGTACAAACTAAATGAAATGGGTTTTTTTTGTATTTTAAGATTGTAGATGAGTGGATATATTTTGAAAATTAAGGTTTTATAACATGAAATTAAATTTAAAATCAAATATAGATCATAATCAACAATACTACAAAGTATCTAACTATTCTCTTTACAAATACAAGCTAGACTCAGTTTTGGTACTTCAAGGTGGATCCACACTAGGTTTGAATGATTTTTTTTGAATAAAATAAATATTTGAATTATGATTTTTTGAATTATTAAGTTAAAAACAAATTTTTAATGTACTAAAACAAAGAGAATCAAGATCAAAACAACACCTATTGATTACCTAGGTTTGACTAGGGTTTTATACTTGCTAGTGTGGTTGTTTGTGTGTGAATAAGAGTTTGTTTCAAATCTAAAAAATTGATTGTGATTACAAATGAATTTTTTTTTTTCATAATGTCTACCTAGGTTTGTAATCAAATATATATACTCTAAAATATTCTATTGAATGGATGCAAGCAATGAAGATACCAACTAATATTTTTGTGCAAAGAAGAGAAAGAGAAGAATTATTTTTCCTATCAAATTTACATTTTTAAAATTAAATATTTAAATTAATACATAAATATAATATAATCTACTAATAAAACTAAATAAATAGAATATATAAACTTCTGACTTGATCAAGGTGTTGATCAACTAAAAGCAAAAGTAATATTTGTGATGTGGTCCTTAGTGTGTTAGCTCTTTCGCTCAATAAATGATTATAGGAACACTATATTTATGGAAGGATTATAAAATAAAAATTAAAAAAATGGGAAGATAAGAGAGAAAAAAATCCAAAAAAAGAGCAATTGAGTGTGGTTAGCTAGTGCATTGAATGCAAAGATTTTGTTGAGAAGAGAATGACTTCCCTTGCTTGAAATTATGTAGTCAAACGTGAAAGAAATAAATATGGAGATTCCAAAAAATGGAAATAGTATGTGGATATGAAAATGTTTAAAACTCCAAGCTCCAATATAAATTTTTAGATCTAAAATCAAGCCAAAAGTGACCTTCTTGTAGAAAGAGTAGGAAGCTTCCATGGGGGATTTCAGCTACGTCTAATGGGGAGTTCAACTTGAGAGGAACTAAAAATGACTAAAAATATAAGAGGGAGTAAGTTTATCATGATTGAAGGTGAAAAAAAGTTGATAAAATTTATAAACATGACATAAAACATGCAAAATGCATCAAGAAATGATTCATGGGAGCTAAAATTAGGAGGATAAAAAGTGATAGAATCGCCCCTACTTGTAAGGTAATTTACATAACCATTGGTCCTAGTGATAGAACCACAATATATAGTTAAAAAACCTCCCTATATTAATATAGAACCACCTTTTATATGATGGTTCTCTTAGGGTGCTTAACAAAACTACCGTGATAGTTGCATCATTTTAAGGGTTGTTCTATATTTGACTGAGGTGGTCCTATCACTAATAGGGGTGGTTTCATCCTTCAAAAAAATATTTACATAAAAATTTTATCAATGGTCTAATTAAATAAAAGGAATAGGATAAATTAGGGACTATAATTTTAGATAGAACCCACTTGAGCATAAATTAAGAGATAACTACATCATCATAGGACATTGTACTAAAAATGTTGCACCATATAATTTTTAGGTGCATACAGAAACATTGGTGTGAAAAATAATCTAGCCTCATTATATTCAAACTTATACTTGTTTTAAATGAATATAAAATTGGATATCCACATCAAGTATTTGATTCATTATTGAATTTCTAAGACAATGAATAATAATCTAGGAATTTACACATCTCTACTAGTTATATCCAATCCATGGGAATCTATTAGCATGGATTTCATGACTGGACTACCTATGACAATATTCCAACATGATATTATGTTCATGATATCATATAATTTTTCAAACATGGATATCATGGTCACTTTTAATAAATACATTGATGCATTTGGCACTGCACAAGGCTTATTCAACCATGTTTAGTTCCACTTTAAACTCCTAACATCCATCATATTTGACTGATATCCATGTTTTGTGAGTCATTTATTTCAAGCATTGTGGGACTTTAAGGGATCAAAAATAAATCATTTGGTGAAATTTCATCCATAGAAAAATGGGCCAAAAAAATTTGTTAATCAAATACTTGTTGATCTATTATAAATGTATAACCATGTACATGATTGCACCTAGGATGATAACCTTTTGTGCATTCAACATGGATATAATAGATCATTTCACAACACTATGGGGCATAGTTCATTCCATATATGTCTTTTTTTTATAGCTTGAAACATCCCTATACATATCCTACCTCACACCAGTTGATACTAAGTCCCATGCAAAGGAGCAAAAAGTGGACAAAGATTATAAGTTATTGTGCCATATATAATTTTTTCAGTAGTAGGTTCAATAAATCATTTCTCACACCCAAGTAAATTATATTGAGTGTCATGGTGTGCATAACACACCTCATAAAGATATCTTAAAAGGTCCATATTAAAAGATAAAACCTTTTCACTATGGTCCTTACACCATTCTACACATATATAGTGAGAATGCTTTCATTCTTGATCTTCCTTTATACTATGGCATGCACTAAGTCTTCAATGTAGATATTATTAAACCTTATATTTATCAACTTCTTGAACCAATAATGACACAACCATAATTTTGATATAGATCCTAAACACTTGTGCCTAACATATAAGGACAAGATCATCAAATTGAAAAAAACACATACCTGCCATGGCAAAAATCAACCATTCAAAATGGTCAATGATGGGAAATATATTGATCAAGCTAGGTGGTATAACTTGTAGTAACTTGATGTGAAGTTTTCACAACTACATAAATAATTAATGGATATCATTGATCTTAGATAAAGGGTGAATGATTTGTGTGTATCTGTTCAACCATATAAAATTATCCTATGTGCATTGGCATAATGTTCACACACCTCTCACCTTTGTGTTTGATTTATAGTCTTTCTAGAAATATCATGTTTGATTTTAGTCTCACACATCACACTCACTCACATGCCTATTCAAAACACTTTAACTTTCTCCTAGTCTTGAGTTCTATAATCACACTTGTTTCTAGTCTCGTGTAGCATACTAATGCTTTATCATAGTTATGTGCAACACTCTCATGATTTATTATAGTCTTGTGTGTCACCCTCTCACTTTATCATAAAATCATGCACCTACACTTACCTCAACTCCAACACATCCAATTTTTATCCTTCTCCAAACATGTGGCCTACTAAATGGCACTTCTTATCTTGAAACATGTCAATTACCTAGTTGGGTAGTTAATCACCACATACTTAGAATTTTAACTATCACCCAATAAAGAAGATGAAATGACTTTTAACCATATTATTTGAACCAATAATAGTCATAACTATTTATTTTTAATACATGTATAAATATGTATCATATAAATCTAGCCAAATGGGATGCCATGCATAGTCTTAGTGATAGATATCATGATTTATGTATCTACTATGTCATACATGAATTTTACATCACTATTCTTTTCCCTATTCACTCCCATTAAGTACAAGTTGTGTTTCTAAAAATCTTCTACGTCTCTTGTGTTTGAATGTATGTTTAATGTTCTATATGAATCCTTATATGTGCATTCATTCCTTAAAACTTAAAGTTAATTCTAACACATAGTTTAGCTTGAACGCCTTGTCCTAGGTCCCCATATTGTAGATCATTTTAGGTCTACACTAAAACACTTACAACTACTAATAACTATTATTTTTCTTATTGGGTTCCCTCTAGATCCTCAATTTTTAAATTATCGGAGGTTTTTACATAACTATTTTGGGCTAATTCTAAGTATAATCGAGGTTTCTATAGAGTAGATTGGGACATTAGTTACTTTCCTAATGAAAAGTGAGACATAGGCATTATTGATATTTATAGACAAAGTTTTACTCACTATGCTAAATGAATTATAAGGATTATGAAGGGAATGTCCATATTGGAAATTTATATCAAGGCACTACATTATTTATGATTCTCATTATGGAAATAATTGTTTGGAAAACATTGATTTTCAGACTCTTTTTATTACTATATCCCAATCAAAATAGAAGGGTCTTCTTTTTCTCATATCAAATGGAAATATTTTGAGTGGTGAATCCTTATCTCAAATGGGTTTGTGATGGTTTTTGAACTAGAAACTCTTTTACATACCAAAATATTTTGTGGTCCTCATTTATGACAAACACTATTCTCACTCTAGCCTATTACATATATATATATATATATATATATATATATATATGGATTTTAAGAAAGTTTCCTCTTGAGATTGTGTCCCATGGCATGCTATGAAAAAAATAAACTAAACGATTCAAAATTGCTTTCTATTTTTGTGTATTCATTAATTAATTTCATTCTACAGAAGATGGGTTTACAAAGCCTAGTTGTATGGTGGAAGGATTGGCAGTGGACATGTATTATTACCTTTTAAAAAAAATCTTTTAGAATTTTCTATCAGATTATGAGTCTATTTTGTCCAGCTTCAGATAATCCTAATAAGTGATAGAGTCTAAACTTGTGGCTTGCTAATATCAATAGGATTTATAATATGAAGCTTGAGACCAAAATAACTCACTTTATCTAGTGTCTAATTTATCAATCTCTTCATCTCTAGGAGTGTCTAAAGAACATTGAGATCCCTAACCCTAAGTGTTCGACCTACTCTTGATCTAAAACCTTTTAACAACTTTTTTGGAAATGTCTAAGAGATTATAAATTATGACACTAGATTCATAGCTTGTTTTAGATTTATCACCTAAAACTATTTAACTAACAAATGAATATTTTTTGGGATAACTCTTAGTTCTTTCCATACATTGCATTTCTATGTAAGCATTTTAGAGATATCATTCTATTTCAACTATAGAAATATATAAATTCATTTATGTTTAATAATGAGGATATTTCTATTTAATTTTATGTTAATGATAAAGTAATTACTATTTATTCAAATTTATATAGAACCAAGCCCATGTAGAGAAAATGCCTCTATAATTTTAGCATCTTTAGGATCTCCACAACCACTAGGGGAGTGCTCGAAATATCATGATTTGTGTTCCTCTTGACCATCACTTGAATGGAAACCATGCATCAATAGCCAAACTTTAGTTGGGTCATTCCAACAGCTTCTTATCCTTCCCTCATCCTCAATTTGGGGGAAGATGGATCCTATATTTATACAAAAAGACCTTTATTTCCCCATCTCCATTCATTATCTAGTGTAGGGTGGTCAGCTAGTTGGGTGCTATGTTTTGCCACCTACTACTTGGGAAATTAAATTTTATTTGGGTCCCTTAGAGCCCACTTAATATGGGTGGGTGGCATTCGATCCTCCTTTGGTTGGGACATCTTTTTAGGTTTCTCAATGCCCTAAGGATGATATACACCCACCTCCATCATGTTCTTACATGTGCTTAAATATCTCACTCACCTTATGATTTGATGCTTTGATTAAGCTTGTGTGTTGTGTTAACCAACAATTATGTTTTATTATTTTGAGAAGTGTTTTGTATTGGTATAAGTAATGGGTTTTGAATAACAACCAACCACCTTTTGTTGTAACTTATTTTATTCTTTTTGGGAATTAAGGGTTGAATTCCTACGCAAATAAAGGTTTGAGTAAATGTAAATTAGTAATTAATGTGTCTTTATTATCCTACTAATTTGTGTAAATAGATATATACTTTTACCTTTTCTACAAATAGTAATAAGTGTGAAGAAATCAAAGTTAGCTTATTCTGGGCTGAAATGAATGATGCAGGATCTAGAAATATTTGTGCAGGGATGGTAGACTATCATACATAGAACCTAGAACTCTATTTCTAGATTGGACACTAGCACCAAACTCAGGATACCCTGGTACTAGGTACTATAGTCCACTTTTTGGCACTATTGTCCCTTTTCAGAGTTATTGTTCACTTATGGTGCTATTATCCTGGTGGTCTAATTTTTTTGGGTTTTACTCGACAAGCCTGTGATACCTTGACAATGAAATATCAAAGCCTAGGTCTATGTGGAACTCATTGTGTGTCTGATTCAATCTTCCAAACCCTTAGGATCTCTTGGTATTTTAACTTGAATAGAAAACTTGGGAAAGAGAGAAGGGGTTAGTGTGTAAAGGATATGCTAGATGCACTTCACACCCCATGTGTGGGCACACTACCTACATACCAATACTCTGAAGAGGGATCAAGCTAATGTATTTCTCCCATTTAAAGTTCTTGGTGTAATTGTGTGATGTATATAACTAGATGCAAAAATAGAATGTACTTTGGATGACTAGGGATTGGTATGAGTGATTGAATAGGCTTGAATTGGTCTTGAAAGGTTGTATGCAAAGAATAGGGAAGAGTGCTTGAGTGTACTTATTTGTATTCTTAGTCTTTTCCTCTGAATGAGTGCCAACCCTTATAAATGGACTATGAATGGCCTTTTATAAGGAAACTAATGATCGTGGGTTAAAGAAACTTGTATTAAGTTGACAAAGATAAAGATAAGGATTCAATAAAATCTAACCATTAGAGGTAAAGATAAACTTGGATAATAGCACTATAAATAAGACACCCCTAAATTTTGGTGCTCCTATCTAAATTAGATGTTATTTTCCTAGGAGTATGAGACCTAGGGGGATTGATCTGGGTCTAGGAGGGTTGTTTGGGTCCTAAACATTTAAGTCTAAGAAGCTACGAGTGATTGGTAATTAGTGAAAGTATAGTCAAGAAGGGTTGAGTGAGAAAGAAAGAGGGCCTATAGGTTGGGTGCTAGTAGCCATGCCTAAGTCATCTAATTTCACATTTTATATGATTACATTTCCCCCCCCCCCCCTTTATTCTAGTGATGTAGTAAAGTGAAATATTAGGATAAAGAAAAAATAGAAAGCATACCTAAACTTACCATTAAGGAAAAAGTTCATGAAGCTATGTGATGTTGGATGTGTGTAGATAGATCATGCTATAATGTGTGAATCTGAAAATAAAAACATGAAGTAGATCAGATCTTACTAGATATGCTATATCTAAAATAAGAACATACAAAATTTGAGTAAAGGAAGAGAGGAACAAATACACCTCACTAGGTATGTGAACCAATATAAAACCTATTATGATGTTGGATTGTCCTGTGTGCTAAATCAAGAGTAATATAATGAATGGATTTGAGTGCTCAATTCTCCAAAATGTGGCTCAAGAATGTAAAAGATGGCATTTTGGCTCCATCATCACCAACTAAGTAAAGTGATGAAGTTAATGAATCATGTGTGTGCTAATCAATGTCTATATTGTATGTATAATCCCTTAAATAAGTGGCTCAAGAATACAAAGGCTGGCTCTTTGGCTCCATTATTGCCCACTATGTAAAGCTATGAAGTGATACCTATATAGAATAGATGTCATATGAGATGGCTCATGGAGCCCATGAATATATTGGAAATATGACATTGTGACATGGATAGCCAAATGTATGTTATAAAATAGGCCACTCTTGGCCATTTTTAAAGATGGAGATTAGGATTGTATGAAAACCACTCCAAAAATGATGTATTAAGATTATATAAAATCCAACTCAAGAACTCAGGTACTCAGAAAGCTAAACATGTATGAAAGTTTAACTCAAATGTGATTCCAACCACCTATAGATGGAGTAAGGCATACACCTACTAAGAATGCTTGGAATAAACTAAACTCAAAAATAAAACAATAGCAATGTGCCATGCATACTGCCCCCAATCATTGATGTCTAAAACATGAATTCTAATCTAGAACTTATGCCAACTACCCAATCTAAACTAAAAGTGAGAACCATCATACCATGCATGATAAACCCTATATCTGAGAAAACTGTGTTGACTATTTTAAATGTTGGTGTTTCAATTACTAGGAGGTTTTATCTCTATGACAAAACCCTTGTTTGATGCCCCCTCTTCTAAGGGTAGAAATGATGAACCTATAATGACTACCATAAAAGAAGAGTCTTGTAAGTGTGTTAATCTAAAAAATAAATATGATATAGCATTGATGTTTGATAATATGTTTCAAGATATAGTGGTGTTTGTATCAAGATATTATTAAATCAATAGGGGTATGCCTAGATAGATATAATAATGTAAGAGCATGTACAATGTACTGAACTAGAACTGGGAATGTTAATTGTAAGTTATTAGTTTGAGGGATGGAGCATGATGTCCATCATGGCATCCAATAAAGTAAATAAAATGCATGATATAGATCATGGCATTACACACATTTGATAAGAAATAAGTAAACAAACAAGAAGCATACTAGATGGGCTAAGGGACCATGCAAACAAGGGACATGGGCACATGTCACTCAAACTAGAAACAAGCATAGAAGGCATGTTTAAATGCCACATACACATACAAGTAAAATAATCAAAGTTGGCACACAAGCCACAGACATATAGAGGAGTAAAAATAAATGACTTTGGTAAATGTCCTAAGGCACACACATGGAAAAGAAGCAAAAGACATTGGAAAATGTCCTAAGGCATAAGTAGGAGTCAAACATGAACTAGAAAATGCAATCACACAAGCTACACTAAGCAAGAAGAGAAATCATGTAATAATTGGAAGGATACAAGCACATCTAACTAATCAAAGCAAATATGATAGTATGAAAAACACGTGTAGTACAAGACTAGGTATATGCTAAGAAATACACAAGTGCTAGATACTAGTGAGATGTCGATACAGTATTCTATGTAAGTTATAAAGTAATGTACATTAGCATGATAACTCAAAGTGTGTGGTGTATAAATGACATAACTTGGATGGTGTAGTCATGTAGAAGATGCCCCCAATGGGTGTGTATAATAATTTATGTCTCAAATGTAGAAGTAGGAATTCCCCCTCTATGGGTAGAATGAAGCAATCAAGTAGCTAGATGTCACTGCACACACTCAAAGAAGATCAAGTGAAGTATGGTAATGTAGAAAATTGACATAATATAGCATGATAGTAGTGATGTAAAGCGTGGATGATGCATATAATTGAAATGTTTTTATTGTTTTTAGAATTTTTTTGTATTTTGAAGTGTTATATTATTTTTTTACTTTTGAAAATATTTGAACTATATACAATCAAGTAGAAGAGTTTATGTACAATCAATGCTGAAAAGAAATGATACTAACCGATGAGTCTTAGATGAGACTCCCTATCATGATGTCTTGTATCAAATAATGGAATTATGCATGATTTTGAAGCATGATTTAATGGTTGAGAATATGACTTTGTATATTTGGATTCATCATTGATATCTTGAAAATCATAATAACTAGTATCATTTCACTCATCATTATTATCTTGATTTTGAATTAATAGAATGCTAGTGTTGACTATTGTTGTATCTAGATCTTTTCCTTTGATAAATTATATCTATGAATGATTTGCCTTAGGATATTTAATAAATCCAAAACCCTAGTGACAAACATTATCATCTACTAGAATATGAGTAGTAATTCCTTGAGCATGCTTACCCAATCCTTGGTCTTGATAATCAAACTATTGTAGATATATTTGACCAAACCCATATTTCTTTGAAATTTGAGCCTCATTTTGGAGAGGTAGATTTTCATCTTTTTCATGCTTGACCTATGCTTGTGATGTTTTTATTGTTCTTATTTTGTTTTTTAATCCTTTTGTTATTTTGAGTGCTGCTTTGGTAACCACTTTTGTACTATTTCTGAGTTTGACCCTTTGTAAATGTGTTCTTGTATTGTTATGGATTGTTTGATTGATTTGCCTTGTATAATTTCCTTATTAATAATTATCTATTGTATATGATTTTTCAATGCCAAACATGTATTTGTGTGATGCCCATGTATTCTATGATATGCACAATAATATCTGGATCTTCTCACTAGATGTAGAAGAGGTAGTTTGATCAAGTTAGATTTAATCATTTCCCTTAGTAGCTCACTTAAACTCTTGTTTGATCTTTGAATGCTTTTTGAATCACTAGTTTGAGAGTTACTTTGTTGTGATTTTTTATTTGATATGTAATATTGCTTGTAACCAATTGACTAGGTGAAGGTGCATATACATGATTGACACTAGGGTGTCTATGAAGCTTTTGTATTGTAATCTGATTTTCTAATATTGTGATTTTTTTATGTAATAGTTAATTATACATTTGTAAATCTAAAATTATCTTTCTCATACTTGTGATTTTATCTTTAGAGTCTCATGAGTGCAAACCTTAGTTGTTTTCAATTGGACATGTAAGCACATATGATGAAAAGGTTTTCAAAAAGTTGTAGTTTGAATGTATGCTTTAGGAACAATAGTAGAGGTTTCCTCAATTTTTAGAGGGGTGATATCATGGCCTTGGTTAGAGGCAAATTATTTATTACCCTCTTGAGGGAGAGGATGAGAAGGGATTTCTTTCCTCTGCATAAAATATGACATTGAAACAAGAGTACCCAAAAAGGCATATACACATAGGTAGAAACTATGCATATAGGCTAAAATGCATGTAAGTGGAATTATAAATTGTATAAAAATATGATTATAGAGAACATTCCATATGAAATATAGAAAACAAGGGATATAAAGCATGAATTATTGCATGTATGCATAAGAAACTGTGACATGTGCTATGACATTTCTAATGTGTTTAGCATGATAAACTTGTATATTTTCCCTATGAGAGATAGAGATCAAAGGGTAGAGAGAATGGATTTTTTCAATAATGCATAAATATATTTTACATGTATTATAAATTTGTAATGTGTTTAGCCGATAAGCTTGAAATTTTTTCCATATGAGAGGTAGAGAATATGCAAAAAAAATATTGAAATCTTGTGCAAGTTTAGCAATGAATTTTGTAATATCATCCCTTATTATGAAATATAAGCATGAAATGCAAAGTATGAAGCTTTGTACTAACATATGATAGACTTCATCATTCATGTACATGATAGGGCCCATTATGGTTTCCTTGTTATTTGCAATAAATGTAAGAAAAGTTTGTAAATAAATGAGCATCATTTTTGTAATTCAACTATGGATGTTAGGTGATACCTTAACAAGCAAAAAGGAACTAATACATGCAACTTGGGATTTTTTAGAAATATTTTTTGAAAAAAAATTATGATCTTTTGAATTTTAAATTTGATTTTTTGATTTAGATATTCAACTTGAATGAAGAAAATGATTGGAAAAAGCTTGGAAAATAACTAGGAACTAGTTGATGCAACTAGGATTTGAAAAGAAAATTTTCAAAATTAGTTATGATAATTTTAAATTTTTTTTATGAATTTTTAGAATTTAGCTTGAAAAATTTAGGGAAAAACCAAAAATATTTCTAAAATTAGCAATATATTTTTCCTAGTGGTTTGAAAGTGTTTGTATGCAAATAGGACGTAGAATGTACAAACTAGCATTTGAGTAAATTTATTGAAAATATTTCAATTAATTTGTAGTTTTTTTATTTTTAAATTTAGGAAAATATTGAAAAAAATTATAAATAATTAACCTTAGGGTTTTTGTGTGAAAATTCAAAGTTAGTCAGGTTCACCAAATGTTTTATTCGTTTTGGGAATTAGGTGTTTAATTCTTAAGCAAATAAAGGTTTGAGTATATGTAAATCAGTAATTAATGTGTCTTAATTAGCCTAATGATTTGTGTAAATATATATGTATTTTTACCTTTTCAAAAAATAGTAAGAAGTGTGAAGAAATCAAACTTAGCTTATTTTGGCCTGAAATGAATGATGCAAGATCTAGAAATTGCTATGTATGAATGGTAAACTATCATAAACAAAACCTAAAACTCTATTTCTAGATTGGATAATGGCACCAAACTTAGGATATCTTATTAATTGGTGCTATAGTCTACTTTATAACACTATTGTCTCCTTTTAGATCTTTTTTCCACTTCTGGCACTATTGTCATGGTGGTCTATTTTTTTTGGTTTTTACTCAACAGGCCTGTGACACCCTGCCAGTAAAATATTGAAGCCTAGGACTATGAAAAACTCACTGTGTGTTTGATTAAAAATTTGAAACCCTTAGGATATCCTAGTACATGAACTTGAATAGAAAACTTGGGAAAGAGAGAAGGGTTTAGTGTGTAAAGGATACATTGGATGCACTTCACACCCTATGTGTGGGCACACTGCCTACATACCAATACTCTGAATAGGGATCAAGTTAATGTAGTTCTCCCATTTGAAGTGTTTGGTGAAATTGTGTGATGTATGTAGCTAGATTTGAAACTGTAATGTACTTTGGATGACTAGGGATTAGTATGAGTGCTTGAATAGGCTTGAATTAGTCTTAGAAGGCTATATGCAAAGACTAGAGAAGAGTGTTTGAGTGTACTTGCTTGTATTCTTGATCTTTTCCTCTAAATGAGTGCCAACCCTTATAAATAGGATTTAAATGGCCTTTTATAAGGAAACTAATGATCATGGGTTATATGAACTTGTATTAGGCCAATAGGGAAAAAGATAAGGATTTGAGAAAATATGATCATTAGAGGTAAAGATAAACTTGGACAATAGCACTGAAAATAGAACACCCCTAAATTCTAGTGCTCCTGTCCAAATTGGGAGTTATTGTCCTTAGAGGATGAGCCCTAGGGGGATGGATCTAGGTCTAAGAGGGTTACCTGGGTCATAAAACACTAAGTTTAGGAAGCTACGGGTGATTGGGAATCAATGAAAGTCTAACCAAGAAGGGTTGAGTGAGCAAGAAAGAGGACTTATAGGTTGGGTGCTATTAGCCATGCCTAAGTTATCCAATTTCATATTTTATATGATTACATAACCGTGTATTATTATTTTTATTATGATTAATAGATATATTGATAAGTACCAACAATGTTTTTTAGACATCATAGTAAACTTACCTATTTTAAATAGTAATCCAACTATAAAATAAAATAGATCTTTAATAAACATAAAATAGTACACCACTAATCCTATAAAAAATGGGTGGAAGAAATCATTATCCTTGATCTTTGTAATTTTAGTTAAAATTAATATACATATTATAGATTAAAATTTAAGGCAATGACAAAGTAAACAAGGACCAACATACACATAGATAAGGCTGATCTGAATCCTAATAAATGAGTATAGACATGGTACATTAAAAATTAAGGAAAAGATGATCTGAGCCATTTGGAAAGGAATATTGAGGCAGATGGAGCTAGAGTGAAACCAAATGCTCTTTTAATTAAAGTTAAAATATCCTCCATATCTAATGACAAATTCCAACACATTGATTCCATTCAATTATTTATCCATTTCTTTTTAAAGTTAGAGGTTTCAAGGGATAAAGTGGATCGTAGTGTCAATAAGAAAAAAGGGTCATTAGAGGAAGGTCCCAAAACCAACTAGTATGACAATACAAACCCAAAATGGTGATAGAGGGGGTAAAGAAATAATTTTTAGTTGTGTTTTTTTCCTAAGAAGATGTCGTTCCTTTTATTTTATCTTTTGATGTTGGTTCTTCTATGTTATTTTTTTGCTATCATTTGATACCTTTTTGTTTTTTTAGCTATTTTAGTTATAAATTCTACATTTATGATTATTGTGTGGTCATAATTAGTGTTGGTAGCACCCAATACTAATGGGGTTGTATAAATAGGGTTCTTCTTCATCGAAGAAAAACATTCTTTCATAAGCTTATATGATTCCTCCAACACAAAGTATCCCTAAAAACCTACAAATAATTATTATAGTAGAGGCCCTCTGTAACTCTTATGTTCAGTATTAAATTTCATTTGTTTTATTGTAACTAATTTCAAAAAAATAAAATATGTGTCTCCATTTTATCTATTAACATAAGATGAAATGAAATGGAAATTAACAAGAACTTCAACTCCAGAGTAGCATTAAATTACATAAAATTTGATGGGCTGAACAATCCATAAGTTGTGGGGACTAACCCAATGATCTCACTATTAGTGTAGGTTTTTATTTTTCCCTATTTATTAATTAGGGAATATTATATATTTGTGCATACATGGAGTTTTCCTACATTCGTGGGATATGCTAGCTTATGTGGAGATTGTGTCATATTTGTGTCATTAGGTGTCATAAGAATGTCATAAGTGACTCCTTTGACCGGCTATTCCAGGTATGGGAGTTATTTCTCTATTCTTAGCACCTTGTCACCACCTTTTTTAGAGGAGTCTATTCTTGGGGTGCTTTGACCACCTTTTGTGGAGGAGTCTATTCTTGGGGTGCTTTGACCACCATTTGTGGAGGAGTTACTTTCTAGCTCTCTTATATGTATTCTTCATTTTGGCCAATTCATGCTAATCAGATTTTGGTTTTCTCCATTTTGTCTTGTGCAATTTCTCTTATTGTATTATTTTCAAATTGCTTTAGCATCTATGTGGTGTGCACTTGTTCATCTTGTGTGATCACGTCTTCATTACACTCGTGTTATCTAGATTCTGGCAACAACTCCGATATGGTATCAGAGCAAAAATGATAATCTTGTGTGTGATTATGCTTTTAGCTTATTTTGGAATCAAGAGGAGTGGAGTTCTCTTTATTTTTTTAATTCTAGATTTGGTCTAAAATAAAAAAAATCTTTCAAAATCATTTCTGGTTAGTTTCCTTGGGATCCTTGCATTGGGGTGTCTTCGTTGTCTTTAGGTGATGGTTTTGCTTGTGTTCTTAGATGTCATTGTTGTGTGAAGCAGCAGAGGGAGGAGCAGTAGTCAGCACTCCTCACAGTCAGCTCTTCTAGTTAATAGCTTCTGTCCTTCAACAAAATCAGCTTATGTGCCTAGCTTCAACACTCCTTCAAGTGGCCACATGCCAAATTTAGCTCCAACAAGGTGCTAAGCAACAAACAGTCATTTGTACGGCACCCAGGCTACTATTTTTTTGGTTTTTTGCAAAAAAAATTAAAACAACGCCCTTTTTGGATGCCACTTGCTTTGTTTGCTATCCAGCTCCAGCATTGCACCTTGTTTTTGGTGAAACTTTCTGCCACAGTCCTCCCTGCCAAGATTTCAACTGTACGGTGCCAAGTAGCAGGTTTGCATTTAGTTTTTTGTCTTTTTTGAGTCAAAATTTTGGACTGTTTGCTTTTGGACGCCCCTTCCTATTTGGCATCCTATGTGGCACCCCTTGGACACTTGCAATCCTTCAATTCTATCTTTGATTTAATATTTTCAGTTAAATTTGACTTGTTAAAATAAAGATTAGTCAATTTGACTGAATATTAAGGATTTTAGACAGTTTTGTATTTTTGGGGATTTTCAATTAAAACTTGTATCTTCAACCTACGAAGATGAAGGGTGAGGCTTAGGTTGGCAGGAGGCCAATCCCCCCTCAAAAAGACCTCATTTGGATTCTTCATTCCATGCCAAATCCAATGAGTGGTTAGAAGGCCACTTTCTCTCCCTATAACAGGCATTTTTTTAATGTTTTAGTGCTTTTTTTTGCAAAAACACTAGTTTATAGGAAAATTGTTGAGTTGTGGAGCTAAAAGCTTTACCAAATGAGTAAATTATAGGTTGCTGGAGTTACACAGTCACTAGCATTAGTCAGGAGTGACTGACATCAGTCAGGGGTCAACTAGGATCTGCCGACGTCGGTTATGGATCGGCTAATGTCAGTCATGTGCAGATAGGCAGGGACCGACGTCAGTTACCTGTGCATCTAGAAAGTCTATTTTTGTGGATGAATAGATTGTTTTCATGATTAGATTAACTGTTGGTATTGATTCCACATTTCTATTTTTGGCAGGACTGATTTGAACCCTTGATTAAGAGGTATATCTAACGGTGGAGAATGCATGCTCATGTTTCCTAATATTATATAATAGGATTAGATCTTCATAGCTTATAGAACAGTACAAGACATTTATTATATATGTGTATCAATCCAAGTTGTTGGAATTGATTGTAATTGAGAGAGAAAACTCTTGAGGAAAAGAGATCTGTACATCTGAGAGGTGTGAGAAGAAAGTGTGATTTTCTTCATTGTATTTCCTTCTGGAAGAGTTTAATACAAGTTTTCAGGGTAGTTTCTTGTATCTCTTATTCTTTGCTATTTTTGATTCTAGTTACTTATTATTCTAGTTTAATTTTGTGTTTAGTTGCTTACATAAAAGTAATCAAGTTTATTGGTTGATCCCCAATAAGTGGTATCAGAGCTCAGGTTGACTAACAGGTGTTTCAGATCTGGTTAGTGTTTGTTGATTACAGGTCACTCACAGAGGTTTCTGTTTGAGTGGGAGAAGCAATGGTAGAAGAAAGTAAACTGAGAATGGAAAAGTTTAATGGCAAGAATTACCAATTATGGAGAATGCAGATAGAAGATTATCTGTATCAGAAATATCTATACTTACCATTAGGTGGGGTTTCAAAGAAGCCCCACAGACATGGAAGATTAAGAATGGAAAGTTCTTGATAAAAAGGCTCTTGGATCTATAAGATTGAGTCTGGCATCTAATGTGATATCTAATTTATCATAGGCAAAGTCAACGGTAGAGTTAATGACTACTTTAGCAAATTTATATGAAAAACCCTTAGCTTCAAATAAGGTATATCTTATGAAGCAGTTATTTAATTTGCAAATGCAGGAAGGTGGATCTGTATCTAATCATCTAAATGATTTACATGGAATTGTAAATCAATTAAATTCAGTCAAAATAGTTTTTGATGATTAAATTAAAGCTCTTGTAATCTTATGCTCTTTACTTGAAAGCTAGCATAGCTTGGTAATGGCAGTTAATAATACTGCATCTGCTTCAAATATTTTAAAAGTAGATGATGTTGTTAGTGTAATCTTGAATGAAGAAATTTGTAGAAAAAGCATAGAGGAAACATCAGGGAATGCTTTAAGTTTTGAAAGCAGGGGAAGGCAAAAAGAGAAGAGCAAGCAAGGGAGATCAAGGTCTAAGTCAAAGATGAGAGGTAGATCCAAATTCAGAAATAGCAGGAAGATAACATGCTAGAATTGTGGAAAGATAGGGCATGCAAGGAAAGATTTCTAGTCAAAACCTAAAGAAGACAATCAGCATGAAGGTAAAGAAGAAGCAAAAGTTGCAGGTATTGTTGCACAAGATGCTCTTATATTCTCTTTGAATAATAATATAGAATCTTGGGTTTTAGATTCTGGTGCCTCTTTCCATGCAACCCCAAATAGAGAATATTTCAGTGACTATGTCCATGAAGATTTTAGAATAGTTTATTTAGGGGATGATAAGCCTTGTAAAATTATTGGCAAATGAAAAGTGTAGCTGAAAATGCAGAATGGCAAGACATGGGTGTTGAGAGATGTCATGCATGTACCCATCCTGAAGAAGAATATGATTTTTGTAGTAAAGTTAGGGGATGAGGGTTGTATAGTAACTCTCACAGCTGAATCTTGGAAGGTTACCAAGGGTGCACTTGTATTAGCCAGAGGTAAGAGAGTTGGTACTCTCTATTTATGTAATTGTATTACTGATTATTCTCCTTCTATATTATCTACTTCAGATGTAGATGCAAAGTTGTGGCACTATAGGATTGGCCACATGAGTGAGAAGGAAATGACTATTCTTAAGTCAAAAGGTAAGCTTTTAGATTTGAAAAGCATAGATCTAGATTTCTATGAGCACTATATTTTTGGGAAATAGAAGAGAGTGAGTTTTCTCAAGACTGGGTCAACAAAGAAGAAACACAAGTTGGAGCTTGTTCACACAGACGTGTGGGGACTAGCTCAGGTTGCCTCTATTGGAGGATCATAGTATTATGTTTCTTTCATTGATGATGCTACAAGAAAGGTATAGGTTTATTGCATAAGGAAGAAATCTGATGTTTTTGACACTTTTAAGATTTGGAAAGCTATGGTTGAGAATGAAATAGGTATGAGATTGAAGTGTCTTAGATCTGACAATGGTGGTGAGTTATGTAGCTATAAGTTCAACTGGTATTGTTATATAAATGGAATACGCAAGTAAAGGATAGTTCCAAGGACACCTCAGCAAAATGGAGTTGCTAAAGTGATGAACAGAACAATATTGGAGCATGCACGGAGTATGAGATTGCATGCTAGTTTGCCCTTACAGTTTTGGGTAGAAGCTATAGATACTGTAGCTTACTTGATTAACAAAGGACCCTCTATAGCTCTGGATGGTGGAATTCCAGAAGAGGTGTGGACAAGTAAAAAGGTAGATCTTTCATTTCTCAGAGTTTTTGGTTCTGAAGCTTTTGTGCACATTGATAAGGAAAATAGAAAGAAGTTGGATGCTAAGTCTATGAGGTACACATTTATTGGTTATGGCTCTAGAGATTTTGGATTCTGGTTTTGGAATCTAGGAACTAACAAAATAATTAGGAGCCGTGATGTTGTTTTCAATGAAAAAGTGATGTATAGTGATCAGCTCAAGAAGCTGAAGAATTTTGAACAGGGCCATGGATATTTGGATGAGGTGACGATCCAAAATGAGCTCATGGGAAAGAATAATCACAGATAGGAAAACACAGAGACCGACATTGGTCAGGCAGGAACCGACGTTGGCAATACAAGAATTGACGGTCAGACAGTGACCGACGTCGGTCCTGTGGAACTAGCATTGATCAATTATAGGCCTAGAGGTGACTGAGGTCGGTCACTGTCAGAGAATTTGGGTGGACAGCGTGTTGTGAATGAGTCTCAGATGCCCATCAAGTTGTCAAAAAGGGTAATTAAACCTCTAATTTGATATTCCCCTTCATTATTCTATTTATTGCTTACTGATGGTGGAGAACCAGAGAGTTTTGATGAAGTAATACAAGTGGAATCTAGGAATCAATGGGAGCTTGGCTTGAATGAGGAAATTGATTCCTTGAAAGAGAATCAAACATGGGATTTGGTTGAGTTGCCAGTGGAGAAAGAGAACACTGAAAAATAGATGGATCTACAGATTGAAGGAAGGAGAGAATGGACAGATGAGATATAAGGCCAGGTTGGTAGTGAAAGGATTTACACAGAAACCAGGTATTGATTTTGGTGAAATTTTTTCTCTTGTAGTAAAAATGACTTCTATTTGGACTGTGTTGTCTTTAATTGCTATTGAGGATTTACATCTTGAGTAGCTTGATGTTAAGACATCATTTTTTCACGGAGATTTGGATGAAAAAATATATATGGATTAGCTAGAAGGATTTGAGGTCAAAGGTAAGGATAAACTTGTGTGCAGATTGAAGAAAAGCTTGTATGGTCTCAAGCAAGCTCCTAGACAATGGTATTTGAAATTTGATAGGTTTATGACTGAGCATGGCTTCAGTAGATATCAATCTGACCATTGTGTTTATTTTAAGAGATTGGATAATGGTAGATATATTATCCTATTGCTGTATGTAGATGATATGCTTGTTGCAGGTTCACACATGCAGGATATCTTTGAGTTTAAGGTGAAATTAGCTCACACATTTGCCATGAAGGATTTGGGAGCAGCAAAGAAAATCCTTGGCATGAGTATTAAGAGAGACAAGAAAAATCATAGGTTGATTTTGTATCAAGAGGATTATGTGAACAAAGTGTTGAAATGGTTCAATATGCAGGATGTAAAACTGGTAAGCACACCTATGGCTGGACACTTCAAGTTGAGTAAAGAACAGTGTCCTAATTCACATGATGAGGTAGAGTACATGAGTAGATTTCCATATGCTTCCATAGTTGGGAGCTTAATGTATGCAATGGTATGTACTAGACCGGATATTGCCCAAGAGTGGGAGTTATCAGTAAGTATATGGCCAATCCAGGGAAGGAGCACTGAAAATCAGTCTAGTGGATTCTCAGATATCTGAGAGAGACCAGTAGTAGGCATTTATGCTATGGAAGATCAAACACTTCTCTACATGGATATGTAGATTCGGATATGGCAGGTGACTTGGATGGTAGGAGAAGCACCACAGGTTATGTTTTCACTGTTGGTGGAATGGCAGTTAGCTGGATTTCAAAGTTGCAGAAGGTTGTTGCCTTGTATACTATAGAGGAAGAATACATTACAGTCACAGAGGCTAGCAAGGAGATGATATGGATGGCACGGTTCATGGAAGAGTTGGGAAAGGAGTAAGAGAGTTACAGATTATACAGTGATAGTCAAAGTGCAATTCATTTGGCAAAGAATTCAGCCTTTCATTCAAGAACCAAACATATACAGCTTAGGTACCACTTCATTAGATAGGTATTGGAGGATGGTGAGTTAAAGCTAAAAAAGATCCATACAGATAATAACCCTACTGATATGTTAACAAAGCCAGTAATAAAGGAGAAGTTGAATCTTCATTCAACTTTTGTTGGTCTTCAAGATTGAGTTTGAAGATGGAGAAGCTAAAAGATGTTGTTGTACAGGTACTGGTGTAGCTATTTATCTCCAAGTGGGAGATTGTTGAGTTGTGGAGCTAAAAGTTTCACCAAATGAGTAAATTGCAAGTTGTTGGAGTTACATAGTCACCGGCATCGGTCAGGAGCGATCGATGTCAGTCAGGGGTCGACTGGGATCTGTCGACGTCGGTTATGGATCGGTCGACGTCGGTCATGTGCAAACAGGCAAGGACCGACATCAGTTACCTATGCATCCAAAAATTCTATTTTCTTAGATGAATAGATTGTTTGCATGATTAGATTAACTATTGGTATTGAGTCTGCATTTCTATTTTTGGCAGGACTGATTTGAACCCTTGATTAAGAGGTATATCTAACAGTGGAGAATGCATGCTCATGCTTCCTAATATTATATAATAGGATTAGATCTTCATGGCTTATATAATAGTACAAGACATTTATTGTATATGTGTATCAATCCAGGTTGTTGGAATTGATTGTAATTGAGAGAGAAAACTCTTGAGGGAAAGAGATCTGTACATCTGAGAGGTGTGAGAAGAAAGTGTGATTTTCTTCATTGTATTTCTTTTTGGAAGAGTTTAATACAAGTTTTTAGGGTGGTTTCTTGTATCTCTTATTCTTTTTTATTTTTGATTCTATTTACTTATTATTTTGTTTTAATTTTGTGTTTAGTTGCTTACATAAAAGTAATCAAGTTTGTTGGTTGATCCCCAACAAAAATTGTAACTTTAATATCTTGCAAACGGTAGCTCAGTTTTGGGTTCTATTTTTTGTAAAAGTGCTTGTAATTCAATTCTATATATCTTATACTTGTTATTTTCAAAAATACACTAGTTTATAAAGTGCCAAAAATTTGGGTCTCTCAGGACGCATTTTCAGCTAAGTCTGACGTCCTGTTTGCTTTAGTCTTGCACTGATTGCTATAAGACGCATTTTTAGCTGAGTCTGGCGTCTTTTGAGTGTGCACTTATATATTTGTGGGGGGCTCAATATTTTAGGGGGGTGTGATTACTTTTCACAACTTGCTTCCATTCTCCTTTCTACATACATTCACAACTTGCAATCAACACAACTTCACCTAATTTCAGCTAAAAATGGATTCTTTTCAACTTAAACCCCTAACACCCTTCAACTATCATGAATGGAAAGTTAAAATGTCAATCATTCTTAGAATCAAAGGGTTGTATAGGATCACCATGGGTACAGAAGTAGAACCCAACATAGATGCTGAAAAGGTTAAGTGGTACAACTGTAGTGATGAAGCCTTTGGATTACTGAGCTTGTTTATGTCTCCAGAACTTCTCTTCCACTTAGAATCCTCCCAAAATCCTAATGACATATGGGACACCTTAGAAAATTTATTTACGAAGCTTGATGAGATGAGAGGTCATGAGCTTGAAAACGAACTCATAAGTCTAAGTCCTAGCAACTTTGACACCCTACAGGACTTCTTCACTAAGTTTAAGGCCCTTAGATTACAATTGAAAGAATGTGGGATAGAGAAGAAATATGATCAACTCATACTTTCTATTCTCTCAAAGTTAGGTCCAAGTTATTCAGTCTTTGTCTCCACTTTCCATGCCACAAAAAGTGCCCTTGGCACTACATGGAAAATGCCTTCTTTGGATTCATTCATTGTTGACTCAATGACTAGGGAGCAAGATAAGCTAATTAAGATGGGCACAATGAATTCTACTCAACCCCAAGCCTTGATAGCTAGAAATGGTAAGGATAAGACTTCAACAAAGGAGAAGAAGAAAAAGAACAAGGACCAGGAGAAGAAGAAAGAAAACACCAATCCTGCCAAAAACAACACTGAGACTTCATCTTCCAATGCTAAACCTAAGAAGGAGAAGGTTAAGTGTGCCTATTGTAAAAAGACAGGGCATGATTAACACAAATGCATGAAGAAACAAATAGATCACCTAACTCATCTTCTAGAGAAGAACAACATAGGTGTTCCTGAGTCTATCAAGTAGAATTCATCAACCCAAGATTCTACTAAGGCAAAAGGCTAGGGTAAGGAGAAAGAAAAGGGCAAGGCCCTTGTAGCAATTGCAGCTTCTACATCTTCATGGGTCATAGACTCGGGTGTTTCTCACCACATGGGCTCTTCACTAGTTGAGTTTTCATCTTTAGAGACTTGTAGCATGACTTCAATTAATTTGGGTGATGACACATCAGTTTTCATTGCAGAGAGAGGGTCAGTTGAAATGGAAGGAGTAACATTCAACAATGTTCTAAGTGTTCCTTCTCTTTCAACCAATCTCCTATCAGTGTACCAAATCACTCACATTGGTCAGGGCATGAGAGTTGAATTTTCACCAGATTTAGTGTCTATCAGGGAGTTGCATAGTGATACTATAGTGGCAGTGGGAAGGGCAGATCACCAAGCTAGGTTATATACCTTTTCACATTTTGCATCAGATTCTTCTCCTACAGCATTGTTGACTCACTCAGATGGAGTTAGAAAATTATGGCATGAGCGGTTCGGCCACCTTAACTACCGCTACCTTAAGCACCTTAGTGTTTTTGGATCACCAGCCATGGCCTGCATTCCAAAGAATAAATGCAAAGCTATGGAACGTTAGTCCAAGCCTTACATCTTTGTAGGATTTTTGGATGGTATTAAAGGATATTGCCTTCTAGATCTCGTCACTCATGAGTTGTTCATTGAGAGAAGTGTCCATTTTCAAGAGAGTCCTAGAGACTCAACACTTGACACTTCTTCTCCCTCATCGGATCTACTTCGTCATGATGATTCCTCATCAGATTCAGATCAGCCACAGTAGGTTCTTGAGCTAGAGACATCTTCTTCTTTGAGTTCAGACAGTGAGGACAGTGATGTAGTGTCATCCACCTCTAGTCAGTCAGAGGATGAGGAGTTAGCCCCTGACTCGCCCACTTCTGGGCCACTTTGGGCTAGATAGACAATTGAGAGTGTTGACACTTGGGTAGGAGATCCCGCAGATGACAAATGTACCAGGGGGATTTTCAGAGAGATCCACATGCCTTCTTTGCTTCAGTTTCAGATCCATAGTCTTTTCAAGAGGCATCAGGGGTACCTGAGTGGGATAGTGCTATGGAGGAAGAATATTCTTCCTTAATCAAAAATCACACTTAGGACTTGACATCACTTCCTAAGGGAAGAAAGATGGTTTGATGTAGGTGGATATATCAGACCAAGTTTGCAGCAGATGGGTCGATTGATAAGTATAAGGCGTGATTGGTCACCAAGGGTTTCTCACAGGTGGCAGGCATTGACTACTCAGAGACCTTTGTAGCCATTGCAAAGATGACTTCTATCCGACTCACCTTGGCTATTGCCGCAGCACATGGTTAGGATGTGCATCAGATGGATGTGAAGAGTGTCTTTCTTCACAAAGACCTAGAGGAGGAGATCTACATGGAGCAGCTGCCAGCATTTGTTGAGGGTTCTTCCTTAGTATGCAGACTTAGGAAATCTATCTATGGCCTCAAATAGGCCCCTCGGGCTTGGTATGCCAAGATGGATTCCTTCCTTCTCATAGTGGGTTTCACTAGGTGTCATTCTGATCCCAATGTCTACTTCTTACGACAGGATGATTCACTCTTGATTTTGGTTCTATATGTTGATGACCTTTTGATCACCAAGAGTTCTTCATCAGTTATTGCAGCAGTGAAGGCATCTCTCCAAGATAGATTTGACATGACAGACTTAGGTTTGTTGTACTACTTCTTTGGCATGGAGATCTCACAGTCAGATTTAGGGATTTCTCTTGCATAACCTAAGTATGCTCTTGACTTATTGGCTCAGTTTCACATGGTTAATTGCAAGCCATCTCTAACTCCCTTTCTATCAGGATTCAAGCTTGAGGTTTATTGTTCTTCACCATTGGTTGATGCCACTTGATATCGACAACTTGTTGGTAGTCTCATCTACTTGACTCACACCAGGCCCGACATATCATATGCAGTGGGACTTGTCTCTAGATTCATGTAGGAACCCCATGAGCTGCATTGGAATGTAGCTAAGAGGATCTTGCATTACATACAAGGTTCACATAGATATGGGATTCATTACAAATTTGGCACAAAGGTTGACTTGGTTGGATATAAAGATTCAGACTGGGATGGCGATTCACAGACTCGCAAGTCTACTTCTGGTTACAGTTTCTCTCTAGGTTTTGGTCCTATCAGTTCGTCTAGCAAGAAGTATAATGCTATTGCTATATCATCCACATAGGTAGAGTATAAGGGAGCTATTAATGCAGCTACTGAGGCTATTTGGTTTCAAGGGATTCTTTTTGAGTTTGGCATTCCTATCAGGCAGCCCACCATCATTAATTGTGACAACCAGAGTACCATACAGATTTGTAGGAATCTGGTTCAGCACTAGTGGACCAAGCACATAGAGATTCACATGCATTTCATTTGAGAGTTTATTCATAGTCAGGTCATTGACTTGATATTTTGTCAGTCTTCAGAGCAGGTTGTAGACATCTTCACCAAACCTTTCATCAAGATCAAGTTCATTCATCTACAAGCTCTTCTTGGGGTGCAGTCTACATCTGCAGTAGCATCATCTTCAGGGGGCCTTCTAGCCTCTTCTTTTCTTTTATGTCTCTCTTTTGGGGGGAGTTTTTTCCTACGGGTTTTCTCCTTTTCTCTATCTTATGGGAGATTACATTTGTACATGGGTACCTCATCAGGCCTAGTTGTCGGGACCCATTTTATATTTCCACACTGCCCACCTAAGCTGTGCTTATGGGGGGGTATTAGTGTAGGTTTTTATTTTTCCCTATTTATTAATTAGGGAATATTATATATTTATGCATACATGGATTTTTCCTACATTCATGGGATAGGCTAGCTTATGTGGAGATTATGTGTCATATTTGTGTCATAAGGTGTCATAAGAATGTCATAAGTGACTCCTTTGACCGGCTATTCTGGGTATGGGAGTTATTTCTCTATTCTTAGCACCTTGTCACCACTTTTTTTGGAGGAGTCTATTCTTGGGGTGCTTTGACCACCTTTTGTGGAGGATTCTATTCTTGGGGTGCTTTGACCACCATTTGTGGAGGAGTTACTTTCTAGCTCTCCTATATGTATTCTTCATTTTGGCCAATTCATGCTAATCAGATTTTGGTTTTCTCCATTTTGTCTGGTGCAATTTCTCTTATTGTATTATTTTCAAATTGCTTTAGCATCTATGTGGTGTGCACTTGTTCATCTTGTGTGATCACGTCTTCATTTCACTCGCGTTATTCAGATTCTGGCAACAACTCTGATACTCACTTAATATAGTTGTGTGATTTTAGATGTTGAATATCAATTGTATTCATAAAGGGGTTCTTTTTTAAAGGGACCCCACCCTTTTATAACCATAAATAAATTTTGGACAATAAATCCAAACTATTTAATAAATCCCTCTAATACAAAAAATAACAAGGAAACAACTACCAAAGAACAACCCAAAAAAAAATTAGTGATCAAATCAATAAACAAGGCAATAAATAAGACTAATGCAAGAAAAGATAGTAATGCTAAAAATACCTAATCCATTAAACACAAGCTCCTAGCTAACAATCAACATATCTAACAAATAAATAGCATCATAAGCTAACCAAGAATATAACTCCAAGGGAGAACAACCCCAAAGGACGTCCTAAAATACTATCCATATGCTAAAACCATTCTTATTCCTCGATGAGAAAGAAGATAATCCATTGTCCATTTCATGCCATCATGTACCAAATTATCCACTTCTGCTCTCAATAACTCCTCCTTAGACTTACAACCTTTATTCTTGGAAGTAGCTCCCACATTAGTAAAAAAAAATCAAAAAGGTAGTCCTAGGAGGGGAGGAAACTTATTAAACTAGCTTAGGAGGGTTTAGAGAAAGAATAGGGGCTTAATTTCAACCCTCTTCTCTTTTTAAATTTGACAATGTGTCATATCTTAATTATGTATTATACTAAAATTATTTATTATTTAATTAGTTTAGCTACTATAAATGAATTAAGGGTTTTAATGTTGCTATTGTAATGCTTTCAAAAATGGATTTTGCATGAGTCTTTATCTTAATAAAAGAGATGTGGTTGGATTTTTTACCATTGATTAGAGGAAATATTTAAACTTTTTTACTGACCAAGTCATTAGCTTACTGTGAGATCTATATAATTTTTTATATATTTATCCTTTTGAAATTATGTTTTGTAAATAATAATGATCCAATTGAAAATTGTTATATTTAAGTTATGCTAATAATAGTGAAATTTATTGTTTTCACTCTTCATGATTGTTTAGAGGTGAATTTATCTAAGAAGAGATGGGATTTTTTGTTGATTTCAAGAATTTTGGGAACCCTTTTGACAAATATGAGGATTTTTCTTAAATATTTTCTCTCTTTTAGTTCTAACAGGGTTGTTCCCACCCTAGTTTGTTTTTTAATATTTTTGAGAATCCTATACTTTCTTTTGTGAAGTTGGTGCTCATGTTCTTTCCACTCCTACTTTGATCTCTTCCTCCTAATATCGTATGAGGGTATGTTCCTATGATTTTCTCAATGGGGACTCTAAAATTTTAAATTTCAAACCCTTCTATTTAGGAAATGAAACTCAATTTTGGAAATAACAATCTTTTTGGAAAATGTGTGGGCATTCATATTTCATCAACACATTTTTCCAATTAGGCATAAACTATTTGGAGTTCCATCACTGCACCTTAATTTTCTCAACTAATTTTTGGGTTATTCCAAGTGGCATTGAAATGTTATTTTGATAAGGATTTTGTTTGGTCAATGAGACCTTAGTTTTTTGGTAACTACAAATTCTTCTTCTATCTCTAGTCCCTATTTTTTGACCCAGAAAAGGTGAATATTTTGATTGTTCCTCTTTAGATCAAATTGTATAATCTTCTACCTATCATGAAAAAAGAAGAGAACATCAAAATGTTAACTAGTAAAGTGGGATCATTTGTGAAAATTGATGAAAATTCTATGGTAAGCATATTTTTAAGAATGTGTGATATATTGGATCTCTTCAAAACTCACTTTCATTCAGTTAAGTTGATTTCATCTTAGGGCATTTTGAACTTAGTATCTTAACTATGATGGTATTCTTTTTAGATGCTTTCGATTGAGTCTATTTTGGCATCATGTAGTTAGGTTCCCTTCCAAAGCTCTCTCACCATCATCTTATCATTTGCACTTGGTTTAGAAAAAGAATGATGGACCCCCTGATTAGGATTTATTATGGCATAATCATGGTAAATTATTCCACAATCCTACTTATACCATTCCTCACTTTATACCTAGGTCTATTTCATCCTCCCATTGGTATGTTGATTGGTCAAAGGAAGTGTTTTTTATCGATATTTATCCATTTTATCCAAAGCTTATTGATAAAGTCTCCAGCCATTATTCTATACCAAAAGAGGAGAGACCAAAATATAACCTAGGCTCAATAGCTAAATGGAAGGGGTGAATATCAGAAGTAGAAAAGTTGAAATCAGAAGCACAACAAATGGTGAAAAATATTTCTCAATAGATGATGTAGGACATCCTATCCTAATGAGGGAGAAGATTGGTTTTAGCCCATAGTTAACCTTTATATCCCATTGATTTGTACATTATGGTATTTAGTTCGAGGGTAACCCCTTTGCCTTTCCTTTTGGTTTTCATAATTTTGTTGACTTTGTTCTACTCTTTGGCTTATAGACAATGTTGTTGTAATTTTGTCTTCTCCATGTGTTTGGGTGTTTCTAACATGGTTAGGGTTTTCTTTGTCAAATCTGTTTTTCAAATTGACCCTATGTTTGATTTTGAGTAGTTTTATGTTTTAAGGATCTGGGCCCCTTATTTTTTCTCATAGCCGAATCATAGCTCTAATAAAAGTGTTTACCTTTAATGAAAAAAATAAAAGTGAAAGATTAAGGCTTCCCAAAATGTTGTTTTTCCCAATAATTATCTAACTTAAACACAATTTATTATATTCATGAAGGCAAGGAATAATTGTTTTTCCATATTAATCAAAACATAACACTTATAATTCACTTAAGTTTGGCTTATTAATCAAAACATAGAATGGTGTTTTTATTTTGTCTTATCCATGTGTTTGGGTGATTTTACTGTGGTTAGGGTTTTATTATTCAACTATCTTTTTCAATTGACCCTGTGTTTGATTTAGAGTAGTTTTGGATTTTTAAGGGATTGGACCCCTAATTTTTGCCCATAGCCAAATCATAGCTTCGATAAAAAGCATTTACCCTTAATCAAAAAAATAAAAGTGAAATATTGAGGCTTCTGAAAATGTTATTTGTCCCAATAATTCTCTAACTTAAACATAATTTATTATATTCATAAAGGCAAAGAATTTTTTTTTTCCATATTAATCAAAACATAGCGCTTAGACTTTCCTTAAGTGTAGCTTATTAATTAAAACATAGCACTTAGACTTTACTTAAGTTTGGTTGATATTCTTTGAGGAAATAACTATTTCATTTGTATATATTTTTTTTAAATTATTTTCTTTGGTTGAAAAGCATTTTCCTAAATATATAGAGGTATTTTAATTTTTTTTTTGAGAAAAAATGAATATTTTGCATGGGCAAATCAAATATGCACTATTTGCATTTTAATTGGGGAAATAAGATTATAAATGTCTAAAACACTAATTTTTCATGAATTTGTGTTTGAAGTGTGTTCTCAAATCAATTCATATGGAGTTATGCTTTAATTGGGGAAATAAGATTTTAAATGTCTAAAACACTAATTTCACATGAATTTGTGTTGAAGTGTGTTCTCAAATCAATTCAAATGGAGTTATGTTTTATATATTTTCCCTTGCATTCAATACGTCGATATATCATTGTCACACTTATTGGTTTTATGGGTAAAAATATTACATTATTAATGGAAAAAATTACATTTCATGGCGCTCTATGTACATTCAATGGTATTATTTATGGCTTACACTCGTTTCTTGGGTTTATGCAATGATTTTGTGTTTATGTGATGGTGTTTTATTTTGTGGATTAAGAGGATATGGGTCATGGGTTAGATTCTAGGTCATCTCAAGGTGCTCAAATCTATATCTGTAATTTTTTGCAGGATTAAATTTTATGTAGTTTAGTATTTCATATAATTTTTATATTTTTTATTGAAGGTTTTCTTTTTTTTTAATTGTGATTTTTAATGATATGGCATATTATTTATAATGAGTTGAAGCATAATAGTGTGTCCCACATTTTGGTATAAAAAGACAACAAAAAATGAAAATGTGAACATTTCTCAATTTGTATAGACAATAGTGATTTAACCATACAAAATGTGAAAAAGGCATAAACTAATGAAATGTTAAATTTTAAGTGTAGATTACATTTATTAATATTATTTTTAAATAAAAAATTAAAAAAATAGATTTTTTAATACATAAATATATATTGTGTATGTTTCTTGTATAAGATGTTTCATTGAGTGCTTGATTTCTCCTCCTCATAATTTTCTCAAAACATAATGTTTTCTCAAGATTTCTTGGAAAGTTCTCCTAGAGACATGGATGTAGTGTCATATCATTTTTTTATAATTTTTTGATGAAATCATAATGTTATTTAGTTTTTTCATGATCAGGGTGGGTAATATCAACACTTATGATTTCTCCTTATGATACGTGTGTGTGTGTGTGTGTGTGTGTGTGTGTGTGTGTGTGTGTGTGTGTGTGTGTGTGTGTGTGTGTGTGTGTGTGTGTGTGTGTGTGTGTGTGCGTGCGTGTGTGTGTGCGTGTGTGTGTGTTTGTGTGTGTGTGTGTGTGTGTGTGTGTGAAAATGGACTGATTTTTTCACCATTGTAATAAGGACATTAAAGTCGAGTGCAATGATATTTAAAAAAATGGTGATAGTCTCCTATTTTTCCAAGTGTCTCAAACATATGGTGCTTCGTTTTATAAATAAGTATAATTTACTAAATAAATACAAAATATATTAAATATTATTAAAATTTAGAAAAATTCATATTATTAGAAAGCTCATAAAAAGACCTATTTGTATGTAGAGACACATGCTTTTATTTTTTCACCTTAGTACGTGGCATCTAAAGTCATAATTTGAGGCCAATAGTAGCTTTCCACTTGAATGGATGAGGATTTGATTCCTCATGGGGTTAGAACAAAGGGGGTTTGAATGAACCCCCTTCATTCTAATCCCTTAAAATACATCATTTCATTGGCTACTTTATTGAAATTAATTACATGCATAACATAAGTGTTTGAAACCCTTCATTCTAATCCCCTTTTTTTAGCCCATTCAAAAAGTGCATGTGGTGGTTAGAATGAAGGGGGTTACCTAACGAACCCCAATTTTTTCTAGACTTGGCCACCAAGTGGGACCCATGACATTTATGGACTTTAAAATGTTTGGAAAACAAACTTAATGATTATTATCCTCTCTACGATATTCATTAAAAAAAAACTCAAATGGGTTCTTGGATCAAAATTTATGGCTTCCACAAGGTAGGTGTCTACATTATTCTCCTCTGATTGAAAATAACTCAGCACCTATGAGTTGCTCTAATTATATTCATACTATTTATTCTTTTCATTTTTATTCAACTCCCATTTCTAAATCTAAGTGTTTTCTTCTTGTTTTAGTCCTTCCCACTATACCTAATACATTTTATATATGTTTTATCTTGTGTTCTCTATCTTTTGATCAAGAACCTAAATTGGTTTTTTCTTTATTTTTATTTAGTACCCATTTATTCTAATTAAATTAATTTCTTCAAATTATTCCATTGAATCATATTATTCATTAAATTCATAGAAATATGAAGTAATAAATACTATTAAAATATCAAAATTTAGTGGTAAACTCACCTTATAAGTATTGTCATTGATTTTCTTCACAATTCTGCATGGACCAATCTTTTCTTACTTCATCTTGTTATGTGTTCCTTTTAGAAATATTTATTTTATCAAATATAACATCACAAAATATATTTATTGAAATAAATTTATCCTTCTTGTTACATATATTTCCACCTTATACGTATTGTTACTTTCCTATAGTTTTCTTCTTACTTCTTATTATAATTGTTGTATATGCTCTACAAATGATACTAAATTATTGTTAAACTATTTTTCAATTGGTAACCATTTAAAATCTAAAACACCCTTAGGATTTTTTTCATAAATATTTTTAAATAGTTATTTCTCTGTTGATCTATTTACAAAACGGTTACTTATAAACTCAACGTGTGGTAAAACTAAGTCCCATTGCTTGGACTTCTCTCTAACTATGTATCTCAATATATTTTATTAACTCGTGTTTACTACTTCATTTTGTCCATATGTTTATGACTAGTGTGCACTATTAAATTATATTTTAGTTCCTAGTTTCTTCTATAGATTCCTAAAGGTTGACTTAATTTTTTTATCCTTGTCTGAAGGAATGATTTTTTGAACACCATGCAATTTCAAACCATCTTTAGAAAATAGATATGCTACTCTAGTGGAATCATTAGATTTCTTACATACAATAAATTGAACCATCTTAGAAAACATGTATACAATAACATAAATTAATTCATTACCTCATTGTGTGTTTGGAAGCTCCAATGCAAAGTTCATAGTCAAATTTGTCCATGGTCCTCTTGGTACTATTAATTACATATATAGGCATGTGTTTTATGCATGGCATTTATCCACTTGGCATACCCTACTTATTGAAACTTATCTTTCCACATCTCTATTCATTTTTGACTAAAAATACTTCTCCTTCACTTAAATTATACTCTTATTCTTACTGAAATGTCAACCCAAAACACCACTATGTAATTATACGATAATATTGCCTCTCATAGACCAAACTAGAATACATAATTTTTTACTTTGAAGAGATAAAAATATTGTACAAGGTAATAATGATGAATAGTACATGTATCACCTACTAATGAATTCCTACATTCTTCAACTATCTTTCCAAAATATAGATTAGTATCATACAATTCCTTAAAAATTACAAATCCAAATACTTATCTTACTGTATTAGTTAGCAATGTCTATCGCACACTCAAAACATCAAAAACTTGATTCTAATTTCACCATTTATGTTTCAAAACAAAATTATATCCCTGAAAGAAAGACACCCACTTTGCCTATCTACTATTTAACTTATTTTAAGTGTTCACATAATTCACGGCCTCATGGTCTGTATATATGATAAACTCCTTAAACATGAGGTAATGAAACTAGTGTCTCAATGCATGTACAGTAACATAATATTTAACATCATATGTAAAATATGTATTTATGAACTCATTCAATTTCTCACTAAAGTATGTTATTGACATTCCTTCTTGACTCAACACTATAGAAATACCAACATGTGAAACATCACAATATGCCTCAAACATTTTGTGAAAATGTGGTAATGCTAAAACATTTTTTTGCACCTTCTTATTCAACAATTTAAATCTTTCAGTTGTTTCCTTTTTCCATAGAAATCAATTTTCCCTCATGCAATCTGTTATTGGTGTAACAATATCACTAAAATTATTAATGAATTTTACGTAAAAAAATTCTAAACCATGGAAACATCTTACCCATGATATGCTTCTTATAATAATCCACTCAACAATTTCTTACCTTTTCTTCATCCATTCTTACACCATCTTATGAAACTCTACAAACCCAAAAAATACCAATTTTTTTTACATAAACTTGCACTTCATATTTTCATAGAGAATATTATTGCTTAAAAATGTTAATACCATTCTCAATTAATTTAAGTCCTCTTCTTTATTTTTACTAAATATCAAAATATCATCATAATAAACCACTAAAAGCTTACCAATGTAATCTAGTAGCACTATCTTCATTATCCTCATAAATGTGTTGGGTGCATTAGATAATCCAAATGACATCACTATTATATCATATAATCCATCTATTTCATGAATATGAATCCAATAATATCCCCTCCATAGATCAATCTTATTAAAGTATTTAGCTCGTAAAAGCATATCCATCATATCATCTAAGTGAGGTATAGGAAATTTGTATTTATGATGATTTTATTCAACGCTCTATTATCCACACACATCTTCCATGTTCCATATTTATTTGGAGTTTAAAATATTATGGTTTAACATATACTCATACTCTCCCTCACTACACCCATTCTCACCAATTTCGTAACCTATATATTCAACTTTACATTTTTTGCTAGACTCGTCCTATAACCTACTTGATTGGGTAGAGTTTATCTTGGAATCAAATAAATATGATGTAAAATATTCCTATTTTATGTTAATCCATCTAAAAATTCATCAACATAACATATTCATTTTATTTCAACACCTCTTGTACACTTCTATTAGTATTTGTACAACTTTTGTGTCTTTTTTCTTTGTTATTAATACATAACAACACCATTCCACATTCATGTATTTGATCAATTATTTTGTGGGAAATAGTCATTTTGCCTTCCCTTTTTCATTATAAGGAAATACAACTATATTTGTACCATATTTCCAAAAATTATACATATATTTTGGTCTATCATGAATTGTTTTCCTCTTGTATTATCATGATCTTGCCAACAACACATGGCATGCATCCATTGGGATACCATCACAGTATATTTCATCCATGTGTAAGTTTTTCATATAAAAATCTTGACTATATACCTTTTATGGAATATAACTTCATTGCATTTCTTCAACCATGAAATTTGATAAGGGTAAGAGTGTTTTTCACATTGTAGACATATTTTCTCTACCATTTCTTTAGAAACCATATTTTCATGACTATCACTGTCAATAATTAATTTACATATATTACGTCTTGAAGTAACCTTATTTTAAAAATATTTTTATGCAATCATGAATCACAACCTTCTTTAATCCATACATGTTCTTTCCTTGGAGTTATCATTATTCTCCTCATCATGATATTTTCTCTTATGTCTATTACAGCTTTTGTATTATGTTATTGTACATCAATCTCAACAAAATTCACTTTGGGTCGATCCTATTACCTCCTTTCTTGTTCAAGATAGTGTAGACACTCAAACTCTCTTAGTGTTTATTCTCCACATCTATAAAAAACATAAGGTATGAATGGACCATTCCATCTTCTACTAACACTATAGCCTCTAACTCCCTGAAATCCTATTTCTCTTTGTTAATTTTGAAACCCTTGTCTATTATCCTATTGAATTTATGTCCCATAGGTTGATTGTATTCTTGTGGGATAAAACCCAATGACTCCCATTAATTGATATGATTATCCCCTTTTTATCCCAATTCATCTTATAAAATCCCAGCTATTATGTTTTTCATATCTTAAAATCTAATTAGTAAGTCTATTTCATGTTATTTATTACATGCATTCTCAATTCATATTGAATAAAAAAAATTAAACCATTTATGTACCTTAAAATCACCTATTATTCTATTTTATCATGCTCTACTCATATTAATAGATTGAAAAACTCATTTGTATAGTTTAGCACACTATGATGATTTTGCTCAAATTCTAAAAAAAATTGTAGAGGGTTTGTGCATAATATATAAGAAGAAATTTATCTCTCATCTTCTTCTACATCTTGCTCCAAGTCTTCATTTTTTATTTACCCTTTCTTTGTCTCTCTTTTTGTATGTGATCCCACCAAATTATGACATGACCCTTAAATTTTGTGCATGAAAATTTTACTTTCTTTTCTTCTTTCATACTTCTCCATTTGAAAAACTTCTCCCTACTATTTAACCATTCTATCAACTCCATTGACTTTAAACTACATCTATACTCTTAAACTTCCACTTTGATGTCTTCATCCCTTCCCTTTAATGACCTAACCATCATTTATGTAATTTAATAGTTTTGTTCATCTTCTATATCTTCTTATTAAATTTATTATTGATTGTCTATTTATTCCTCTATTTCATCTCCCTCTTGTCTTTTTCTTTGATGTGTGAAAATTACAATAAAAAATTATACTTGCCTTTATAATTGTTGCATAGTCTTATTCATATGTGAAATTAGTGTTTATCTTCTTGCCAAATTTTATACATTATTTATTCACATAAATTCCTCCCAAATATAATTTAAAAGTACCTACTTTAAAAGAGTAATCTCTGATCTTGTTAAGGATAGACAAGCTATCAAAAACCATATCTGAAGTTGCACCATTACCCTCTTATCATGAAGCCTTGGACCTTATTTTTTAACCCATTATCGAACCTTTTAATAAATGACCCATTTGGCTCTACCTCCCCCACCTCCCTTTTCATTTATGGTCTGAACCCAATTTTAAGGTGACTGACAACTCCCTAGGAGTGTTCTTGCATACTGACCCTACCACAAAATTATTTACAAATAATACCTTTGCCAAAATCATAGTTAGCATCGACACCTACAAATATCTATTCTCTCAAATTTATTTGGTAGTAGGAGACCGTTCATGGTCTCAACCTCTAGATTATTAAGGTTTTTTGTTTCATTATTGCATTTATTTCAACACTAAAAATTTGACCAAGGACTATAGTAAGTTAAAAATGAAGAATGAAACCTCTTGGTAGATGGACATTCTCCCCACTCATCTTACTGTGTATGGTGTTGATATCAAAATCATTGCTTCATACTCATCTTTGAAAAAACTAGAATCTCTTGGCTCGAGTAAGGATCTGGTTGCTTCAATGAGTCGATTAGAAAGAGGCAAAGCTAACTCAATATCTCCATCTAAAGGCTTGAGGGAAATTCCTATTGAAAATTTAAAGGGTATAGTTTCAATTGAAATTTATCTACCCATTTCTCTTGACTCTGACAAGATGGGTTGGTCTCTTGTTAGGAGGAAGAAAAAGGGAAGATTCAATAATGGTTGTGTTTCAAAAAACATCTCCCATAAGGTGGTTTATAGTGTTAGTGCAGTGTTTAACCTTGGTTGTAATTACAGAAGGACTGGTGATTTTTTATGTCTGGATTGCAAAAGGGATTGTTTGATTCCCTATTTTCTTCTATTTTCTATTTATTTCCACTTGTTTTCTATTTTTGGGCATTCTTCTACAAAAATTTTGGGTTTTTCCCACTGTGTTTCTTCCACCATTGTAGATGGCTTGTTTCATGTTGTCCTTTCTTGTGATTTTTTATTTCATCTAGTTGTGAAGAGCCTTGTTAAAGTATGGGGGGCTCTCAAAACCCTCTTCGATTCTTAGATCTAGATCCAAAAACATTTACACTTAGTGAATTAACTAATAATTTAAAAACCCAATAAAAATTCAAAATTTTATTACCTATAAGATCAAAACCTTCTCTAATATTATATGATGAAACCAAGAACTAACAAATCAAAATTTCAATAAACACAATTTTCTTATTAATTTTTGAATGATAATAATTATTGATTCTCCATTAACAAATTCAAATAAATACATAAAATTATTTAAATAAATCTTAATTCAAATTTGGATTTGACATGTAAAATTAAAAATAATCTAAATAAATAAAAAACTACTTAGAATTAAGGAATCTAAATAAATAAAAAGCTATTTAGAATTAAATAACTGTATTAATTTTAACAATTTTTACATGCAAATTTGGACAGGCTTAAAAATATCAACTTATCATATTCACATTAAAATTATACTAATAAATGAATTTCAACTCAATTTCATATCCAATTACAAAAATATCTAATTTTCAAAATTATAAAAAATAATATTAAAATACTATTTTGAATCCTTAAATAATCACTTCTTACCTTTAAAATATATAAAAAAGTAATTTTAATAGATATATTCTTCTTTTTGAGATCTTCACTTAAAAATATAAAAACTCAAACAAGTGTCAATCAAAAATTATAACTCAAATATGAAATAAGTCCCAAATCAAAAATTATAACTACAATATAAATGTTTGCATCAATGATAAACGTAATAAGTATAGACTTAGAGCTTATTTACATCAATTTAAAATCGGTCAGCTGAAAAACATGCTAAAAATAATATATTGATTAAGAAGATTGAGTCAAGATGAAATAGTCATGTCCATATCCTAAAATTAGAAGATTAATAAAGGACAAAAAGGTGTGAAAACAAGATAAGATCAATTTCAATGCCAATTTGCTTTATCATCAACTTCAGTCAACATCAACATATATTAAAAACTATCATTTTTACTTTTTAAAACTCTACATTCATCATTATAAATCATTAATAACTTATGGTAAAATTTTGAATCATATAATTTCTTTCATTTCTTAAACAAAAGTGAGTTTCCTTAAAAACAATCATTGGCAAAGCATATCCCAATCCCACTAAAAGCATTAAAAGTCATTGATTTTGTATAGAATGAAATTATGTCAATCAAAATTTTCTTATCTACAAAGAATTAAATAATTCACACATGATGTGAGTTTGTTTTTTATCAATATTTGTAATGTACATGGTAATGATGAGATGAATAATTTATGTTTTGTTGGAACTCACTTCATTAATTTAAGAGCTTTTAAATATGTATAGGTGATCCAAAACTCAAAAGTTTTGGTTGAAAGATATTGCAAGAACACGAAAATAACACAATAATAATGATTTTTTTGAGAAGAGATGTTTTATTACTCATAAGATTGCAAATATAAACATATGCTTATCTCTGGGAAGAGATGTTTGATTTCCTTCTCAAGTTACATCTGCATTTATACATACTTTCAAGGTAGGAAGAGGATGTGGAAGGTCACCAATATTGAGGGAGATGAAGTGGTTGGACTTTCATTATTTACAACAATACAAAATTCGATAAATTACTATTTTAAAAAACTTTCATCTAGGTGTCCACAATCTGATTTTCCTCTATTGGAGTAAAACTTTGTAGATCAGGCTCATCAATGTCTAGTTATTCTATTATGACTGAAGTTTCCAACAAAGGCGGATGATATGGTTTTATGAGCTCCATGTTGAATATTGGATGCAGACCAAGGTAGGCTGGCAGGTTCAACTCAAAAGTATTTTCTCTAACTTATTTGATGATGGTGTAGGAACCATATCATAGAGGCTAAATTTTTCTGTGTGGGCCTGTGAGTCGCTCCTGTTGAATCTGCAACCAAACCTTGTCACCTACAGTAAAATGGTGTGACACCCTATATTTGTCATGGTGTTACTTATACTTCTGATTCATCTTTTCCAAGATGTCATGAACCTATTGCTAGATGTGTCAGGGACTATTATGTTGTGAATACCCATTTGCTAACCTTTAATTATGAATTATTTTATACTTTCTGTCTATATTTTTTAGATTTAAAAAATTGTGATATACTTCTACAAAAAACTACAACCTTTTAGATATAAAATATTTTTTTTATATTAAAATTTGATATGCAATGAAATGATGGACCAAGATTTGACAAACACCCTAAACCTAATTTGATAAAATTGGAAGCTCTTAATAAAGCTTGATCTACTAGGATTTTTGCATGTCTGTCTTATGCTTTATTGTCTTGTCTTGTGCCACATCACACCACTTCTACATGATTTTCAAAGTAAACTCACATTTAATTAGGCTCTAACTATGCCCTTTGGGCTGATTTTTTTTATATAAATGGCCCTCAACCAATCTATCACAATCATTGTTGCTAACATTGGGAATAATGGCACCAAAATGATTTCAAAATTTTGTCTCGAAAGTCTATAATGATGTACAATTTCAAAAAATCCTCCTAAACTCAATATTTTTTTACAAATGGATGTTATTGAAAATGTTTTTATATGTTATGAAAATCATTATCTTATTGCATAATACGTGTACCACAATCCTTTTGAGGATTCCCTTAACACTTGGATTAGACACCACTGGAAGCCATTGTAATTTCAAGTTACTAGAGTCCATAACCTTGCCAAGGGATTTTTATTTTTTCCCTTCAATGAAACATCACAAGTGTAATATCTTTTTTTTAGTTAAAGAGTTGGTTCCGTTAGAATACCCATAAAATTATGTCTCCATTGTCTTGTCATTTTAAGGTTTACAAGAAGACTTCCATTAAGGTGTATGCTAGGGTTGAGTTACCTAGTCTTTGAGTTTTGTTGTGGTTCTTAAATTCGGATATTATCCAACCTATAGGGCATGTGTTTTGGAATGAAATAGACATATTTCATTACATGTGTTGAGGTTGATTTGATGAAAGAATTGAAAGAGTCTATTAATATTTAAATATGGATTGGTCTCTTTTCATTAAAATTCCCCTACATCAATCTTCCAAACACTTGTTTTTAATGTCAATCCCTTGATCATAGGATACATGTATACCCCCTCATGGTCCACTCAAGGCCATCAATCGAGCAAGCACCACTTGAAAGGCAAAAGATGGCTCAAAAGAATGATGGATGGACCACTACAAAAAATAAGAAAGAGACCATTAGTAATAAAAACCCCTATTATTTTTAACTCTCCTTTTAGTAACAAACCCCAATAAGGTGTGAAATAATTGGATAACATTATGCCTTCTCCCCTCCTTCTTCCTTAAACTCCTAGATAGTCATTTTCCTCATAAAGCCAAGTTTTTCAAGAGAATCACTAGCACATTATAACTTATAGTGTGGGGACATCCTTAGCTAGTGCTCCTACTACACGATGATTGTATTGTGCACATATAGGTGTTAGTGAATCTCCATGTGAAGAGAATGAGGCTAAGTATCATTGCATCTAGCATAGTTAGTTTTAATTACCACACCAAAAACCACTTTTGCGCAATCATTTTTATGTGCTTATCTAAGAGGATGACTTACATGATAGGTAGGGTTAATATTTAAATATGGATTGGTCTCTTTTCATTAAAATTTCCCTACATCAATCTTATAAACACATGTTTTTAATGTCAATCCCTTGATCATAGGATACATGTCTACCCCCTCATGGTCCACTCAAGGCCATCAATCGAGCAAGCACCACTTGAAAGTCAAAAGATGGCTCAAAAGAATGATGGATGGACCACTACAAAAAATAAGAAAGAGACCATTAGTAATAAAAACCCCTATTATTTTTAACTCTACTTTAAGTAAAAAACCCCGATAAGGTGTGAAATAATTGGATAACATTATGCCTCCTCCCCTCCTTCTTCCTTAAAATCCTAGCTAGTCATTTTCCTCATAGAGCCAAGTTTTTCAAGAGAATCACTAACACATTGTAACTTATAGTGTGGGGACATCCTTAGCTAGTGCTCTTACTACACGGTGATTGTATTGTGCACATATAGGTGTTAGTGAATCTCCATGTGAAGAGAATGAGGCTAAGTATTGCTACATCTAGCTGAGGTAGTTTTAATTACCACACCAAAAACCACTTTTGGGAAATCATTTTTATGCTCTTATCTAAGAGGATGACTTACATGATAGGTAGGGTTTGTTAGGAACTACTGAGTACAATTGATTACTTTTGTATAAGCAACTAAACACGGAATTGAACCAGAAGCAATAAGTAACTAGAAATCAGAAATAGCAAATAAGATGAGATATGAGAAACAACCAATCTCTATTAAAACTCTTCCAGAATACAATGAGGAAATCACACTCTTCCACACCTCTTAAGTGTACAGTATTTCTCTCAAGAGTTCTCTCTCTCTCAACCAATTACTTCAGCAGATCTTCTTGATCTTACACACCTTGTAGATCTAATTGATCTTACTTATAACTTTCTTGGATGATTACAACATGCCCCATGGGTCTCTTAAATAGGATCCAAGGCATAAAATAATTAGACTTCCCAATTACAATAATTGGAAACACAAACCCAAGACTTAAATTAGTCTTCACATGCAAACACTCGAACCTCCTAAAATTAGACAAGTCTAATTATGGAAACACATGTAAACGCATACACACACATAAGTGACCGACGTCGGTTGTTGTCAATCTGCATATGACTGACGTCAGTCGATCCCTGACTAATGTCGGTAGCTTCTGGTCCACCCCTAACCGATGTCAGTGATACTTCTGATGCTAGTTACTAGTTAAGTCCAGCAACCTCCACAAGAGCTCAACAGTAAAGCTTTTAGCTCCACAACTCAACAATCTCCCACTTGGAGATAAACAGTTGCACCTGTACCTGTATAGCAACATCCTCTATCTTTTTTCTTTGGTTTGCATCTCCATCTTCAAGATCAATCTTGAAGACCAACAAAAGTTGAATGAAGACTCAACTTCTCCTTTGTTACCGGCTTTGTTAACATATATACAGGGTTCTTATCTATATGGATCTTTTCCAACTTTAACTGTCCATCCTCCAAAACCTGTCGAATGAAGTGGTACCTAAGCTGTATATGTTTAGAGTTCTTGAATGAAAGGCTGAATTCTTTGCCAAATGAATTGTACTTTGACTATCACTGTACAATCTACAACTCTCTTGCTCCTTTCCCAACTCTTTCATGAACCATGTCATCCATATCATTTCTTTGCTAGCCTCTGTGACTGCAATGTATTCTACCTCTATAGTAGACAAGGCAACAACCTTCTTCAACTTTGAAATCCAGCTAACCGCCATTCCACTAATAGTGAACACATATCCTGTGGTGCTTCTCCTGCCATCTAAGTCACCTGCCATATTCGAATCTACATATCCATGTAGAGAAGTGCTTGACCCTGCATAGCATAAATACCTGCTGCTAGTCCCTCTCAGATACTTGAGAATCCACTGAAGTGCTTTCCAGTGTTCCTTTCCTGGATTGGCCATAAACTTGCTGACAACTCCCACTATTTGGGCAATATCAGGTCTGGTACATACCATAGCATACATTAAGCTCCCAACTGCTGAAGCATGTGGAACTTTGCTCATGTACTCAACCTCATCATGTGATTTAGGACACTGTTCTTTGCTCAACTTGAAGTGTCCAGCCATAGGTGTGCTTACCGGTTTTGCATCCTGCATATATAACCTCTCCAACACCTTATTCACATAATCCTCTTGAGACAAAATCAGCCTGTGATTTTTCCTTTCTCTCTTAATACTCATGCCAAGGATTTTCTTTGCTGCTCCTAAATCCTTCATGGCAAATGTGTGAGCTAATTTTATCTTTAGCTCAATAATTTCCTACATGTGTGAACTTGCGACAAGCATATCATCCACATACAACAATAGGATAATATAATGACCATTATCCAATCTGGTAAAATAAACACAATGGTCAGATTGACATTTACTAAAGCCATGCTCTATCATAAACCTGTCAAACCTTAAATACCATTGTCTTGGAGCTTGTTTAAGACCATACAAGCTTTTCTTCAACCTGCACACAAGTTTCTCCTTACCTGTGACCTCAAAACCTTCTGGCTATTCCATATATATCTCTTCATCCAAATCTCCATGAAGAAATGTTGTCTTAACATCAAGTTGCTCAAGATGCAAATCCTCAATAGCAACTAAAGACAATACAGTCTGAATAGAAGTCATCTTTACTATAGGAGAAAAAATTTCACCAAAGTCAATACCTGGTTTCTATGTAAATCCCTTTACTACCAACCTGGCCTTATGTCTCATCTATCCATTCTCTCCTTCCTTTAACCTGTATACCCATTTGTTTTTCAATGCTTTCTTTTCAGCTGGCAACTCAACCAAATCCCACGTTTGGTTCTCCACTAAGGAATCAATTTACTCATTCATGCCATGCTCCCACTATTTCCTAGATTCTACCTGTATTGCCTCATCAAAAATTTCTAGTTCTCCACCATCAGTTAGAAACACGTAATATAAAGAAGGGGAATAATGAATTAGAGGTTTACTTACCCTTGCAGTCCTCCTTATGGGCGTTTGAGACTCATCCATAGCTTGTTGTCTGCCCAAATTCTCTGTCAGTGACCGATCTCACTCATCTTTCTGTCTGTACCTGACTGACATTAGTTCTACCTGACTGACATCGATTCATGCCTGACTACTGACGTCGGTTCTTTGACCAACATCGGTCTCTGTTATACCACCGACGTCAGTTCCCTGACTGACGTTGGTCTCTGTGTTTTCCTGTGACTGATGATTTTTACCCGCGAGCTCATTTTGGATCATTACCTCATCCAAATCAAGATTGCCCTGCTCAAAATTATTCAACCTCTTGAGCTGATCACTGTACATCACCTTCTCATTGAAAACTACATCATGGCTTCTAATAATTTTGTTAGTTTCTAAATTCCACAACTGAAATCCGAAATCTCCAAAGCCATAACCAATGAAAGTGCACCACATGGATTTAGCATCCAACTTCTTTCTATTTTCTTTATCAATGTGCACAAAAGCTTCAGAACCAAAAACTCGGAGAAATGAAAAATCTACCTTTTTACCTGTCCAAGCCTCTTCTGGTATTCCACCATCTAGAGCAGTAGAAGGTCCTCTGTTAATCAGGTACACTGCAATATCCACAGCTTCTACCCAAAACTTTAAGGGCAAACCAACATGTAACCTCATACTCCATGCACGCTCCATTATTGTTCTATTCATCCTTTCAGCAACTCCATTTTGATGAGGTGTCCTTGGAACCATCCTTTTCCTACGTATTCCACTCATAGAATAATAACTGTTGAATTTATTGCTGTAGTACTCACCACCATTGTCAGATCTAAGGCACTTCAATCTCAAACCTATTTCATTCTCAACCAAAGCTTTTCATTTCTTAAATGTGTCAAAAACATCAGATTTCCTCTTTATGCAATAAACCCATACCTTTCTTGTAGCATCATCAATGAAAGAAACATAATACTGTGATCCTCTAATAGAAGCTACCTGAGCTGGTCCCCACACGTCTGTGTGAACAAGATCCAACTTGTACTTCTTCTTTGTTGACCAAGTCTTGAGAAACCTTACTTTCTTTTATTTTCCAAAAACACAATGATCACAGAATTCTAGATCTATGCATTTCAAATATGAAAGATTACCTTTTGACTTAAGAACATTCATTCCCTTATCACTCATGTGACCAAGCCTATAGTGCCATATCTTTGCATCTACATTTGAAGTAGATAAAATAGAAGGAGAATAATCAGTAATACAATTACACAGATAAAGAGTACCTACTCTTTTACCTCTTGCTAATACAAGTGCGCCCTTGGAAACTTTCCAAGATTCCACTATGAGAGTTACTGTGCAACCCTCATCACCCAACTTTCTTGTAGAAATCAGATTCCTCTTCTAGATGGGTACATGCATGACATCTTTCAACACCCATGTGTTGCCATTCTGCAATTTCAGCTGCACTTTTCCTTTGCCAACAATTTGACAAGGCTCACCATCCCCTAAATAAACTTTTCCAAAGTCTCCATGGACATAATCATTAAAAAATTCTCTATTTTGGGTTGCATGAAAAGAAGCACCAGAATCTAAAACCCATGATTCTACTTGACTATCCAAAGAAAATATAAGAGCATCCTGTGCAACAATACCTGCAACATTTGCTTCTTTATTACCTTCATGCTGAGTTTCTTTGTTATCCTTCAACCAACAGTCTTTCTTTGCATGTCCTTTCTTTCCACAATTTCAGTAGGTTATTCTGTTAGTTCTAGATTTGGATCTCCTTCCCATCTTTGACCTTGATTTCCCATGCTTTCCCTTCTCTCTTCACCTTCCCCTACTTTCAATACTTAAAGCATTACCTGATGTTTCACCTATGCTTTTCCTATGAATTTCTTCATTCAAGATTCCACTAATAACATCTTCAACTTTCAAGATATTTGAAGCAGATGTAGTATTACTTACCACCATTACCAAGTTGTGCCAGCTTTCAGGTAAAGAACATAAGATCAAGAGAGCCTTAACTTCATCATCAAAAACTATTTTGACTAAATTTAATTGATTTACAATTTCATGGAAATCATTAAGATGACTATATATAGATCCACCTTCCTACATTTTTAAACTAAATAATTGCTTCATAAGATATACCTTATTCGAAGCTGAGGGTTTTTCATATAAGTTTGCCAGAGTATCCATTAACTCTACCGTTGTCTTTGCCTGTGATAAATTAGAAATCACAGAAGATGCCAGGCTCAACCTTATAGATCCAAGAGCCTTTCTATCAAGAACATTCCATTCTTCATCTTGCATATCTGTGGGCTTGCTCTCAACCCCACCCAACGGTATAAATAGATCTTTCTGATACAGATAATCCTCTATCTGCATCCTCCATAATTGATAATTCTTGCCATTAAATTTCTCCATTATTAGCTTACTTTATTTTGCCATTGCTTTGTTCCCACTCAAACAGAAACCCCTGTGAGTGAACTTGTAATCAACAACCACTAACCTGCTCTATACCAGTTGTTAGTGAACGAAGCTCTGATACCACTTGTTAGGAACTACTAAGTACAATTGATTACTTTTGTATAAGCAACTAAACACAGAATTGAACCAGAAGCAATAAGTAACTAGAAATCAGAAATAGCAAATAAGATGAGATATGAGAAACAACCCATCTCTATTAAAACTCTTCCAGAATACAATGAATAAATCACACTCTTCCACACCTCTTAGGTGTACAATATTTCTCTCAAGAGTTCTCTCTCTCTCAACCAATTACTTCAGCAGATCTTCTTGATCTTACACACCTTGCAGATCTAATTGATCTTACTTACAACTTTCTTGGATGATTACAACATGCCCCATGGGTCTCTTAAATAGGATCCAAGGCATACAATAATTAGACTTCCCAATTACAATAATTAGAAACATAGACCCAAGACTTAAATTAGTCTTCACATGCAAACACTCGGACCTCCTAAAATTAGACAAGTCTAATTCTAGAAACGCATGCACACACACAGGTGACCGACATCGGTTGCTATCGGTCTGCATATGACCAATGTCAGCCAATCCTTGACTGATGTCGGTAGCTTCTGGTCCACACTTGACTGATGTCGATGATACTACCAATGCCGGTTACTGGTTAAGTCCAGCAACCTCCACAAGAGCTCAACAGTGAAGCTTTTAGCTCCACAACTCAACAGGGTTAATTACACATGGAGGATTATACTAAATGAATCATCTCTCATATAATGTACGAGGTTTCATATAATTGTATTAAAATTTATATATATGTACTAATTTCTAGTGGTTGGGAGTTTTACCTTTTAAATGTTTGTAGGAGGTTAAAATATCAAAGATATTCTATAGACTTCTCTAAGAAGTATTTGTAATGATGCTACACATCTATCTAATTTATACGAATATGGACATGGTGGTGCAAGTATTTTGGTTTCCCCAAATGTTTCCTCATTAATTATTTTATTGAGAAAATATCCATCAAATTGAGTTGTATAGGTAATACTTGATATTGATGGTGATTCTCTATAAATTTTCAATGTTTATTTCCCTAATGATGGCCCCAACATAATGACATTATAGATATGGATTGTTAATAATCTGCCTTTATCCCCTTGTTTGATTTGTGGTAAGTTTAATAAGATTGAGTGTCCTAAGGATAAATTTGGTGCCCTATCTATGTGGTGGTGATTAATATAGTGTGAATATTTCTATTATTTTAGAAATTTTTGGGCCTTGGTTGAACCTCTCTTTTAGAGGCACTCATTAAATTCCAAACCATGTTTTACTTGGCCATAATTTTGAGCCAATGCTAATCATATTCTCAACTAGTTAGACCAAGTAATGATTTTTTAATGACAAATTGTTATCCTTTTGTGTTTCTAATGGGAAATTTGTCATAATTCACCCAAAATTTGTTCCTTTCAACCATAGTCCCATCACATGCAGACTAGAATGGGAAGGTGGTCATCATAAAGTTACTCACAGTCATTTTTTCTTGACTACATCACTCCTCACTAACGAAGGCACTAGATGAATCATTGATATATTGTGGAACTTATAGCCACGACTTCCAAATGTTGTTAGCTAGATTGAGTGGTATAATGACATGATCAAATGCACCACCTCCTTGATCTATAACAATGGCAAAAAATATTGCATGAGTTCGAAAGAGAGACTATGATAGAAATATTTCACAAGTTTGAAAGAGAGACTATGGCAATCTATCTAAATAATTCTATACAATTTCTTATTTTTTTGAACAAAGGCTCTTTAATAATATATTACCATCCCTGACCACCAAACTCAACCACAACTTTAAAAGTGTGGAAATCCATAGTATCATAGGCTCTAAAATTTGGGTCCAATTGCAATTGATTAAGATCAATAACCATTCCTCTAAAGATTTTTTCAAGTTTCCTAGGGGTAAGCAAGCCAAAGTGCAATTAAAATCCATCAAAACAATAGTCTAACAATACACACACACACACACACACACACACACACACACACACACACACACACACACACATATATTGTTGTCCTTTCTGGACCACTGTAAAGTTGTGTTCCAATTCTAGGAGAACAAGGTCAAGAGAGGTCAAGCATTGAATCTTGAATGTGATATCAAATTGGAAAGCCGAATACCAAAAGATAAACGAAGCATATTTCATTGATTATAGAATAGGAATATGTACAAATAAATAGGCATTTAGATCTCCTCAAATTAATGAATCCTATGCTATCTTAAAGACTATAATAGTGAATCTGTTAGACTCAGGAAACAACCATATATAAATACCTTACATTCCCTCTCCTAGTGTGAAAATACATCAAAGATTCACACTAATGAATTATAGTATGCAGTCATGGGACTTGCACAAGGCAATGAGAGAGATAGAGACTATGGGAATTACATTTGACATGAATAGGGGCCCATCAACCTATTCATGTGAATACATGTTTTATAAATTGGGACCCATCAACCAATTCATATAAACATTTCAACTATTTAGTCACACCTCTTACATGCTTGCTACATTAAACATGATTCTTCACACTATTATCACAATGGAGAGATACAATGTTTTATTGTTTTCACACTACACATGTGAACATGAATTCTCTTTTGTTCTTATTCAAACACACACACACTCTTAGAAGATATAGTCTTCATCACTATGTTGAGAGGAATCTTCACCACTAGTGTAGGGAAGATATTCATCACAATCAATTTCTTCATAAACAAAAGTTTTTTGTTCTATTTTATTATCTATGATATGTTGAGCTCATTTCTTACAGTACATAATAAGATGTCCTTATTGCTTATAGCAATGACAAAGAAGCTTTTTCCTTGAATTATTTTACTTATTACCTAATGAGCTGGCCTTATTTTTCATTATTGCTACACTTTCCTTTTCAATGTCTTCACTTGTTTTCTTTTCCTCAACTAGAAGAGCTGAAATCATATCTTCTAAGGTCTGAGATGGCATCTATCCAAGATTAAAAATTACATTGTTGTATTTAGGAGATAAACTGTTTAGCAAGATTGCTTTAGCATCTTCATTTTCTACTGTAGCTTTGACTTCTGCTAGTTGTCTAATGAGAGAGATTATATTGTTTATATGACTTGACACAGAATCTCCATCACCCATTTTGAACCTAAATAATTAGAGTTTTAGTGAAAATTTTACATTTACTGCTTTTGCTCCAAACAATTTATTTAGATTATCCCAAATTTTTGTGGATGTTTTTTCCAAGTTTACATAATGTAGCTCAGTGTCTGAGAGCGCAAGACCAATAATGGTCTTTGCTTTGTCATCTCTATTTGCCATTCCAATAGCTTATTCTGATCTATAGGTGATTTTTCTTTTCCACTTACAATTCCCCATAAATTCTTATTCATCAATTGCATCTGGATTTTCACCTTTTAAGTGTGAAAATTAAGACCAGAATACTTTTTCAATGGAACATCCATTTTTTTAAAGAATTTATAAAAACAAGACATCATTTACCCCGATAATGCATCTATACAATAGAAAACTTTTTACAATTTTAACCACAATCTGACTAAAACTAAAAATTTTAAAATACTAAAGACTCAATATATTTGACATACCTTACATTAATCTCAGTGACACTCATTAAAAAAATACTTTTGATGACCAAAAATCAAAATTAAAAAAAAACCACTTTTAAATATTTGACACAATGACTAAAAATAATTTCAAAATAATAAAATCTAGATAAATTAGATTCTAATGACACCTAAAGACAGAGTCTAAAATTATAGCTATTTAGCTTTTTGAATCAAAAAATACCAAACCTAATAAGACTAAACAATATCTTTAAAAGAAATATATAAGACTTTAAAAACGACAACCACAAGCCACTTATTACAGAGTATAACATTTAAACAACGTTATAAACACCATGCAATAAAAACCAACTATAAGGACTTACTTTAAAAAAGGACACTTGGACAGTGACGGATGTTGCCTGAGAGAAATGCTCCATGTACGGCAGAAATGTATCAGGCAACGAGGTTGGCCTTGGTGCAGGCATGATCATGCATCAATTGTAATAACTGTGAATGAAGACACATAATGAGCATGGCGATAGGCGTGGGCCAGCAAGCGAAAATTGACTGAGGATTTAGATCATGCAGGTTGTGGAAGTAATATGCCATGTAGGAATGCCACCGTTGAATATTTGCATGTAACCGCATAAATGAATGCACGGAGCGACCGCGTAGAGAGCTTGGAATACCGTCACTGCTGTCTGAGCATAAAGAGGCGAGTGTGGATCTCAAATGTCTATACCGAGGATTCTTCGATATCTGGGGTTAGAGACGCCAAGATATGGATGTCAAGCAGCTCGAATATGTGCAGATCTGTCTTCAAATCCACATAAGGAGCCTATGTATCACACAGTATTTGCCCAGAAATGTAACTGAAGATCAAAAATCCTGAGCTGATAAAATAGACTAAACAATTAAATCAGGTCGAGATTCTCATCTTGGAGTCTAGGAGTCAACTGTTCTGATACTAAATGATAGCAAATTGGAAAGCCGAATACCAGAAGACAAGCGAAGCATATTTCATTGATTACAGAATAGGAATATGTACAAATAAATAGGCATTTGGATCTCCTCGAAATAAGGAATTCTATGCTATCTTAAAGACTATAATAGTGAAAGACTCACGTAACAACCATATGGAAATACCTTATCAGAATGTTTTGATGTGGTGCCTCGCACGTTAAGTAGTTTAGATTAAAAAAACTATATGTTACCCCAGTCTCGCTAAAAAGAGATTTTTTTATGTTGTGTAATGCATGGCTTTTGATAAAGGATTAGAGGTGGATAACTTTCCCTATGAATTTCAAAAAGCCAACTAGAAACTTGTCAATCCTGATATGTTTCAGGTATAAAAATTAGCACTGTAGAATAATTATTTAGGAGCCATCATCAATAAAGGATTTATTAAGTTTATTTTTAAATATATGGTGATCTATAATTCATTACTTGTTGAAGACCAACAATCGTATTGATTATTTCCTATCAAATCATTTCCCAAGACTTATATTTTTTACTTCACAATATTCTGCCTACTAGAATTATGTTAGAGAAAACTAGGTTTACTAAAATTTACTACATCCCAGACAATATTATCGTTGTTTAGGAAGGAATGGAATGGACCTTTGTCTCGCAACAAAGCATCATCTTCCTCAAGCTCAACTTTAAAAAAATTAATGATTGGATTAAGCATTTGTTCATTCTCACCATGATTATTTAGCAATTTTTGGGTAATTTTTTCTACTAATTGTTTAGAGCCTATTCTCTAAAGCCTTGGTTTGTCTTGCCATCAATGGCTACAAGTTAGATAGATTTTGGATTTTTCAATCCATTAGGCAAGTTTTCTTTCTCACCCTGACATTGCATGTCCTAGAGGCCAAAGTATTTGTATGTTTTATTTCTCATAGAGATTATTGTGGACTCATCAATGGAATTTCCCTTCCTCATCTCTCCACTCATATAATTAATGGGCATTTTGTTGATGACTCTTTCCTCATGCTTGCACACAATGAAGCCTCTTTTAAAGAGGCATTTCACTGCCTTGACACTTTTTGTGAAGCCTCTAATTCAAGCCTATGATGGTTTAAAACAAAATTCTGCAAGCAAAGAATGATTCCCTTTCCAGAGGGGATCCAAAATTATAAATGCAAATGCATCCAAAATGGGTATAAATCCAATTTCCTTGGCACATCCTTTACATTTGATAATTCCCCATTTGATTTATGGCATTATATAATCAAAAGAGTTCAAAAATATCATTTATTGGATTACCGAGCCTTTTTCTCTCACAAGAAAGTTTTAGGTATGCACTAAAACTCTTACAAGGTCGCTCTTATCTATTATTCTTCTTGTTGGGCTCCCTTTAAAGCCTTGTGTGATAAATTCGAGAAGGTGCTTACATATTTTCTCTAGTCTAATGCTAAGTAGACTTGAGTTTTCCACATAATATCTAGGGGTCCATTAGTTACCTTATGCTCAATGGACCATTACAATATGGGAAACATTTTTCCCACCCAATGGGAAAAGGCTTTCTTGGTGTTAATGAAAAAGGAGGCTTGGGCATTATTGATATTTATAGACAAAACACTAAGTTCTCTTTGCTAGAATGAATTGTAAGGGTTGTTGAAGAAAATGCTCTTCCTAGAAATTTCCATTAAGGCATTACATTCTTATGTTTCCTTTTATTGCAATAATTATTTAGAAGACATTGGTTATCACAGTCTTTCTATTACTTTTGTCCCAATCAAGATAGAAGGGTCCTTTGTTGTTCAGAGCATCTAGAAATATTTTGAAGAGATGAATCCTTATCTCAAATGGGTCGGTGATGGATTTCAAGCATGGTGGAAGGATTGGTGGTGGAGTTGCATTACTACCTTTCAAAACTATGGTCCTGGAATCCTTTATCAGATTGTGAGTATATTTTCTCCGGCTATGGAGTTTGAATTCATTTCCTAGACTGTGTCTTGCCAAGATCAATAGGATTTGGAATGCCAAGTTTGAGCCCTAATTGGCTCACTTTATGTAGTGTCTAATTTATCAAGGTCTTCATCTTGGGGAGCATCTTAAACACATTGAAGTCCCTAACCCCAAGTGACTGACCTGCTCTCGACCCAAAACATTTTGACACATTTTTTAGACATGTCTGAAGGATAGAAAATAGTGTCATTGGATTCATAGTTTATTTTATCCTTATCACCCAAAACCATTTAAGTGTAAAATTGCCTTTTTGGGAACAATGCTCAGTGCCCTTCGTACATTACATTTTTATGTAAGTGTTTTAGAGGTATCATTCTATTTCAGCAATGGAAATCTAAAAATGTATTTATTTGTAATAATGAAGAGATTTTAATGTAATTATCGATTAATAATAATATACTTACTATTTATTCAACATGTTTGTAGATCCAAGCGTAGGCAAAGAAGGTGGTTCTTTCAGCATCTTGAAGATCTCGTCAACCATTAGGGGATTGCTCCACGTATCTTGAGTTGTGTTCCTCTTGAGCGTCCCTTGGATGTCAACCCTACACTAGCACCCATATGTTGGTGGAGGCCTTCCAAAAACTTCTTCTCCTCTCCTCCTCCTCAATATGTCACCATTTAAATAGATCTCTGACAATTTGTCTTGATGTTCTATGCTAGTGCAAGGTGGTGAGCCAATCGGGTACTATGTGTTGTCGGCCATTGGTTATAAAAATACAATTTATTTGGGTCCCTTAGAGACCACTTATAATGGATGGGTGGCTCCTTATCCTCCTTCAGCCAAGCCCTCTTTTTGGGTTTGTCAGTCCCGTAAGGATGATTTGTGCCTACCTCCTTCGGGTGTTGTTGCATGTGCTTGAATATTTCACTTACTTTGTTATTTGATGCTTTGGTTATGCTTTTATACATTGTGTTTAATCGATAATTATGCTTTATTATGTTGAGAAGAATTTTGTATTGATTTAGATAACTGATCGTGAATACTAGCCGGCCATCTTTTGTTGTAGCCATGTATTATTATTTATATGATTAATAGATATATCTATAAGTAGCAATAAAAATTTGTAACCATCATCAATAGTTATCTAATTATAAAAGTAAATGAATATTACTTTTTTAAATTAAAAAACACGTCTTTATTAATAAAAATAATATAATATATTATTGAAATCATTCACTTAATTTTTGTAAACATAATTAAAATTGAATATACATATAATAGATTAAAATTTAAGGTAATGATGATGGAGGAAATGGCTGCGAGTGGCGGAGGAAGAATGCTGGCCCTGGAGGGGGTTCTGGTGATGAACTTTCTATGCAGGGGGATTTTCCTCAGGAGAAGACATCCTTTTTCTTCATTGAACGACCCAGGGTGAACAAAATAAATGGTTGTTTCCCACGGAGCCAGGACAGGCCCATTCTAGTAATTTCTCTAGAGGCTGTTCAGGAGGACGTCGACTATTTATCTACTCACACCCTGATTTGTAAGTTTTTAGGCATTCGGATATCATTGTAGGCTTTGGAAGCCTGGATCCATCGTACCTGGAAAGTTGAGGGAGATCTCGACATCATGTTGGCTGGTAACAACTATTTTCTAGTTAACTTTTCATCTGTATCTGACAGGAATAGGATTTTCGAAGGTGGACCCTACTTTTATGACCGTATCGGCCTATTCCTCAAACCCTGGCATGTGGGTTTCAATTCGGTGGAAGATATGCCAGCTCGTGTGCCTGTATGGGTCTCCCGAGACTCCCACTGGAATTCTGGAGGGAGGACATCTTGCATCAAATAGCTGCTTTGATGTGAACACCAATTGCCATAGCGCACCAATCCTTGGATAGGAAGCTTATTTCGTATGCCAAGATTTGTGTTGAAATGGATTTAAATAACCCCCTGCCAGATTCTATGGAAATTTGCATGGGGACTTCATCTTGGGTCCAGCAAATCGATTACGAATCCATCCATTTCCATTGTCATATTTGTCATGCATATGGTCATCTGCACCGTCAATGTCCCCAAGTAGCGAGAGGTAATGGGATAGATCCCATTGGAGGTAAAGGAAGAGGCCAAATAGCCCAAATGGAAACTTCAAATGGCCTGCGTGGCAGTGCAACAAATAGCAAGGGCCACTCAAATGCTGTCAGCGCAACCCAAGATCCTCATGGTTACGACGGCCCAGACAAGGAAGGTTTGACCCAAGTCTGTCACCGTAATAAGGGGTGGGGGCTGAAACGCACAAACCAGGACCGGTCTATGGAACAGAGTTTCAATCATTTTGAAACTTTAGAATGTATGGCCATTGAAGATTGCATCTCGCTTGATGAGATGGGAGGCCCCTCAAAAGCTGAGGAGAAGTGTGCCTCCCAAGATATGGTGATCCATCCGATGAGGGAGACTTCCCCTACCCTGGATGAGGGGACCCTGGTGGTACGTCCGGATCAGCAAGAGAAGGAAGTCAGATGGGCAGACTTGGTTAAGGATGCAGATGTGTCTAGGAAAGAGAAGGGATCAGTGTTTGCATTGGAATTAATGCAAAGATCGTTCAAAAAAGTTTCTTTCACCACTCCCTCTAGAGTGGGTCGCAAGAAGGATCACGATAAAATCAAAATCACAGGAGATCTTTTGGTCGAATCGAAAGTGGTTAAGACCTTGGATGAACACTTCACCCAATCCACCCAATGATTGTCTTGTCATGGAATGTAAGGGGATTGCATAGTACCCCCAGACAAAAAGCTATGCGGAAGTTGGTTGAGAGACACTCTCCTGATATCCTTTGTATCCAGGAGACCAAGCTTTCTGTGGAGGCTATGGCTAACTGTGTACCAAAATTTTGGGGCTTTGGACATCACCAATGTGTGGATGATTTAGGAAGTGCTGGAGGGGTAGCAATTTGTTGGGATCCTAGGAAGATCACACCACTCCATTGGATGGCTAGTCTCTCGGCCCTCTCCATGACTGCGACCTCAATTGAATTGGGGGAGCTGATTTTGGTGACTACTGTTTATGCACCTGGTGATATTTTTGGACAGCTCAAGCTTTGGGAACACTTAAGGTATGTGCAGAGCTATTTTCCTTACCTACAATGGATCATGGGAGGAGATTATAATGTTGTTCTTTGCTGGGAGGAAAAGAGGGGAGGGTCAGCACGACTTGACCCCACATCTGAACTTCTGAGACAAAATATTGATATGCTGCGCCTATTGGATGTTAAACCCTTAATGGGCTCTTCACCTGGAACAACAGAAGGACAGGTAAGGATGCCATCTCTGAGCGTTTAGATAGATTTTTGGTTTCTTGTTTTTGGCTTTCTAGTGCAATTTCTTTGGCTTCAAAAATTCTGGATTGGAAAGGCTCCGACCATTGGCCCATCAAACTCACCACCAGCCACATCACTAGCCCCAAAAAACCTTCGTTTAAGTTTCAATTAATGTGGCTTCAGGACCTATCTCTTCATGGCCTGATGACCCACTGGTGGCAGTAAGGAGGACCTAAATATGGAATAGCTATGTTTACTTTTGCCAAAAAGCTCCAGTTTGTAAAAAGAAAGTTGCAAGAGTGGAATAGGTACAATTTTGGAAATCTTCACTCTAGGAAGGAAAAAGCTCAAGTTCGGCTTGATACAATTACCAGGCAGATCCGGGACTTTGGTTTGACAGAAGATCTCCGTAGGGCAGAATCTGAGGCTGTGGATGTGTTGGCTGAATGGGAACTTCGGGAGGAAATTTATTGGAAGCAGAAAGCCCGTATTGACTGGCTCCAGGAAGGCGACAAGAACATAGCCTTTTTTCATAAGTCGGTTCAAGCAAGGCGCAATAGGAACTTTCTTTCTTCCCTTGTCACAGTGGATGGTACTTGCCTAATGGCCTCCCATGCCATATCTGAGGAAGCCGTTCATTTTTACGCTGAGCTGCTAGAAAGTACACCACCTCCTACTGAACAGGAGGAAAATACAGTGCTATCTTGCATTCCTTTCGTTGTTACACCTGAGATGAATGAATCGCTCATGAGGCCGATTGCTAAGGAGGAAGTAGAGAAAGTTGTGTTTAGCATGCATAGAGGCAAAACACTCAGACCCGATGGATTCCCAGCTGAATTTTTTCAAGAATTCTGGGAGATTATTAACCAAGATCTTTTGGAGGTGGTGAGAGAGTCTTACTCCAGCAAGGAGATGCTTAGAGTGCTTAATGCAACTTTCCTTGTCTTGGTCACGAAAAAGGAATAGGCGAATTAGTTGGATCATTTTAGGCCTATTGCTCTTTGCAATATGGTGTACAAAATAATAACCAAGCTCATTGTGGAGCGGCTCAAAGTTTGCCTTCCTTTGGTCATCTCAGAGGAACAAGGGGGTTTTGTTGCTAGGAAACAAATCTTGGATGGGGTGGTGATTGCTTCTGAAGCAATCCACTCTATGAGTAGGTCTCAGGAGCGAGATATGTTTATTAAGCTCAATTTGGCCAAGGCCTATGACAGGGCAGATTGGAGCTTTCTGGAAAAAATCCTTCTGGCCTTTGGTTTTAATTGGGATTGGGTGTGTTGGGTGCTAAGTTGTGTAACTACGCCTTCCTATTCAATCCTCATTAACGGCGAGCCTTCCAGACTTTTTAGAGCCTCTAGAGGTTTTCGCCAAGGAGACCCGCTCTCGCCATACTTGTTCATTATTCTTGTTGAAGGGCTAGGCCATCTCATCAAATCGTAGGCTTCTCAAAATAGGATTCATGGATGGCAGTGGGGAAATGGGTTAACCAGTTTGACCCACCTCCAATTTGTGGATGACACTATCTTGGTAGGTAGAGCCCGGATCAGGGAAGTGCAAGCTTTTCGGGCTACTTTGGACACCTATCTAGCTGTGACAGGGTAGAAAATCAATGAGCACAAATCCTCAATTTTTTCTTCAACACTCCGAACTCTATTTAGCGGAGGATTACCACTTCTCTGAGATTTCAAATTCAATCCCTCCCGGTTACTTATTTGGTCATACCCATTGTGGTTGGAAGACAACCCAGGCTCTTCTGGCAGAATATTCTTGACAAATTAAGGCAAAGAATTAACCATTGGACCCACCGCTGGCTTTCTATTGTGGGGAGGGTGACACTATTGCAATCCGTGATCCAAGCTCTGCCCATTTATCGTAGGATGGTCCAGGGTGCCCCAATGTATTTTCTCAAAGAATATGATGCTCTATCATGGAAATTTCTTTGGAGTGGCACTTTAAGGACGTCAAAATGGAGTCTTATTAACTGGAATAAGGTATGTCGCCCTAAGAGGGAAGGAGGCCTTGGGCTGCACTTTGCTATTCTGTATAGTCAAGCTCTCGCGGCTAAACTTTACGGGCAGTGGTGTTCCAACCAATCTTGCCTCTGGGCCCGTATCCTGTCTTCTAAGTATTTTCCAGGTGTTGATCCGACATATATCCCTAGGCATCCTATTGAGGGGAGAGGTTCTATGGTGTGGAATACCCTCAAACTTGGAGCTCATCTTGTGTAGACCAATCTCTTTTGGATTTGCAACAGTGGGATGGAGGCGCTTTTTTGGGAAGATTCTTGGAATGGAGCTCCTCCCCTTCTTTCCTCCCACCCTCACCTGCAGTCCCTGTGTGATTCCTTTCTTATTGCTGGATGGAATATGGTAGAGCATTACAAAGAGGGATTTAAACTGGGCACGACTATTGCCTTCCGATGGAAGAACTCGTCCGCTTGGCCGCCAGGAGGGACTGCTGAGAATAGGAAGGAGCTATCTCAGATTCTTTTAGCTAGAGTTTGCAGCTCTTTGAGGGGGAGAGATGTCTTGGCTTGGGGAGGTAATTCTAATGGCCAGTATTCAGTGGCGTCCGGATACCTTGAGCTGACAAAGCAGTATTTTGGAGAAGTGGAATTCTTATGGGGGAAGAAGATTTGGAATTGTCTCTCATGGCCGAAATGTAACTTCTTTTTATGGATTCTCACTTATAACCGCTGTCTGACGTGGGATAATCTTTGCAGAAGAGGTTTTCAGGGCTCGTCTATATGTATGCTATGTTACAGTGGTGAGGAGACAGGGTCTCACCTGTTCTTCCAATGCTCTTTTGCCAGACGAATATGGCACCTTTGGTGGGAGGCGTGGGCTTGCCCTTGCTGGCATGTATCCTCTATGATTGAGTTTTGGCAGCGCCTGGGTCGACCACTCTCAAAAGTGCCCATACTTCAGGGTACGTGGACTACAGGCCCCTCCTTCATTCTCTGGAACCTCTGGTTAGAGAGGAACAGGAGGATTTTCCATGACTGTTGTTTGGATCCAAGAGCGGTTTGGCTAAAAATCCTCACTGCCCTCCAAGAAACTCTTCAGGTGAAATGTGTTAAGGCCGTTGTTTTGAGTCTTGCTGAAGCTGCGATCCTTACATGCATTTCCCCTGTGTCGGCCTCGACTTCTTCCCTCAGTCCTTATATGCGGCCTAGGACAAGGAGTAAACAGCAGACGCGTCCAGCTAATCGTGTGGGACATTGGTCCCCTCCAGGAGATGGTTTTTTGAAAATTAATGTTGACGGATCCTCAAAAGGAAACCCAGGAGAAGTTGGGATTGGCAGAGTTGGTAGAGGCGCTGTTGGTTAGATTTGTTTTTGGTTTTCTATCTATAAAGGTCACCATACAAACAACCTTATGGAGGCGATGGCTATCCTTGAGGCTGTGCAAACCTGTTGTCGGAATGGTTGGCATAGGATCATATGCGAGTTGGATTCGCAAGTGATTGTTAATTTGCTGAGTAACTGTAGTTTTGACACTGTGGATTGGCAGCTGGTTGCAGTTGTTCGGCAGATCCTTCAGATTAGTACCTCTCTAGAATCCGTCTCCTTTAATTATATTCCCCGAGAGTGGAATGGGGTTGCAGAGTGCTTGGCTAAATGGGCCTCTGAGTTTGGGCTGGGTTGGTGTATTCAAGATCAGAAATTACTTCCTATGAGTTTGTCCTATCACCTTGGCTCAACTTCTTGAGCAGGATATGGCGATGTAATTCTCTCGTGTTTCGAGTCTTTATTAATAAATTTTTACCCCTTTAGTTTTTAAAAAAAAAAATTAAGGTAATGACCGAAAAAAAACAGGGACCAACATTGACATAGGTAAGTCTGCTCCGACACCTAATAGACATATAGGTACAGCTGCTCCGACACCATATAGGGACAGCTGCGCCGACACGTACCTAATCAAATTAAAAAACAGGGACCAGCATCCACGTATGTAACTTGTAAGGCGGCTACGAGTCCCAACAAATGAATAATATTGAAAGACTCGACTGTGTCTTTTCACATACGCAATTATTATCGGAACGACCCGTGTGTCGTGACTTTGACATTCGTGAACCATAAGCAACCATATTTGAACATATCTTTCTTCTTCTTTTTTTAATATTGTATACAATGCAAATTTTTTAATCCCAGAGGCGGCCTTGACGGAGCTACTGCTATATAATGTTTACCCTATAAATAAAGGTAAAGGTTGCAAAAGGAGATTAAAAAAAACAAGAGGCCAAGCATGGCAATGAAAAACAGTAAATGTTCATTGTGTGTTGTAGTACTTGTGTTGTTAGCAATAGTGAACGTGGGAGTTGGGGATGTGAGTTCTATAATCACTCCTAGTGCTTTTAACTCCATAGTTGGAGGAGCTGGCAGTGGGTGTGCAGGAAAGGGGTTTTATAATTACAATGCTTTTATTGCTGCTGCTAATGCCTTCAATGGATTTGGCACATCTGCCTCCTCTGATGTCAATAAGCGAGAAGTGGCTGCCTTCCTTGCCAATGCAGCGCATGAGACTGGAGGTAAAGTTTCTACTTCTATTATCAATTATTATAAAACAGCCAACTTAGACTCAATTTCAGTTTTTTTAATTGCTAGTCAAGAATCAATTATAAGGAAAAGGGCAGATTATGTTGCCAACTAATAAAATAGTTTAATTTAATTCAGTTGATTGCCTAAATAATTTAACTTTATGCAACTATAAATCAAATAAAAGTAAAAGACCAAAAGTTTATTAGAATTAAAAAAACCCAATGCTTAATTAGAGATATTTCAAGTAATATAAGTGCATGTATAACAGGGTTCTGCTTCATTAATGAGCAAAATACTGCTGATAAATACTGCATGGCCTCCACCCAGTATCCCTGCAACCCCAATAAGAATTACCATGGCAGAGGCCCTCTGCAGCTCTCATGGTCAGTATTAAATTTCATTTATTTTCTTGTAACTAATTCAAATATATTCTCTATTAATATTAGTATTAACATAAGATGAAATGAAATGGAAATGGAAATTGACAGGAACTACAACTACATAGCAGCAGGAAATAACATAAAATTTGATGGGCTGAACAATCCAGAAGTTGTGGCGACTGACCCAACGATCTCATTTAAGACAGCTGTGTGGTTTTGGATGCTGAACAGCAATTGTCATAAAGCAATTACGTCCGGACAAGGGTTCGGAGCCACAATTAGAGCTATCAACAGCGGGGAATGCAACGGTGGAAGACCTGGAACTGTAACCAGCCGAGTCAATTATTACAACAAGTTTTCCAAGCAGTTTAACATCGACCCAGGGCAGAATCTTCGCTGTTAATTAAATATATATATATATAGATAGATAGTGACAATAAGAAGGCAAGCAGCAGCAATGAAAAATGATGTTTCATATACTGCAATGCCAATTCATATCGCCTCCATCAACTAAATATCTTTGTTTCATATGCTTCAAAAGTTATCGTAATTATAATACAATAAAGTTAGTTTTAGTTTATATATATTTAATGTTTTTTCAAAGGACAACAATAATCATCTCTGTGTTTGACCAACGTCAGCCATACTAAATATCCTTTCATTTATAGTCAGATATGTTGGTCTTTTCAACCCCATGCTCTTTTTAAATTTTACAAGGTGTGCCATAACTTAATTTATAGACTATATTAAAACTAAACTATTTGACTTTTAATTAGTTTTGGTGCTATGAATGAATTGAGAAGAATTTTATAATTGTAGAAGCAATTTCAAAAATTATTGGAGGAGTGTAAAATAAGGAAGATTATTAATGGGGTTTTATAATTATTCGTAACTCATAAATGAGTTATATTAATTGTCTTAATCAGATCGTGTAATTAACTTACTTAAAATTGATAATATTTATTCATAATTTTTAAATTATAAATTGTAAAAAGAAAAATGTGTGTAATTTATAAAAGTGACCAGACTCCAAAACTCTTAATTATTATTTCATGTGTGACAATTGTGTCAAGTCACATGGCGTTGCTAACTATTAAACTTATTGGTGATACAAAAGTTGTTCAATAAACCATCCTTGTCTATCGGTCACACTTGCCACCTCTAATTATTTTTTTATTATATAAGAATGATCTATATCGAATCAAAGGTATGTGGTGGCCAAATTTACATTTACTCTAAGCACTTTGACAAGACGGAAAAATAATAGAGGAAACACATTAAAATCTAGTTAGAATTAATTAGGACAAAATTGGGGTGGTAAATACAAACATGAAAAATTACAAATGAAATAAATAAGTGAATGTGATAGGGCCAAAGAATAAATAAATAAATGAATGTGATAAATAAATAAAATAAATGGAAAAAAATATAGATGAAATACTGTAGACATCCAAAATTGGCCACCAATGGCCTCATCCTTGACTTTTAAGCATTTCTTATCAACCATTGAACATCTAGCCTAAGAATTAAGTCTCAAATTTGGCTTCCTAACCATGCAAATAAATTAGTTTAGCCCTTAAATCAATTAAATCATGTAAATGCATACATTGAATTAATCAAATACTTGAAAAATGTGCAAAAACCTAACAAAAATTATGTAAAAATCAAATCCTAATTGAATTAATCCATGAGAAAATAAATCAATTATTAAAAAGGAAAATTCAAATATCAATAAATATCCTAAAAAGGCATCTTAAAAGCTAATCATTATCTTTTGTAAGTTATCCAAATGCAAAATATCTCAAAATATCTAATCATGCTAATCATGAGATGGACTAACCCTACAGGGGTTAGCAAAGCAAACCAAAGATAAGATTTGACTCATTCCAAGTCATTTCGAATCCTATAAAAACAAGGCTAGAGCTATTTATTATGAGAGCTTGGATAGAGTAAAGTTATTGTGTAGGAATTTGAGCATGAATGCAAACATAGTGTTATAATGCCAAAATCAAGTCAAGCCATCAAGCCAACCATGGTGCCAAGAGGAGATAGAGATAGCCAAGCCCTATTGATGAAGATCTTTTGAGTATAATCTGAGCAAGCCAATGAAGAGATCTCTTCAAGCAATTAAGGAAGGTAAGGAAAGTTGTCATTTTTTTGCATTTTAGTTGTGTTTTCAATTGGTTTACTCACTAAGTTCCCCCATGATCTAGGCCTAGAGATGTTACATTGCTAGTGTGTTGATTTCTTTGTTTTTGGAACTAACAGTTTACTAACCTCCTCTCTTAAGTTAAATTCCTTGTTCACAGATGGCACACCCGGTGGGAATTGCACCCTACAAAGTTGTTCTTAAATCCTTATAGATCATTTTACTAACATTTTTCATATCAAAATATGATCTTGCTAACCGAGGAAGGTGAAAAAAATGATCAAAATTTCATTCATGAATTTCTGTGTGATAACCCATGGCCTAAGACAACAAGCTAATAGGCCATATTGTTGAGCTTTGTTTGGGGTCATACGAACTCCATTTTTGATATATTTTTTTAAAACCATGTGTTTTCTCTTAAGTTTTTAGAATATGCTATCATTTTGCCTTCAAATTTCATAATGTTTTCACAAGATATTGAAATAGGAATTTAAATCTTTTGTAAAGTTTCTAATCATTGTTTCTTGGTTTCATTGAATTGTGTTTTCTTTGTCTAATCATCCTATTGAAAGTTTTTTTGAGTTTTGATGATAACATTAAGTTAAATAACATTTGTGCAATTTTGTTTGTTTTACCTTTGGGTTTACAGGAAATTGATCTTGGTCCTTATCGATCGATATCGATTATTTCTAAAAACTTGTTTTACTCAACCAAAAGTGCCTCAAAATAGGGGGTTATTATCTAACAATTGAAAGTTGAAGGATTGGTTTGAAGAAAAATTACATTTTTTTATTAATCACACATTTTAATTTGGGTTTTAAAAATAACTTAATCAAATCATGCACATTTAAATTTAGGTCTAAAGTGAACATGTTTAATCTCACACATTTGGATATTGATGCTTAAAAAGAATATATGAATGGTTGTCCTAGAAATGTTTTATTTTTAGTGCTTAAAATGAATCCTAAGTCTTGAATATTTCCAATTTGTGCTTTAAAACAAACCTAAGACAAATCTTGAACACTTGAGATTTGGGCTTAAAATGAACTTAGTTGTTTTTAATTCATTTGGTTTTGTGCAATTCTTTCCTTTTTCACACTTAAGCCAAGGGGCCTAGTAACGAACCATGCCACATTTAAATTGGTGCTTAAAATCAATCCTCACTAGCAAATTTTTTGCAAATTATTTGTTGTGTGTTTTTTTCGTAAAAAGGATAGCACGTGTATGCTCTTCCCCCATCCCCTATAGGGAACTCACATGATCAAAAGTGCCTTTCCATTGCATTTTATTGCCTAGTCCAAGGCATAGAAGGAATGTTGCCTAAGATTTCCCCAAAACTCGTATAGTATTAGGTTATATAAAAGCAACCCTAAAGTCTTTAAACTTGTTTTTTATTTTCATGCATTTTGGATTATGAAGGGGATGTCATTACCTCTTGAAAGTTCTTTAGGGAAGCATTGACCTAGGGCTTCATCTCCTAGTAGTATTTCAACCCCTCTCCATGATGGGGGAGTGGGTATATAAATTGGGATTGCCCCACTGGGATGGTGGTTTGAGTGGTTAAACCATCTCCGTTAGTGGTAGGTTAAGCTTGGGATGTATGATCAATCTGGACATCGCACTACACTAAGCAATTGATAGATGTAGTGGTTATGAAAAGGATAAGACCTTTTCACAACAAGTTGATTGACATGGACTCAATTTACATACTTATTCTCTTATGTGAATACGTGAAAATGTGTACGCATGGGATCAATCTAGATGGTCGAAAACTTGTAGGGTTTAGTCAACCCCACATTGCCAAACCTTGATAGGATTTAGGCTGATTATACTTTTTTATATTTTGGTAATTTATTCTTTATTGCTTTGTGTTTTGAGATTAAAACTCTTACTTTTTATTTAAACCATGTCCAATCAAGTTTGTTTATACGTCACTCCTTTGTTCAATGGGGCATTATGTTGGTCATTTTGTCACCACACATTTGTCTTAGTTTTTTTGCTAAACTTGGTTGTGTGTGTGTCACTTGTTTGAAATGAGTACCATTGTGCTACCGAAATTATTTTAAATTCTTAATCCTTACAAGTCTTTGAAATAAAACATTGATCACATCTTCTTGAAAGTGATAACATCGTTACACTGCCTAAATTATTCAAAACTTGTCTTGTTTCAACTATCATTGTTAAAACCAATCATTTGAGCCTTATTGGACTTTTGTTTAACATGGTCATGTTGTTCAAATTTGTCTAAATTGTTTGGTCAACTATAGCCTAGATTTCAACATTCAAGTTTTCAATTAACTTTTCCATGTTCAAATTCAAACATTGATTGATTTCTATTTAAGCCTTGTTTTGTAGGGGCTAATACATAGATATTTCTGTTTTGGGTTGTGTAATTTAGGTTAATTACTTACCTAAATTTGAAAAATATTATTTATTTTTTCATAGATATTATCCTCATCATTGTTTATGCCATTATTTGGGAGAACACAAACTTTTTCCAAGTGCCTTTTGCCTTGTAGTTTATGCCAAATGATCATGTTTATGTTTGATTATGTATGTCAGGCTTATGTCAATGTGTTTCAATTTTATTAAATCAAAATATCATCATAATATTTGTTTAAAGACTAGCTTTTAATGTCATTATTTGGCCAATAGTCCTAGCACAACCTGTTTGAGCCTAGCTTTTGACTCCTTGTTCAGACAAAAGACCTAGCAACATTTCCCTTTCTTAGTTTAGACCTGCTTGGAACACTTTGGACATAAATTTTGACATGCCATTTTTTATTTAGATGTTTGACCTTTTGTGTGTATGACATTTAAAGTTATACATTTGATGTTAGACTATTTTATGCCAAATCTTAACACAAACCATTTTGTAGATACAGCTCTACTTCTAGACCATTTTGGAGATATAGATCCTTTTTTAGACCATTGTTTGGAGATACAAATCCACCACCTTTGAACAAGTTACACCAAGTTTAAACCTTTTGTCCTTTGGATATTGTTTTTTAGAGTTTTTAGAACTCTAAGGCCTTTTTTTTTTTTGGATCTTTCTTCATTAATATAGATATGTTTAGCTACACTTATGGTAGAGTCACATATAATCCAATTTATGATTGAATGTCCACATAAACTGACTACAATCATGACCTATTTGAGTAAAAAATTCAAATGCCTATTTATGATCCAAATCAAGTTATCAACTAGGATGATATGGTTTTTGAAGACTTAGATGCTTTGGATTATGCAAACAATCAAACTCTATGACGCTCTACCATTTCCATTCTAGGACCTCATTCATTAGCTTGTGTGAGTAATCAAGATCCATAATGACCCAAACTTATCATACCAAAACCTCATCCTTTGGCTTGTGCGAGAAACCAAGCTCCACAATGCCCCATACATATCATTATAGGACTTTGTCCTTTGGCTTATGTGAGAAATCAAGCTCTATGATGCCCTACCATTTCCATTCTAGGACCTCATCCTTTGGATTATGCAAGTAATCAAGCTCCACAACACCCCAAACTTATCATACCAGGACCTCATCCTTTGGCTTGTGCAAGCAACCAAACTCCATAATGCCCCAAACTTATCATTTTAAGACCTCATCCTTTGGATCATAATAGAAACCAAGCTTTTTAACTCCTTATCGCTACCATTTCAGGACTTCATCCTTTGTCTCATGTGATAAATCATGCTCCCTAATACTCTACCATTATCCAACCATCAACCATTCCTCATCTAGTGCTAATCATTCCCCACTTTAAAAAACCCTAGCCAATCCATTCACAATCCCAACTAATCCAATCACAACCCTAGCCAATCTAACCAAAACCCCAACCAAGCCAATCAGTACCTCAGTCGAGCCAATCAGTACCTCAACTAAGCTAATCAATACCCCAACTGAGCCAATCAGTGCTTATCCAGTCAAATCAATCATTCAAGGACCAATAAGTATTCAAAATTGGTATTTTATAATTGTTTGTAAACTAAGACCAAGAAAACTAACCAATCTAAGATGTTTTTATTGAATTGACCATTTGTGATAAGTCAATCTATGATAAATCACCTTACAATCCTATTCCTATTATCAAGGAGTCTCACTCTGATGAGCCAGTCTTATTTAAATTACTTCTTAATGATTATAACCACCTTTGGGAAAATCATGACCTTGACCACATGCCTATTTTTTAAGAACCTCCCTTTGACAATCTAGTCTCTAAGGAGTTTTCTCTTGACTTATTTCCCATTGTTGAGGAATCTCACATTAATAAACCAATCTCTGTTGAGTTCTCCATGCCATCACAAGTCATTCCTTATCCAATATCCAACATTCAACAAAGCATCATTATAGTAGTATCTACATCAAATCAAGAATCATAATTAGAGTCAAGTCATATTCTTGAACCAACATTAGATTTAGCATCAAAATTAGAATCAACATGAGCATCAACATCGGATTCAGAGTCCCTTGAGTCAAAATTAGATTTAGAATCAGAATATGTTCATTGTTTTTACAAAATTGGTTATGCATGCCTCATAGATCAATTTGAATACATTTATGATCATTATATAATTTTTGAGGATGAGTACTTTAGCTTTGACATAAGTTCTACTAGTATCTTCTACAAGGATTATGTAGCCTCTCCCTATTCTATTACTGTTCCACATGCTATTAACACCAACTAATCTATCCATGTTATCGACATTCCATCTCCTATAAGTTTCGATTAGGACTAACAAAATCTCACCTTATTGAACTATATCCATGGTGACATAGTAGTTAAAGAACAACAAGGAGGCCAAGGCCACATTCATGCAGAAGAAGAACACTCTCTTAGTGAAACCTTTTTGAAGGAGCTAGGGGACAATCAAAGGAAAAACTCAACATCTTCTAATGAAACCTTTTCAGAGGAGTTATAAGACAATTAAAGTTAAAAGTCAACATTCCTTATTGAAACCTTCTTGGAGGCACTATGGGACAATCAAGATAAATTCATTGGTGGGAACCTCATCGAGGCACCAATAGATAAACACAAAAGTTATTCACTGCTTGATGAAGATATTATCAAAAATAAAATAAAAATAACTTCCAATTTATAGCCTAATCAGATGGTAGCTACTCTTAGGCCAAATAATAGAAGAATTTGGTGGTCTTATCAAGAGAATATTCAGAAGTCTTTAGCCCTGACACATCTAAAGTTATGTCAAATATGGAATCAACAACATTATGTGTGTTTGAAAATATTGATATTCATTTGTTTCCCCACCATCATACATTCTATTATCAACCACCATTCCATTTCCCAATTAAACATATCAACCAACATTTATCCATATTTACCATCCATGACTACATTTTCCTTTATAGAGGCTCTAAAGATACCTTGTCTCAGTGCTTGAAGGAAACAAAATCAATGACCAACAAAGATCACAACAACATTATTTGCATCCAAATCTAGAGGCCATTCTTGATAGAGTAACTATTCAAATGAGGTGTGGGCTAAGAATTAACATGATTGAGTATTTTATTTGTATCATTTGTTGATCAAGATGTGCATCTCCACATCAATAAGAATAATAGAATCCAAAACCACACCCATGACAAATAGATCTAACCTAATAACCAATCATCAGCCAAACACAAACATGTACCATACCATTTAATTTATCATTCCTTTTATCATTTTCACATACCCATCCAGTTACCTTACCACTTGGGGGTAACCCTATCAACATTCTTCTTTATCATCCTATCATTCTACCATCCTATCATTATCCTATCACTTATCCATCCTACCATTTTTTTATATCAACCTAAGCACATTTTTATCCATCCTATCTTAACCCACTTGACCTTCATTCATCCATTAGTTTCACATTTTCAGCATGAAGAATCAGATTAGTTTTAGTAGTTGTTTCAAGAATTCCAGACAGAGGCAGTATTTTGGAGTAGTATGATAGAAGTTTGGTAGTTGTATCCTTCGTTTCTTGTTCCCTTCTTATCATGTTTGTTTATGTGAGCCTAATTATATTTTCCTATAGGGGAAATTTAGTTTTTTGACTTTTATTCATGATTATAACTGCCTTTGGGCAAATCAATACCTTTTTTAAATCAATGAATGCAAGCATTTTCTCATTTGGATTAATCTCACCCACGGGTTAATTCCACCTTTATTCATGATTCTTTTCAAGGGACCATCCATTAAACATGTAATGGCCACTCCCTCAAGGGATCATAATCATTATAGGCTTCCCAAACACCATTTGGATCTTTTTATTTAAACCATCATCTTCTTTTTGGCATACAAGCCTTTTCTCATTCTTTGAGAATACATTGTTGTGCCTATAGATTAAAATTCCTTCCTAATCAATGACTAAATACATGAGTGTGATAAATAAAAAAAATGATAAAAATAAATAATTAAATGTGATAAGCACAAAGAATAAATAAGTGAATGTGATAAATAAATAGAATCAATAGAAAAAATCTAAAAATTATACAAAATGATAATAGATAATAGAAAAAATAATATTATACTCACAAAATTAATTTACATGTGAGTGAGAACATGGGTAGTGGTTGTGGAGGATGGTATATTGTAGAGAAGAGGTATGGGTGCTTAAGAAGAGTAGTGTGGGAGGGGTGGAAGCATCTTTAGAGATTGAGCTACAAGGATGATACATCATATATTAGGGCTATGTGGAATGGTAAGATATGGCATAGGGACATTTGAGGGATGTGGCAATCCAAACATTGATAAATATCATATATGAAAGGAAAACATGAAAAAATGAATCATATTACGAGGAACTTATAAAATTAATATGTAATTCATATTTTTGATGTTTGACTATTTGAAAAGTGACCATAATTTAATGTCTTAAATGACTAAAAATAATGTCTAAATCTTTGTAAATTGCAATGTTTCTAGACATGAAACTCGAGATAAAAATTAAAGAAAAATACAATGTTGTCAGGCATATTTTATTTCCAAATATGTAGCTTACTTCATCTGCTTAGTGATGAGTGAAATGAACAATTTTAGAATTACTTGATAAACATGGATGTCCTTGTCAACTGGTTTATAATTGGAATTTTTTTGAAAAAATAGATTATTGTTTTGCCAATAAATCATGTTTAATACGGAGTATTGAGTGAGTAATTGCACATCAATCAATTAATGTCTTAATTTTTTTTTGAAATTATCTTTTTTGAATGCATTGAATTAAATATTATTCACCATAAAAAATAATTAATGACATAAATGGTTATAACAAAAAAAAGAATATAGTAGTTAATAATGATATGATTTTTCATGGTTATTTATTTTTCAGGATGTTGACATAAAAATATTCCCAAATAAGATCACTAGGAATAGATATTTCAAAATTAATATACCAAAAATTAACCGAAACTTTGTAATTATTAATATAATATTATTTTTAGTAGTTTGATTGGCTATAAAAAAAGGATAATTTTTAAGTGATTCCTATAGTCTTCTACTTTGGAAGGGACAAATAAGAGAGATGTCTTTCTGCCAATTAAATTGGAGGTAATATTTGGGTTTATTTTATGCCAATAAGATTGGAGGTAATATTTGGGATTTTTTATTGACCAAGTCATTGGTTAATCATTAAATATTAAGGGTTATCCATTTTTTTAAATATTTGTCTTTTTGAATTTATCTCTTATAAATATTAATGATCTACTTGACATTTATTATTATAAAGTAATTAATAAAAATGAAACACTGAGATTTTTTAAAGTGGACTCAAACATGGTTGAAGAAGGCTTGTGTAGTTATAGTTGCATCAATGTATTACTTATAATTGATCATGATAATCATTTTTGAAAACATATCCACTATAAGAAACACAACACCATGCTAGTGTTTAGTCGCAAACAACCCAGTCGTGAAATCCATGATGATAGATTCTCATAATGTGGATGGAACTAGTAGAGGTATGTAAACTCCTAGCTACCTATTCATGGGATTGGAAATGTAACAAGGAATGCAAAACTTGATGTGGCTCACCATGTATGTGTACATGTGTGACTAGTAGAATTTCAACCACAATGTGGATAGAGTCTTTGTCACTCTGAAGTGTCCTAACGTCTTGGCATAGTGGGATTCCTAGATGATTCATTTGTGAGGTGTGACACCAGGAACATAAAGATCTTAGAGCTTATAATTTTTTTTTGAACAAGTAGAACTTCCAAACTTGATTACCTCATGCAAGGTTGGAATAAGTATCTATGTATTTTTGATAAAGTTAGTAGAGGGATATCCAATCTATGATGTTTTGGTCACATGTGTCCAACACTATGATAGTACATGAAGTATCAGTTGGCTAAGGCAATTTTATATGTTATTGTCCTTCCATTTCTTGTGCTTGATCATGAGATGGAACTATTATAGGTGAGTCATCAGATTTATGAGTCATGAATTCTCCAACTTACTATACATCTACAAGGAAGTGGTTTATGATCATAATAAACAAATGTCTCCTTCCCCAAGATGTAGTGATGCATGTAAGTACACAGAGTTGGGGAATAATTCTATGGATATTTTAGGTAACATGATTACACTAATACATAATGTGATTTCATTATTTAAATTATGGCTCAATAATTACTGAGCCATAACATAATCACATTATTTTAAAAAATAACACAATCACATTATTAATGTAATCATGTTATTTTTATTTTAAATAATGCGATCACATTAATAATGTGATCGCGTTACCTATGTTACAAAAAAAACCCGAGTTCAAATTTATTATTTTGCATTAGAGTTTCCTTGCTCTCCTCCAACTTTCATGATCGTGTTTTGTGTGAGATATACAAAAGAGTGATAAGAAGCCATGAAATTCATCCCATGAAGCTAGTAATCAATGATGCTACTATGTAGAAGAGGTAAATTATAAAAATCTACACTTGTTAACTCTAATTTGTTATTATTTTTATTATTAAACCCTAATTTTTAGTTGTAATTTGTTTGTTTTGAATAACCCATCCTGCTAACCCTACTAACCCTCCACATAACCCTCTTGTTCCTCCTCCTTTTAACCCTCCACAAAAACCTCTTATTCTTCCTCTTCTCCCTCCACCTAGCCCTCCTATAGTTCCATAAAACCCCATGGTAGGCAAGAGATTATAATTGACAACATTATGGGAAATAAAATTGAAATTAAAGAATTAATTGGGAGAATGAGGAATCCCACTTCCACCAACCCCCACTGCACCTAGCTAGCCAATTTCTTAGATACATTATTAGGTCAAAATAACTCTATAATGAGTCAAATTGATAGACAAAATTCATATAGGGATATTTTTAGGTCTTATTATGCTAATAAATTATCGACACTTAAGGTCAATAACAAATAAATATCAAAATCCTCCATTTGTGCACTATTCATTGACCCATCCACCAATGGGTAAGTGCATGGAGTTAGGGGACAATTCCATGGATATTTTATGTAATGAAATTGTATTAATAGATATTTTGATCATGTTATTTAAATTCTAAATCAGTAATTACCAAGTCATAATGTGATTTCATTATTGTATAACATGATTACATTAATAGATAATGATATAACATTATTACAAAACAAAAATGCGATCACATTAATATTATTTTACACATTTAAATAAATAGAGTGAATGTTGGTTAACAAGTAACACAATAATTTTATTAATTATGTGATCACATTATTGATAATGCGATCATGTTCCTATTATTTTGTACATAAAAGCATGTGGGAGTTTCACATGAAGGCAACTTTGGCTAGAAGATTATATTTACTACTCTAAATGTTAAGTATAAGTTTATTTATTTTATAAAATAAATGTAACAATATAAATGTAAACTTATACTTTAAATTTATTTTAGTAAATATAATAAACTAGGGTCACTTAGTATCTGATAGAGTTGGTCTCACAACTGAATGCCTTATGATGTGGAAAATAGTTTTTCAAAATCCAATTAGGTCAGTACTTAGGAATTTTTAGGGTCTAAGTATTAAACCTAGGGATTTTAGGACATAATTTTTGTAATTGATGTCCATTTTTGGTAAACATATAGTCATTTTTTAGGTTTTTGTGACTTCCAAATTGATTCCTATCATTTCTAAGAGTCTTAGGTTTGTCAAAATTGAAGTTTGAAAAACAATCACTTTGAAATTGATGAAAAGTGGTGTGATTGAGGTAACATAGTCATATATATGACCTACACACATCAAATGTTGAATTTATGTTAATTTCACATATTCATCATCCCTCCCTCATCCCTAATCACTTCCTACTAATGCCTCATCATCCCTAATTACTCTCTCATCATTATTCATTATCCCTAATCACTCCCTTATTGAACCTTACTATCCCTAGTCATATCTAATCACTCCCTCATTAACAATCACTATCCCTCATATTCACTAATCACTCACTCTTCATCCCTCATAATCCCTCATCATTCCTTCATTAAACCTCACCATACCTCATCATCTTTAATCAGTCCCTCATCGTCCCTAATCACTCCCTCATTAGATCTAATCATCCCTGATCATCCTTAATCACTCCTTAATTATCTCTTATCACCCATAATTACCATTTAATAATCCCTAATCACTCCCTCCTCATCCCTCATCATCCTTAATTATCTCTCACCATCCTTAAGCATCAATTCATCATACCTAATCAGTCCTTCATTGGCTCTCAACATCCCTAATCACCACTTCATCATCCCTAATCACTCCCTTCTCATCCCTCCTTATCCCTAATCACTCCCTTATTAAGCCTCACCATTACTCATCATTTATAATCTCTCCTTCATCATCCCTAACATTCCATACTTAACTCTCACCATCCCTCATTATCCCTAATCACTACTTCATCATACCTCATTATCTATAATCATTCATTCCTCATCCCTCATCACCTCTAATCACTCCCTCATTAATATTCACCATCCCTCATCATACATAATCACTCCCTCATCCTCCCTAATCACTCTCTCATTGACCCTCACCATCCCTCATCATCCCTATTTAATACCTCATCATATCTACTCAATTCCTCCTCATCCTTAATCACTCCATCTAATACCTTGATGGTGGTATTTTTTTGGGGTTAAAAAATGTTAGGAGTTACAAGTGGAGAGTTGAGTGCTATCATAAAATATAATACATAATGATCAAAATGATGTGGGGGCAAATTTGAAACATAAATATTTAAAACCTATGATAAAATATGGGCCTATTAGAAATGATGTAATTCATAATTGAAAATCCACCATAAAAAGAGAAGAAATTAAAACTACCATAGCACCAAAAATGGGTAATAAACACATGAGTACCACCAAGATATGTGATTTATTGAAACCAATCAGTTGCTTTCCATATGAGGACATTTTGTGATCCAAATAATTACATTGAAGGCCTTCTATATATATGTCTATTGATTGAGTCATCATACCAGAGAGTAGAAAATAGTTTTCAAATGATTAGAATAAGTAGTTCAAGATTGAAAAGTGGTGCTTAATTCATAAATTAAATATTCAATCCAATGAAGAGGGTCACACTATGAGCTCTCTACTTTCACATCTCAAAAGGTGGGTAAAACTTATCCAAAATTATAAAAAGATAAGTAGATTATAGATTATGAACCCAATGATATGGTTAGTACTAAAAATATCTCTACTTCCCCCAACAAGAAATTATATGAATTAAAAATTATGTTTCATTAATAAATATAGATCAATGGTGAGCCAATACACTTCATCATTTCAAATGGAAGTTAGAATAATATAATTTATCCTGAATCATATTTTCAAAAATTGTACTTGAAATTTATATATCATCCATAACAATATGCTAGTGTATGGTCTAGTGTAAGCCTTGAGAAATAGATCACCTAGTAGTGTCACTTGGTGTACAAAATAAAAAATTTTAAAGATGAAATCCTTTGTGACATCTCACCATTAGAGGCATGTGATGTTATACATTTGGTCAACCATATATTTACCATTATTCCTTATATGTTAACTCATTTAACCAATTCATTCATTTCAAGATGATGAATGACATCCTCAAGACCTTTACCTATGTCATTTTAAAAATCTACCTTGATGACATATTAATATTTAGAAAACATGGGATGAGAATTTACACCATGATGAAATAGTGTTTCACATTTTTTAGAAACATATTTTTATGTTAACATGAATAAATATTATTTTTCATGTAAGAGATAAAATATTTTGGACACAGTACACACACACAAGGAGTGCATGTGTGAACCTGACAAAGATTCAAGTTATGGAGGAATGGGAGACACTAAATAAATTTGTATATTATTCAAATCTTCTCATAATTAGAAAATTATACAAGAGATTTGTGTTTAATTTTTATCTTTTGAACCAAACTACCAAAAGTGGAACCAATTTTTTTTCATCTAGTTAGCTATTAAACAAAGATAATTTGATGAACTAAAATTCATACTATATTTTATGTTAGTAATTATGTTAATTGACTATAACTTTGGAATATCATCCAATTCATTCACTAATAAAATTGACTATCAAAAATGGGTATTGATAACATAAGTCCTAGAAAAGAGTTAATTTCTATTATAATGGATTAAAAAATATATGATTTGAATCAAATATATCTTTAGAGTATATACTTACATTAGATGATGAGGGAGTGATTAGGGAAGGTGAGGGATGGTGAGGATCAATCATGGAGTGATGAGGGATGGTGAGGATCAATGAGGGAGTGATGAATGATGATGATGGATGAAGAAATATTGATTAGGGATTATGAGGTATAAGGAGGGAGTAATTATGGATGATGAGGGATGGGGATAATCAATGGAGTGATTAGGGATGATAAGTTAGAGTGATTAAACATGATGAAAGACAATGAAGGTCAATGAGGGAGTGATTAGGGATGATAAACGATGAGGAATGAAAGATTAAGGATGATGAGGGGTAGTGAGGGTTAATGAAAGAGTGATTACAGATGATAAAGGAGTGATTATAGATGATGAGGGATAGTGAGGGTCAATTAGGTAATGATTAGAGATAATGAGTAATGATGAGAGAGTGATTAGGGGAAATGAGGGATGAGTAGTAAGTGATCAAGGATGAGTAAGGGATGATGAACAAGTGAAATTAACACAAAGTGGTTGTTTGATGTGTGTAGGTCATCAATATGACCTACACAACCTCAGTCACACCACTTTGGATCAAGTTCAAAGTGAGTAGTTTTCAAACTTCAATTTTGACAAACCTAGGACTCCTATAAATTATAGGAATCAATCCAAAAGGCACAAAAACCTAAAAAATGACTATATGTTTACCAAAAGTGGACATCAATTACAAAATTTATGTATTGATATCCTTAATTTTAATACCTAGACACTAAAAATGTCTAAGTACATACCATATTGGATTTTGAAAAATTATTTTACACATCGTAAGGTGTACAACTATGAGACCAACTCTATCATATGTTGAATGACCCTAATTTATTATGGATGATGAGAGATGATGAGGGATGAGGAGGGAATAATTAGAATGATGAGGTATATTAAGGGTTAATGAGGGAGTATTCAAGGATGATGGAGTGATTAAAGATGACTAGGGATAGTGAGGTTCAATGAGGGAGTGATTAAGGATAATGAAGAATGATGAGATAGTGATTAGGGGTGATGAGGCATGAGTAGGAAGTGATTATAGATTAGGGAGGGATGATGAAAAAGTGAAATTAACACAAAGTGGTCATTTGATGTGTGCAGGTCATAAATGTGATGTATGCTACCCTAATCACACCACTTTACATCAATTTCAAAGTGAGTGGTTTGAAAACTTCAATTTTAACAAACCTAAGACTCTTATAAATTTCAAGAATCAATCTAAAAGGCATAAAAACCTAAAAAATGACTATATGTTTACAAAAAATAGACATCAATTGCAAAAATTATGTCTTGAAATCCTTAAGTTTAATATTTAGACCCTGAAATTGCCTAAGTACTAACCTAATTGGATTTTGAAAAACTATTTTATACATCACAAGGAATGAAACTATGAGACCAACTCTATCATATGTTGAGTGACCCTAGTTTATTATATTTACTAAAATAAATTTAATGTATTTTCTTATACTTAACATTTAGAGTAGTAAATATAAGCTTTTGGCCAAAGTTGCCTTCATGTGCAACTCCCACATGTTTTAGGGTGTTGAGAATATATAAATAACATTATTAAGTAATGTGATCATGTTAATAATGTGTCCATGTTAATAATGTGATCACATTCTTAAGTAACACAATCATGTTAATAATGTCATCACATTATTAAGTAACATCATCTCAGTATTTGAATTTAAATTTAATTCCCATGCCTTTCATCTTGGGAATGGCTTGGATTCTTGAGCCAAAGGCTTGGACTATCAATGTATAGCTATGTTTTGAAAGGTATTAAAATAAACAACAAATTTTAACTCTGATCACCGAATACACTAATAATTTCAATGTGAAAATTTAAAAACTTGATTCTGTCATGATGAACGCGCGCTTATCTTTTCAAAGATATGTTTTTTATAATTTTTAGACTAATTTAAGGTTTTAAACTATGTTTATTTATAACTATGCCCTTTTATGATACTACATGCCAACAATATAAATGCCTATACATATTCATGTAATTTGTCTTTCGTTGATCCAAGTGAAAAAAAATTATATGGTGACCAATTAGGCCTAATGATACACACATTCAAAAAAATTTGATTTTAATTTTTTCTGAGGTAGTTAGGTGTGTCACATAGATGCCTATTCATTTATTTTTATGTTTTAAGATCTATTTACTTGTAAAATTCATAAAAAAAAGTATTCATTGAAAAAATAAAAAAAATATATGTGACCTACTATAAGATCTTATCTAAATTATACCTAAAGGGTTTCAAATAATATTAAATGCTCCTAAAAATGGTGCACATCAAAACCATCTATCTACAATGTTTTCTAAAAAAATAGGATTTCTTCAAATTTTATATGTTTGACATAGTTATTCTTAACCATTTTGAAGAAAATCTAGTGTTTTAGAAACTAGACTCGAAATGCTACATTTCATGTTGTTACACCATCTTAAAATTTGGAGTGTAGATATCTCAAATTACTTATAGAAGTTAAAATTTCTAAAATTTTATAAAAATCATGTCCATGGGTAGGCCACTTTTTTTCCCCCAACTTTGTGCACTTATCTCAATGCCCCATTTCCTGTAACCATTAAAATTTTCCAATTCATTTTTGTGTACATAACTTAATCACAACCAATTTTTGGGATTGATGGTGGATAGTGTTTGACTATCCACCATGTAACAACCATGAGGTCCCATTATAGTTTTTATGGAAACTCTACTATGAGTTTATCCTCAATGAGATTCCAAACTATTTTAATCTTAGTGAGTTTTAGGGCCCAAGAAAAGGCTCTATGAAGGATCAAACAGGTGTACGTTGTGTGCCTAATCACCCTACAAAGATCCATATCCAAAAGCCACTTGAGCCTGAGATCTCCTCTATAGATCAATAGATTATGGAGATCGACAGTCTTCATGTTCTTAGTTCACTCACTAATACACTAGTTCAACATACAAAGAAGCATTCATAGAGTGATGCTAGAGATATGCCACCTAGTGTACATACTCAACCCCACCCTTGTAGTTCTTATGGAGCTATGGGCATTAGACCTTTTGATGACGATGGCTCTGGTGGTTTAGAGGGAAAGGGTAATATTTTTATGAGTGATGAGTTTTGGCATGTACATCTATTGTACTGACATCAACCACTACATAGATGCAGGTATATTTTATATAAATGTCATGTTAAATTTAATTTATATTTGTAAAAGTAATTTATCTAACAATTAACTAACATAGAAATTGAATAATATATATTGTGTTTTTTATATCATAGGAGGTGATGGTGCCTTCATCATCACAGTCAACATTTACATCAATTAATTTGTTGAGACCATTGTTTACATATTTAGATCTAACTATTGGCCCATCCATTATTACATCTATCTCTGTTATGATGACACCTTTTACTTAAATAGAGGCAAAATTTCAAGTTAATCTTATGCTCTATGTATATGTGCCTTATAAGTTTAAGTTAAATTTATCTATCAAGTATCTTGATAAATAGGTTCTAACAAGATTCCCTCATATGGATGAAAACACACACTTACCTCTACCAAATATTAAGCTTTGATCTTTTCTCATCCTTCTTTATCTTCTATCTTCAACCTCTTTCTCTCTTTAGTCACTTTGCATTTACTAGGTCTTTCTTGTTCACTCTTACCTACTCAATAACTCTTAATCCTCCTTGTATTCACTTAATCCTCCTTCTCTACTTGAATCCATTTACTAATCAAATGGGACTCTACAATATTTCCTTTTAACATCAACCTCCTCAATTCATACTCTATTTCATGTTCTCTCTCTTTATCCTTGCTCTATTTTTTACAATCTTCTTATGTGTTTTATAGGTATACATGCTAATTTTATTTTGTCCTTCCAAAATACTAATAATATCATCTACCTACTCAATTACATCTCATTTCATGCATCCAACCATTCCCCCAAGCTTCAAATCTTCACTTAACTCTTCTTTCCTCTTTGACACCTTCCTTCTACTACCCTTTTTTGAGGCAAACTTACTTATTCTGAGTAAACTAAAAATCTACCAAAAAAGGTAAACCCACATTTAGATACCCCTTTACATCACATATCTCATATA